>CM033116.1:10306848-10718684 GCA_019321725.1 Paulownia fortunei
ACCAATGGCACCAAGTATTTCGACTCTAAGTGTATCCACACCTTGAATGCTCAATAGAAATCACACCTATACTAGTAGATTATGATTGGATAATTCATGCCCTAGGATATACTTTTGATGAACAACACACACAAACATTTATGTGCTTGTTGTTTTGATCTTTATGTTTTAATTCAACTTGTTAAAGAAGAACACAATATAAAAGGAAGAACAAAGAAAAACTTTCTTAAGAGAGAATAATTCAACCAAGACAGCTAGCTCACTTTTATATTTACAACCTTTAATAAGATGCTAATTATAGATAGAGAAGCTAGATGCTTTTTCCAAGTGACATCTTAAATTATGAATATATCTCATAAGACATAGGTTAATAATTATCCTCATATCCTCCATCACATGGAATAAAGTTTTTAAAGCCATCTTTTATAGTAAAGGGAATTTGCCTGGTTATATTTTTATGCATACCCCATAACTAAACCAAAAGTTATTCCAGCACACAATATCAATCGCAAGTTTGTTAAGATTACTGCAATCTGACTTGGTAAATGCATCCGATGTTAATATATGTACATAAGATAGTCTACTTGTTATATTTATTAATTAACCTTCAAAATACAAATCTTAATTGATATTTTGGTGTTTTAGTGACTTTAAACTTTATCAAATTTTTGTATCCTTTATACTATGATGCTAGTAGAAATATTTGTAGTTATATATTAGTAGAATAATCATTCATAGTTGAGGTCATTCATGGACTAATGTAGGTATGAGTCGCAAATATATTGCTTACCACACTACTCAAATGAATGATGAATGGGAACCTGAGATAGAGGAGATATTGTGCTCTATACTTCTTCACTTTGTGATCACAACACCCCTCATTGACGATTTTGAAGCTGACGTGGCAATTCTAAAAATCACTTATGAGCTACGCGCTTAATACCAATGCAACTTCACCCATTCAGAAGTGCGTAAACAATTTTATGTAATGGAAGAGCATTACAACACAATTAAATATATGTTAGCATAAAAAAATATTGTGTATGATTAGTCAACACACAGGATATTTATGCCTGCTCACATCCAATATCGCTGCACGGGTATATTTTTCACAAACTTTAATATGTTTGTGTTTTCTTTACATTTAAGTGTATTGCATTGTATTAACCCATTGTTAATAATTGTCCACATGTGTTGATAATATAGAAGACGTTTGCATAATGTTTTTCACATGGCTTGAATACAACATTGGCAACTTGCCCATAAATATTTGTACGTCGGGGAGACACATTGGTTACTTATGAAAGGGATATTTTCTAACATAGAGGGTGTGGATGGGATGATAGGAGAAAGTGTTGGTAAACAAGAGCCCCTCGATACTATTACAGGCAACGAGAACCCAATAATCATTCAGATTTTGAAAACTAAACAGGGATACCCTTTTTGTGCAGCGCCAACAAATAAGCTGTGAAGGAAGTACTGAAAATTTTAATGACATGCTTGTTTTTGCCGTAAGTGGCATTGATTCATATGCAGATATGGTGTGACGTATACATCATAGATATCTTTGTGATTCATCCACCACCTTAGAAAGCAGCACTACTGCTTTGAGGCCTCGAGCACGTCATTGCATTGACCAAGGTCGAGAATTGTTATGCTAAACAGATACCTATCAGTGGATGTTTCTTATATTTCTGTTAATGATCTGTAGATGTATTTTATGGTTGAAGACATTTGCAACTATCTTTGTAACTATTGCTAAGAAAGATCATCCGTACTTAGCATTGTTTATATATAATGTATGTTAAACTAAGGACCAAACTGAATGTTTTGTGCTGTAATATAAATGAAGGTCAGTATTTCACAACCCAGTTGAGGTCATTGATCTATAGC
Organism: Paulownia fortunei; assembly: GCA_019321725.1. Taxonomy (NCBI): domain Eukaryota; kingdom Viridiplantae; phylum Streptophyta; class Magnoliopsida; order Lamiales; family Paulowniaceae; genus Paulownia; species Paulownia fortunei. The sequence continues at coordinate 10,308,742 of CM033116.1, forward strand.
CAATTCTTCGGCAATCTTCTAAACTCAATTCATTACTCATTAACTACACAGACATACATTATACTATCCATTTTGGGCCAATATTTCTATACACTATTTTAGATGGAAAATAAATTCACAAGTTCAATAACATTTAAAATAATTTACAACCTCTAATCTAAATTCAACAGAGTGTGACTATTCCACAGTTAGATATGGATATCACTTAAAAAATTGAAGACCCATCCCACAGTGATCATATAAAACTTACAAACCAGGATAAATGCATTAAATATGTCAAAAAAGAAATTTGGAGACCTACTTATATACTTTATCATTAATGGCTAAACCATAGTAAAAAAAATCCCTTCATATTAAAACAAAAAATATGCAAAAGTATCATAACAAAATTATACAAAAATAAATCCTTCAATTTCTCTACATCTCAAAACTACATATCAGTTAGGAAATAAAAAAAAAACTTCAAACAACTAATCCCAAAATCCTTATAATCGGCTATTCAAACAAAACCCATCATCGTCATAATGTAATATCACTTATTCTTAGTCCGAACTTACTTAGATTTGTATCAATAGTTGGGTAACAAACCACAACCAAAAGGTTTTAAATTGGTGCGGCCACTATAAGATAACAAGTCACTCGTACCCAACCCTTCCAAGGTCTTCCCCATAATGAAGCCAACTTGATGAGAGTGAAGACTTTTCCTTGATCTGATTTGAAGAAGAAAATCATGTTTTTATCTCAGTACAGAAAAGCTAAAAGCAACTGCTGAAATATGGGAATTTTTCCACCTTTGATTATTTATAGAGATTCTCCACTTACACACACACACACACACACACACACATATATATATATATATATACATTATTTGTATAACTATGTGTTGAAAGTAAATAAAAAAATAAATACAAATAGGCTTTTGAAAATTCTAATTATCCCATCTCCATGGGCTTTTCTCTTATGACCATTTATTATTTGAATTGGGCATGTCCAAATCTTATACTGACTTCTTTATTCTTCTACTATTAGGATCTTTGATTCACAATTCAAATCATAATTAGACCTTGATTATATCAAACCAACACCAATTGGACATTGGCCTAATTTATGAATTAGGCTTCAATTTAATTGATCCCACTAATTAATCTAATCAATTACTTAGTTGTTCTACTTGGGTTCCTAATAATATTAGGTGCAATTAATTAATCCACTCAATTGATTGAATTAATTCTAGCCTTGAATAAACTCATGCCCGATATATTAATTAATCATATTATTTAATTCTGTTAATCCAGTCTTTGGATTAATTCTTATGGAAAGAAATGAACTTGTCCAAGTAAGTATGTGATCCCTTTGGTTCACCAATAAGGTAGTAGTAGACTCACAACTCTTGTGATTTATTTGAATAATTAAAAATTATTTTAATTAAATAATCATTTTAGAATTAACTCATTAATTCTAAGCATCTACAAATCATGGTTGGTATCTAGCAACATGTCATGGAGACCTAGATATAGGTGAAGTGAAAGCGAACCTTTCCAACACGAATATCACGCAAGTATGGTCTTTTCCTAGTAACTTGACTTTATGATGAAATTAAAAAATAATTTCCTAACTTTCATCCAACCTTGGCTAAAGATTTCCTAGTCAACCACTATAGAAAACATAAGAAATTCACCTATTCATCTAGATAGATGATGAATCCTTTATTGATCACTCATTAACCTCCATACATATAGATATTGTACCCAAAATATTCCCTTCGCAATTGTCACGTAATCAAAGAATATTTTAAAAAATAACATGACATGCACAAGGTTACAATGGTGCCTCAAATCAAAATACTAATTCTTGCACTATCACAACAAGAAAATTGCTTATTCGACAATTGTATATTTTCCAATTGGGAATATCCCGTCGGGGTAGTTTAGTGTACTTGTTCTCTAACAAGCACCTACATATATAGATTAGTGTCTCTACACCAATGCTTATGGAGTAATACATCATCCTTATAAGTATGTATCATATGTGCAAGTTTCAATAGAAATATTGATACCTTGTCTCATTAATTCTTGACTTGGAATATTTTAAGACCAAAGCCATGGAGGTATATTCCATAATTATCATCTTATGTACGGTCATGCCCCATAGCTATGTCTGGTCTAAGAACTTTGTCTAAATTAAAACATATAAAGATAAGGAATGGCATTTTATTAATGATATTGATTGAAAAATATTATTTATAAAATGAGTATTAAGCGGTCAAACAATTGACTCGTTGGGTACTACTTTAACAATCACCCACTTACCCTAGAGCCAATTCCCCATATATCTAAAACCCATTTTCTCATGGTGCCCTTTAAATAATTTTTGTGCTAGGGGTTTAATTAGTTAATCTACTATGTTTTCTATCGAAGCAACCTTTTCATCTTTGACGTTGCCTCTACTAATGATCTCTCTATTCAGATGGTATCGCCTTAGTATATGTTTGGATCTTTGATGAGACCTTAACTCTTTTGCTTGTGCAATGGCCCTGTTGTTATCATAATACACATTTATTGGATCAAAAATAGATGAAATTACACCCAACTCTTAAATAAAGTTTTGCATCCAAACAACTTCCTTTTGCAGCATCATATAATGCAATATATTTAACCTCCATGGTGGAATCTGTGGTTGTCTATTGCTTGCAAATTTTTCAGCTGACCGCACTACTATTTAGGGTGAATAAGAATCTAGACATTGTTTTTGAATCATCTACATTGGACGAAAAACTAGAATCTATGAAGCCCTCTATGGCTGCATATAAAGAAAAAATCCTTAGTCCTTCACAAGTATTTAAAGATTGATTTCACAGCCTTCCAGTGCTCCTCGCCTAAATTGAACTGATATCTGCTCGTGACACTCATAGCATATGCGACCTCAAGACTTGTACATAGTATAACATACATTATGCTTCATATAGCGGATGTATAAGGTATTTGAGCTATTCTATCTCTTTCATTTGGAGTCCTTAGGGACATAGACTTTAAAAAATAAATACCATGGCTCATAGGCAATAATCCCCTCTTGAATTTTTCCATGCTAAATCTTTTTAGCAACTTGTCTAAGTACATAGATTCGGATAGTCCAAGCATCCCTTTTGATCTATCTTGATAGATATTAACCCCCCATATATAGGATGCTTCACCCAAATCCTTCATGGAGAATTGTGTAGATAACCATGCTTCACCCAATAAGTAGGATGTCATCAACATAAAGCACTAAAAATGTTACCACACTCCTACTCAATTTCTTGTACTCATGGTTTATTCACACTCTTGAGAAAACCAAATGATTTGATTACCTCATCGAATTGAATGTTCTAACTTCGAGAAGCTTGTTTAAGTACATAAATGGATCTCTAAATCTTGTAAATCTTTTGCTCACTTCTTTTGGATGTGAAGACTTTTAGCTGTTTCATATAAAATTCTTCTCAATATTTCCATTAAAGAAAGTAGTTTTCACATCCATTTGCCAAACTTCATAGTCATAAAATGCGGATATGGCAAGTAGAATCCTTATGGATTTTAGCATAGTGACTAGTGAATTTTTTCCTTATAATCAATTCCTTGCCTCTGAGTATAACCTTTTGCTACCAACCTCACTTTATAGGTCACTATCTTTCCATTTACTTCAAGCTTTCTTTTATAAACCCATTTGCAGTCGATGACTACAATACCATCTGGTGGGTCTACCCAGGTCCATACCTTATTAGAGTACATGGAGTGCATTAAGATTGAATGGTTTCATGCCATCTTCCCGAATCAATGTCACACATCTCTTCCTCATAGTTCTTACTACAACTTTAAGGTTGCAAACTCAAGTATAGGTTATATTAAGTAATAAATTTCTCATGAGTTTGAGGTCAATCCATAGAGAAGTTGTTTAAAGAATTCAAGTTTATATTTTTAAAAAGATGGAGTTTATGTGATTCGAAATATATGAGAAATTTAATGTATGTTGTAACTAAAGAAAAAACAAAGTAATAAAATTATTGAGGATTAGGGATCCACTCATGAGTTTTGGATAGAGAAATAATTATTTAATCTTTTTACCTATATTAATTGCCACTATTGGAATCCATACACAATGAAGGTTCCAATGGGAAGATATTATCAAATAACTCATGCAATAAGGTAATTATGATATTGTCTTACTATTGCAAATTATCTCTTAAAACCAATACTTATTTATGGGATCAAGCATTTATGCACACCTATGTCAACAACAAATCAAGGTATCACATTAGCAGTCGGTGGAGTAAAATCGTACAATAAGTTAAATGAACCTAAGTATTTATTGTACCATTAGAGATACAAAAATCAAGAATCACCACAAAACAAGCAGGGTTTAGATTAAAACTCAAAATAATAATACAACATACTTAAACATTTTCTACTCTTATAACCATTCATCTTCCTCCATCAAGAGGTTCACCATTTTTCCTCAGCAAAATAAAATTTAGAAAGACATAATAAAACTAGGAAAGAGTAAAAATAAAGAAGAGAAACTAGAGAATGCATTTATATTACTACAAGAAAACTTACATTACTAGAAAACATACATACTAGGAAACTTAGCCTAAAGAAACTCTCTACTCCCCTCTCTTACAAGATTAATACATGGCCTATTTATTGTACTTGGAGTAAGATAGAGACCAAACAAATAATGGAGGGGTTAATCAAGTGGTATGCTAGTTGCCAAGAGTTGGTAAGTTGTTACACTAAGTCCTCAACTACCAAATTAAATTGTATTTTTCGGTCATATACATCTAGATTTTGATGATGTGTAAAGAACAACAATTATATTTCTTTTAGTGCTAATATATTTTCATATATAATTTGTCAAATTTGGCATTCGGATGAATGTGATATGGTCATATTACCGAATCATGTCCAAAAGCCATCATTTAATAACAGCAGCAACTTGCAGCCTATGTGTTTACCATTTTGACATATTTTTGCACCATTTTGTCTTCACCAAACTTGTTTATTTATCTCTTGTGTATAACATATCCATATTTCAGCCCAAACTAAATTTATTCTTAAGAGATATGACCCAGTTGGTCAAATAAGTCAATATTTGGCTGAACTCTGATTTGAATTTTGGTGATCCATTTTGTGCAACCACGTGGATGAATTTTCTGCTATAATAAAGACTGAATTGGGTTGAGCTTTCACACATAAAAGTTGTACTTCCATCTCTTTACTTTCAAATGAAATAAGTTTCAAGTCTATAAGGCTTTTTATCAAGAAGTTATGCTCAAAATACAAAATCTACACAAGTTTGGAAACATGCTTCTTTTGATATTTTTATAATCATTAATTCCATAAAACAAAACATTAATAAAACAATGATACTATAATATGTCAAAATATGCACTTATCAATTTTCTGGATCATTATCTAAGGAGAGGTTCTCTTTATTGTTCTCTAGGAAAAGGTTACTCCTTTCAGGTGGCCTTTCAATCCTTTCGGATCTCTTAGGAGGTTGTGTACTTGAAGTTAGTGTTTGTTGTACCATTACTTCTTGTGGGATAGTTTGTGGTTCTTGATTTTCTTCCAATTCTATGATCTTGACTTTTCTATCTAATAGAAATTCCTTCCAAGAAAAGTGGGATTTCTTGAAATAAATACTTTTTATTCCGAGGAGTTGTAGAAATAGTATCTAATAGATTCGTTTGGATACCCCATATATCTCCCACTAGCTGCTTTACATAAGTAGGACACCCCCAAACCCAAAGGTATTTGTATGAAGGTATTTTGCCACACCACATCTCATATAGTGTTTTTGACACCAACTTCGGTGACACTCTATTAAGTAAGAATGCCGCTGATTCTAGGGCGTACCCCCAGAATGAAAGAAAAATCCTAGTGAAACTCATCATTGATCGAACTATGTCCAACAAAGTTTGATTCCTATGCTTGGCTACCCCATTTAATTAAGGTATGCCGGGTGGAGTGCACTGTGAGAGAATTCCATTATCTTTTGGATTATCAAAGAACTCACCACTTAAATATTCACCTCCTCATTCTAATCAAAGTGCTTTAATACGTTGATTGGTTTGTTTTTCTACTTCATGTCTAAATCTTTTGAACTTTTCAAAAGCTTTAGACTTATGTCTTAATATATATATATATATTCATACCTAGAATAATCATTAGTAAAGGTAATGAAGTAGAAATAGTTCCCTCGAGCACTGATGCTTAGTGGTCCATATACACAGGTATGAATTAAATCTAAAAGATTTGTAGCTCATTCCACTTCTCCAACAAATGGAGACTTGGTTATTTTTCCTTTAAGACAAGATTCACATGGCATATGATATATATATATATATTTTGATTATCCATTTTGCTTTTGTTGCTTTGTTGAATATGTAGTATGAAATTTTGGGGATGAATAGTGTATAAATCGTTTATCAAAGTACCCACATGAATTAAAGAACTTTTAAAGATGGAATAATTTCCATTTCTTATCCCGAAATGATAACCATCTCTATCCAAAACTAGAATATAAATAATGTTCTTTATTAATTCTAGTATAAAAAGACAATTATTTAAAACTATTATATTTTCATTACTAAGAGCTAAATGAATAGTGCCTACGTCTAATGCGATAACCTTCACTCTATTCCTAAGCCTTAAGATTATTTTTTCCTTAGTTAGCTCCCTATTTCCTATCATCCCTTGCAAGTTACTGCAAAGATGAGATCCACATCCGATATCTAATACCTAAGAAACATTATTAATTGAAAGATTAACTTTAACAAAGAACATACCAGAATATTTCTATAGGGTTGTAAGATACTCCTTGCAGTTTCTCTTCCAATACTCGATTTTACTGCAATGGTAGCATTTGTCATTGGCTTGAGGTTTCTTAATGCCACCTTTGGTCTTTAGCTTGTTACTCATTTGAGAGCTCTTTCCCTTTCATTTCTTTGACTTGGAAGATGAGCCAATAAGTATGATCGATTTTTCCTTTTTCATAATTGATTCCACCATTGTCAACATACTAATTAGCTCTATGATGGATGTTCCCATTTTATGCATATGGAAATTGACCATGAATGAGTCGAACAAACTAGGTAATGACTGAAGTATCAAGTCCACATAAAGATCATTGTCCATTACAAGATTAAGGGACGAGAGCTTTTCAATAAGGCTTATCATCTTCAGTCCATGTTGTTGGATTGAGGAACCCTTAGTCATACGAGCTTAAAAGCACTACTTTTTGATCTGATATGTCACTTGCCTAATATTCTCACTATACAACTCTTGCAAGTGAAAATAAATTTCAAAAGTATCCATGTTTTCATGTTGCTTTTGAAGTTCATTCAACATTGGTGTCATTATATAGCATCGAACTTGAAGATTATCCTCAACATGTTTGTGATAATTTTCAAGCTCTTCATTAGTGGCATCTATCGATTGAGCTTATGGTGGCACTTGAGTGAGAACTTAGCTTCTCCTTTAAGAGACAAGAATAATTTTAAGATTTCTTAGCCATTTGACAAAATTAGTTCTGGTGAGTTTGTTTGAGTCAAGGATAGATGCGATAGGATTTTTGCTATTTTTATGTTTATCTACAAAAACATGTGAGGCAGAAATAAACATTCATTCAATTCAACATCTCATTTGCATTAAGGTCTTTTAATCACAAACATCTCCCACTATTTTATTCGAATTCTATCACCCTCATGAGGGAATTTTTGAAATCGATTTCCTATTGGGCTTGAAGTCTAATCAATTTCATGAAATACCCTAATTTTATGAGCTCATATGATAAATCAAAAGGTAGTTACCTTCTTAACAATTGCATCCCTATGTAACCCTCAAGATGTTTTGCCTCATTTTTTCTATATACACAAATTTTATGATCTCATATGGTACTTAATGTAAAGATAGACCCATAAATTAGATAAAACCCTAAATATCCCAAGACTAGTGGCCAATACTTAGACATCCCATCCCACGGGCATCTCAATGCTAAGTAGTGATCATAGCTTTCCTACACTTAGCACATCCCACGATTCGTGGCCAATGGACTAAATGTGGTAGCAAATCATATGTCACTACTTATGATGGAAGCTATGGATGATTGGGTCTCACCCAATATTACCCATCTCCGCTTTATATCAAACCTTTTGATTTTAAAACTTGGAAATATAATTTCTCAAGTGAGGGAAACACTAAGTTTTCTTGCAAGGTCTCATCAAGTTATATCTTGTTTATTTAGTGCTCTATATCCTAATGATCGCAAGCTAATATCAAAAGAAAAGTATTAAATAAACCACACATGCATCACATACATCTAAGAGGCTAAGGATAATTCTTATGCAATCTACTCGAATCAAAGTGGATCATGGTCAATCTAAGAGTGGTAAATAAAAAAAAACTAGATCTTATCTATTACATATGTGCATCCATACATATATGGGCCTTCATTCCCCCTTTTGTTCCAATTAGTCTCCTTCTTCTTGCAATGTCCACCAAAACAAAAGAAAACCTTACCATCCTATGCTACTCTCATTACATTTGAAAATTACAAGAAAACTTTGGTGCAATTTCAAAAGAAAGTACATAGGATAGAGACAGAAATATATTTCGATAAAATTAGAGAAAAGGCTACACACGTAGGCCCCATTTTAATTACAACCTATCATGTAAAAAATTGATCTAGGCTCCAAATATGCTTATCATTTTAATCATCAAATGATAATAAAAAGCATATAAAGAAGTAGACTATATTTTTGTGTATTTTCTTTCAAGTTTGGGATTATTATACAGTTTGTATGGGGCATTTAGAAAATAATTTTTCATAAATTATTTTTATGGGAAGTTCCTTAAATGTTGGGAATGACTCCTCCAAAAATAAAGTCATTTCATGCTCGTTTGGGCATCAGAAATGAAGGGCGACAGAGAGCTGTCATCTTGCATACGAGCAGGAGATAGAGGAGTGGAGTAGAAGACTTTAGAGGTGGAGTTTCCAAAAGGTATTTTTGTGGGAATTTCTAAAGTGTTGGGAACGTCTCCACCAAGTTTAACTAAAAAATAGTTCCATTTGGATACCGAACAAAAAAATATTTTAGATGATTGTCAGTGTAGTGGCAGTATCAAATTTATCCTCTTTCACTTTTTTTTTTCATTTTTAACAATTAAAACTTAATATCCATTAATCCCAAACAAAAAATAAGGTTTTCCTCCCAAACAAAAACACACTAATGTATCCTATAAATGATTCAATTTCAAACAAATTGAATCAAACAAAATCATACAAAGAATTAAATTTGCATAACGTAGGATTTGATACCGTTGTTATGTTGCTTGTAATCAGTACATTTGGCGTAGAAAATATCAAATTTTTTACAATAATAACAATTATCATTAATGAAAGTATCCCATTACCATAGTGATAGGATCGGTTATGCAAAGATTTAATTCTTACAAATGAGGTAAAGAGATTTATACCTCCAAGCTTTCGATTGATCAAGATGTAATGAAACTATCCAAATTGTTATCTCACCAACATTTTACCAAAGAAACCCCTTTCTATGGAATTGATTCAGCAAGGACACCAAGTATTTCCCCTCAAAGTGTATCCATACCTTGGATGTCACTAGAAATCACATCGATGCTAGTAGATTGTGATGGACTAATTCTTACCCTAGGATATACTTTTGATGAAAAACTTACACAAGCAATTTATGTGTTTCATGTTTTGATCTTTATTTCTTAATTCAACTTGTAAATGAAAAAAACAATATAAAAGGAAGAACAAAGAAGAAATTTTCTTAAGAGAGAATAATTTAACGAAGATAGCTAGCTCACTTGTGTGTTTACAACCTTTAATAAGGTGTTATTTATAGATAGAGAAGCTAGACGCTTTCTTCAAGTGACATCTTAAATTATGAATAAATCCCTTAAGACATGTGTTAATAATTAACCTCACATCCTCCATCACATGGAATAGAGTTTTTAAAGCTATCTTTTATGGTAAAGGGAATAGCTTTAAGGTCCACATGTTGGTTGAATTATTAGTTATATTTATCTTTGATTATTTGTAGAAATTCTCTACTTATATATATATATATCATATGTAAATATATGGGTGTTAAAAATAAATAAAAAACAAAATACAATTAGTCATTCAAAAATTCCAAATATCCCTTCTCCATCGGTTTTTTTCTTATGTTCATTTATTATTTGAATTGGACATGTCCATATCTTATATGGACTTTATTGTTTTTTTAAAATTAGGATCTTTGATTCATAATTCAAATCCTAATTAGGCCTTGATTATATCAAACCAATACCAATTGGACATTAGCCTAATTTATCAATTAGGCTTCAACACAATTGATCCAATTAATTAATTAGTTGTTCTATTTGGGCTCCTAATAACATTAGATAAAATTAATTGATCTAATGAATTGATTGAATTAATTCTAGTCCTGAATTAATTCATGTTCAATAAATTGATTAATCATATTAAGTAATTCTGTCAATCCAATCTTTTGATTAATTTCTATGGCAAGAAATAAACTTGTCCAAATAAGTGTGTGACCTCTTAGGATCGCTAGTAGTAGGTTCACAACTCTTGTGATTTATTTGAACAATTAAAAATTATTCTAATTAATTAATCCAATTAATTAATCATTACAAATCATGGTTAGTGTCTAGGAACATGTTATGAAGACCTAGATATAGGTGAAGTGAAAGTGAACTTTTCCAATACGAATACCATTTAAGTATAATACTTTCATCTAATAATCTCCAAATTGAACCTAGGGTATGGATAATAAGTCGAAACCCTATTACCTCAATGTCTATGTATCTTTTCCTAGTAATTTAACTTCATGATGAAATTAGAAAATAATTTCCAAACTTTCATCCAACCTTGGCCAAAGATTTCCTAGTCAAGTACTACAGAAAATATTGGAGATTTGCCAATTCATCTAGATAGGTGACGGATCCTTTGTTGGTCACTCATTAACTTCCATGCATGTAGATATTGTACCCAAAAAATATTTCCTTCGTGATTGTCATGCAATCAGAGAATAGATCAAATAATAATATGGCATGCACAATGTTATAATGGTGCCTCAAGTTAAAGGACTAATTCATGCACTATCATAATAAGGAAATTCCTTATTTGACAACTGTATAATTTCTAATTGGGAATTTACAATCAAGGTAGTTGAGTGTACTTGTTCTCTAATAAGCACCAACATATAAGCATTAGTGTCTCTACACTGATGCCTATAGAGCTAGACATGCTCCTTATGAGTATGTATCATATGTGCAAGTCTCAACCAAATTATTGATGTCCCATCTCAATAATTCTTGACTTGGAACATTTAAGACCAAAGTCATAGAGACATATTCCCTAATTTCCATTCTATACATGACCATACCCCATAGCTATATATGATCTAAGAACTGTATCTAAATTAAAATAAATAAAGAAAAAGAATTACATTCTATTAATGATACTGATTGAATAAGATTGTTTATACAAAGAGTATTAAGTGGTCAAACAATTGATATATCGGGCACTACTCTAACAGATATTTGGGAGGCCAAGTCTCGTCCTCTTTCAAATTGTTGCCTCCAACTTTTGAAGTTCCCAACTTTTGAAGGCGTCAGCAAAGTTATAAGCGACCCAAAGGGGGCTAGAGAAGATTACGTGAACATCTTGAGAAGGACTAGAGAACTCCTAGTGATGTTTGGCAGTAGAGGACTGACCCAAGAGAGGGAGAAAGTAAAGAACCAATTTGATGAGCTCAGTAGAACCAAACTCTCTCCTCGAGAGGGGAATGAATCTAAAAAGAGAAGACTAACCTACATGGAGGCCAAGAACAACCAATAATGAGGCCCGCAGGTACCCCCTCGTCATTTTATACTAAGTTATTTGCACACACTTTAGATTAATTTTTTATGTCTTGGATCTTATTTATTTTTAACTATAATGGTTTTTATCTGGTTTTACTCCCTATTTGTATAAGATGGATGCTTTAATTCACTCATTTGATTGATCAAATGTTATGATTCTGTACTTATGACTCTCAGGATCACATGCCTACCTATAAGAAGTCTAAAGGGCTCATGGCAAGGACAAAAACAACGATCGCCAGTAAAAGGCTGCGGAGCACACTAAAGAGTGAAAGATTTAAGAACGATCATTAGTAAGAGGCGAAAGCCTCATAAAGAAATATAGCCTTCAATAGGCTATGCAACATAGTCCAAAGTAAAAGCCTTAAATAATATGTTAGCCCATAAGAGACTACAGAACGCTTCCCATGGTGAATCTAAAGAAATCCCCAAGAAGTTGAATAACATTAGTAATGAGCATAAGTCTCATAAATAGTAGTATAAATGCAAGCATCAGCTTGAGATAGTACGGTAGAACAAAATGAGAAAAGTTCATGTATGCACAAATATCTAATAAATGCAAAAGCTAAAAATGCAAAGGGAAATTTATCAACATTTTCTCAAAAAGCATGAATTACTAGCCTAAGACAAAAGCGTTGAGCATGAATAGATATCCTAAACTGGTTATGTCCTAAACAGAAGCTCTAGAAGCTCTCTCCTTACAATAGTGCTCTATAAGGCTCCTTCTCTAGTAGCTACATTTTGAGAACCGATAGCCACCTTTGTGGTACCCAACTCATGCTCAAATACGACTATCTCACCCTCCTCTACATTTGAAATAGATTGGTCTAACAACATAACATCCTCCTCACTGAAGTGGCCTACCTCTCTTAGAGTGTGCATGGTAGTCATATTATAGTCAGCACGATGAGAACCTAGCGCAAGAATGATGAAGTTATTAGATAAAATAAATGAATCAAATAATGAAAATTAAGCATTAAAATGAAAAATAAAATACTTATCCGAGCTAAGTTGCCTATCACCATAGCATCTAAGCTGGAGTTAATCATGTGGCTAAAGCTACTAATGTTATCCCTACTAATTACACTCGTTGTCTTGGTCCACCCTAGAGAAACCTTGAGGTATCCTACAGAGACTAGATCCCATTTTAGTGATTAACACCAAACGAGAATATGCTTATGTTAATAGCTCGCTGAGGAGGAGAATCATCAAAACCATCCCTTGGCATCTTATTTGTAGTAGGAGCAAAAGTAAGGATCATTGTCTGACTAACACCCTGCGCTCCGCAGCGTAGGATGATGACCTGCGATCGCTATTTGTATGTCGAGGAGGTGAGTGCTTATCGCCATCATACCTGCCTAAGAAAGTTCGAGTGAACCTACTAATAGACATACAAGTAGTCTTCTTACATGTCTTAACTACTGCTACATACATCTCTTTCTTGAAAGAGAAAATAATCAGAATTAGAAAAAAAAGTAAGGATCAAAGCAGCTGGAGTACGCATAAAGTGTGAATATTCTAAGTACCAACCAGAAATGAATAGTTGACATCAAAGGTTGATTAAACAATCCGATTGGTGAGTAATGCTCTATAAGCTCACTATGAGAGCGGCGAGAACAAGCCAGATATGAAGAACTAATCCATTCTAGAGAGAAGCCCCAACCCTCATCTCTTATATAAAAGAACTTCTCTTTCAAAGTACCTAAGGAAGAAACATGACCCACTAGAAATATACATCTCTTTCACTATCGTGACAATAACCAAAATTTCAAAACTCTTTAAGTTCGCAGGGAGACCAAGCTTCTCAAAATAATATCATGAATGAATTAGGATAAACTAATTGATACATAGTCTGTAAACCCAAACTAGCTTAACTACAAAAAGATATAGAGGAATAGAAAATCCAGACTTAAAATACAATGAATAGATTACAAAATATATCTCAAGAGGGATCATGATTCTCTGACCTAGAGAGGGAATAATGAATTTATAGAAGGACAAATCTAATTTCCTGTGACATAACTTCATCTCCTCACTAGTCATAACACTATCTAAACACATCCATGTTTATTACCATACATCTAGTGGAACTCATTAGTAGGGAGAAGTGTTGGGTTTCGTATACCCTAGAATGAGTAATGCAGTGGAAAATTAAATTTATAAAGATGTATAAAAGTAATACAAATTAATCAGTTTAGTGTTAATCTAAGTTTAGGAGTGCAAGTTTTTTTTCTTAGAATAACTTATGTTAAAAGAATAAAATTGATGCAAGGGCTTGGAACCTGTAATACCCAAGTCTCACACTACTCATTTGGTCAATATGATTCATGCACTACATGCTACTTATATGCTAATTTGCATTAACATCTACATGGTATCTTTTATTGCATTCTTAATCATTATACCTCTAATGCTATCACTTGATGTCAGTGTTTGAGATCCTATAACCTAATTAAGTAATTCTATATTTAGATAAGAAAAATAATAGATTGGTCAATATATTGGATATTCATAGGTTATATGTTATAATTTTGAAAATGTTAAAGGTGTTACTAGTAAGTTTATATGATTCGATTCAATTAGATCGACGTGTTTTAAAAGTATACATCCATGAATTAACATACTTGGGATATTAGACATGATATAATGTGATTTAAGTATCATATTACAAAGTCCATATGTGCATAGGATTTTAAAAATCAAACTAGACAATCATTTAAGAATCGAGTGTCAGTCGGTTTAGAGACCGAATAAACGGTTAAGAAATTTAGACAAAAATTTATTATCTGATTGTATGACAATTAAAATAGGTTGTAAATAGATAAATAAATATTTAGAAATACTATATTAGAGCTGTATAAGGTCTGATTAATATCATATTTGAACCACCACTTGACACCTCAACCTTTACCAACTTAAGCTACCACCTCAACCTTTCTTCATTTCTATCCTTGAACCACGACCAAAAACCATTTTCTGAGCTATTTCACCTCCCAAACCTCCATATTAAATTTTAGAATTTTCTCTCAAGTGATTTCAATTAAAGAGAAACAAGTGAAGGAAGTAAATGGAAGTAAGGCGGAGCAAGTAGAAGCGTGCATAGGTGAGCTTAACTCATTTTTTTTATTTAAGTTCTTGAGTTGTCTGAGGGTTTATGATTTTTAAAGATTCTATTATGGTTTATAATCATGTTAGGATGTTATTTATGTCTTATAATTCACAAAAAAAGGATTTTTAATTATAAAATCACAATAGAAATCACTAGAGACAGAAACTATATACTTGCTGGTTTTTATTTTTAAAGCTTTATATATGTATAATAACTTGATTAAAATCTATATATTTCACCATATATGTGTTTATATATGAGTTTAGGTGATGTATGTAAGTTTGGAGATGTTATAAATTGAAATATGGTTTGATATTTAAAGAGACACTCAAAACTGTCATGATAGAACTTATAGTTTTTGTGCTGTGATAAGTGGGCTAGTTTTTCTGAGGTAAATCAGTGATTTTAGGCAATTATAAAATATTATTACATTTCTATGCATGTTATATAAGTGTGGTAAAAATTTGGGAATGATTGGATATGCTTAGAAATGTCAAAAGTATCATGCAACTAAATTGGACAGCAAGAAGATATGAAAATGTGAATCTGTCCAATTTCATAACTTAGCATATTTCATTGTAGACATGTTGCTATTGAGTGTTAACAATTAGGTACATGATATTAAAGTTATAATACTTCAATTATATGATGTTTACATGCATCTAAGATGAGAAATTAAGGTATTTGAGGGACAAGATTGGGTTCTAGTTTGTAGAACCTTGATTGTTATCTAGATAGCTTGGTGTTTAAGGTCTTAGTATGATATTTTATGCTTTGAACTTGCCAAATTGGGAATGGTGCTTGATGTTGGGTAATATTACAGGCTATTTTACATCTAAGATTGAAGGGAAACAATAAACAAATCTAGACTCAGCCACCAATCAAGTGAATAGTAAGTAAAGATCCATTTGCAATTACAATGCATGAACATAGTATGTCTTGAAACTTTTATACCTAATGTGTTGATGATATTTAAATTGACTGGATGACAAGTACAGTACCTTAAGAGTTTTATGATTCTTGTAACATGTTGAGAGCAAGACGACTTGCATTTTATATTGAACATACCATTCATGATCATTTAGATGTGCATGCACGACATATGAGTATAGTGGAGGTTCTTGCATGCACTTTATGATTTGAGACATGATTTTCAGAAAGAAAATATTTTGGTTGGCCACTACTAGTGTGCCGAAGCATTCTTATGTGATATTTTGGGGCAATGCGAGTGTTACTACTCGGAGGATCATAGGGGTTGACAGGGGGTGTGCCTCTGGTGGTCACGAGAGGGTGGACCAATTGATTGTGCGCTTATTGACTCCGTCGGTGGGAAGACTTCTTGAGGATCATAGGAAAAGACAGGAGGTAGACCTCTGGTGATTCCAGGAGATAGCCCTTGGACCGAGTCAATTTGTTTATGGCCATTTGATTATTGATATTGTCCAAAGCTCTGTCCTATATAGTAGGTGGGCCAAGGGCCCAATAAAATGAAGTAATTTTTTAATAAAAATTCTTTGATTTATGAGTACTTAAATTTGACACATTTACAACATTATATCTTAGAGATGAGTTGCATGGGATTTTATATCATACTCTTGCCATGCATGATTTTTACTTATGGAGCGTTAGCTCATGTAGTTCATGCATTGTAGTTGAACATGTGGATACTTAAGACCTTTGATTTACTGGCTGGCAGTGGAGCTCTTACAGGCATTCAAAGATCAATGTACTTGGATGACGACTTATTGGGCTATTTTGTGGCTGCACTTTTGATTTTATAGTTTATTGTATTATATTAGTGACTTAATCATGTATATCACTTTCAAAACTCATTTGTGACAGATAGTTTGAGTTTGTGATGATTTTGATAGAACTGGTTAATATTTTAATAACTACCTATGTATATACAGTATTACAGGATGTGAAAGCACTTTACTTTTATCAATGTTTTGTTGAACTAACTAGAAAAAAAAGTTATACACACACATGCATGCACAAATTTTGTTGCACAGGTAGTTTATATATATATTATTGGGAGGTTGTGACAAAACCTTTTGGAAAAAACAAGATGAGAAAAAGCGAGGGAGAGAGGGGCCAAATTTTTGCACTATTTTTTCTTTTTGCAATTCTCAACCTTCTCAAGTGTGTATTTTTGCCACATGTGAGTCTTGCCCTAATCCCATTAGGACTCTCCCACTTTCAAGTCTTATCCATATCTTTCCTATACAAAACTCATTAATTCCAAATTCAATTAATTAATTAATTAATTCCATAAAAGGCCATAAAATCAAAGTAAGCCCAATTAAAATACTCATTAATCTTAATTTAACTCATAAACTAATTTTAGCCTACTTAATTAATTGATCCAATCGGTTAATTAATTCACTCACATAAGCCCCTAATCTCAATTAGGTTCAATTAAATAATTCCATTATTTAACTAAATGAATAAATTTAACTCTTTAAATTAATGCTAGCGCAAGTTAATTAATCACCATTAATTAACTTAATCTAACCCTTTAGATCAGTAAAATAGATTAGAAGTGGATTATCCCATTTTGTATATGATCCCTTAGGTTTACAATTAAGCCTACAGTGGTCTTGCAACTTTGGCAACTTATGAACATAATAACATTTTGATTAATTAATCTAATAATTAATTGCTAGATTTAGATCCATAATTTCAAGAATCACACAAGTCGAGGAAAGCACCTAGTAGTGAGTCTTGACTACCAAGTCTTAAGTGAATAGCAAGCAAGCAAACCTATTTTAGTTATGAGTACCATACAAATACTCTCCTTCCGTCCACTAATCTCCTGATTAAGTCTAAGGTATGGATTATTAGTCTAAACCCTATTTAAACTTAATAACTATGATTCTATTTCAAGTTATATTGGTCATTTGATGAATCCTTTGAAAAACCCATGTCTAATATTCATTATGCCTTGACCAAGGTCTATAGGATCAAGGATTATGAAAACACCGGAGATTCACCTATTCTATCCGATAGGTGATGGATCATTTCTTGGCCACTCATTAGCCTCCATACACGAATGTCATACATCCAACATAAAGCCCTTGTGATTTATATGCAATCGAGGAAATATATCAAAGTGTATGATATCATGCACATGGCTACCATAGTGTCTCAAGTCGGGGGACTAGATAATGCACTATTCTAACTAGGAAATTCTTATTCGACTAGATAATATTTCATTAGAACAAAGAAGTATCACAATTAAAAAAAAAGATTATTTTTTCCTAAATCCATCATGCGTAGATCAAAACATATGCAAGGAATTACTTGAACATTGCAAGTGATTATTGAACTTGTATTAAATTCAAAATCAGCAAGTTTCCAGACTTGAGTAATTTTTGAATTTTGTGCATAACTCCATGCTTAAAAGCCCTATAGACCAGAATCTTGTGGAATTGAAAGCCAGAAATAGAATTACAACTTTGTTGTTGCAAGCTCAGCCCAACTCAACTATGATAAACGCATAAAATTCATCCAAGTATATATATTGGAAGAAATCCATCTATGCAGACACATCTATTGAAATCAAGCATAACTTTCTCCCTCCTGACCAAAATCAAGTGTTTGAAGTTAGAAATGAAGCTAACAGATAAATCTAGAATTTTCACATTGAATATTTCCAAAATCAGTTGATTTCATAAAGAAAAATATATGAAAAAATTCAAATCCAAGGACATATGAGTTTAGCACACATTTGAAGTAAATTTGGATTGAATTTGGAGATACCAATTTAGGGCACTCTTCTACTATAAATAGAATCTCTTGGATATCATTTAAGACACATAAAAAATCTTAGAGTGGGACAAAGAAAGTTTAGTGTTGTCTTTCTTTAGGATAAGTTTTCTAGTAGTAATAAAAATATTTTCTCTAGTTTCTCTTATATTTTTAGTCTTTTCTACTTTTATTATGTTTATTTAAATTTTGTTTGGCTAAGGAGAAAGGGTAAACCTCTTGATGGAGGAAGAGGAACGGTTATAAAGGTATATAATGTTTAAGTGTATTATATTATTATTTTAATTTTTATTAAAATCCTCCTTATTTAGTGGAGATTCTTGATTTATGTATCACTAATGGCACAACAATTTATTTGGTTCATTTAGCTAAATGTCTAGTTGTACTATACTGACTACTAACATAAAACCTTATTTGTAGTAGACAAAGGTGTGCATAAATACTTGATCCTATAAGCAAGTGTTAGCATTAAGAGATAATTTATAAACAATAAGAAAATATCATGATCACCTTAATGATAAGCTATTTGATAACATCTTCACATTAGAACTTTCATTGTGTAGGGATTCTAATAGTGGCATTTAAAAGAGTAAAAAGAATAAAAATAATAATTCCACTATCCAAAACTCACGAGTGGATCCCTAATCCTCAATACTTTTATTAAATTGATTTCTTAGTTATAGCATAACTTTTTCTTTAAAATCTAAACCACAGAAAGCCCAACTTTTAAAAAATAGAATCTTGAAAACTTCAAAAAACTTCTCTATGGATCAACCTTGGACTCATGAGAAATTTATTTGACATAATCTGCACTTGGATTTGCAACCTTAAAATTGTAGCAAGTTTGTGGGGCCGTTGTTGGGGAAATCAATGTAAGTATTCAGGTTTGTAAATATTTTTTTTCCTTTGTAAATATTGTGTGTTTGTTTTCTGTACGGTTATATGTTCATATGGTATCGTAGTCATAATTCTCATCATTTAGTTAGAAATAATTATAAAACTTTATTTGAAAATTTGTTTGAGTCAGTTCCACACACTTCCACCGTGGCTGAAAATGAAAGCATCCAGGATGAAAATGAAAATCAACAGGTGCATATCTAACGTTATTACTTGCAACCTTCTCAAAATTCTTCTCTTTCTTGTTTCATTTTTCCTCTCAATGAAAATAACTTTTGATTCAAGTCAGGTATGATTCCTTTATTTCCTAATGCCCATGGTTTATACACTAAAAACCCTTACTTGTATCTGAAAGAATTTGATAAAGTATATACCACTTTTGATAATCAAACTTGTACAAATGAGAATATTAAACTTAAATTTTTTTTTCTATAAAAGATAAAGCCAAAACTTAGCTTAACTCTTTAAAACCTAGATTAGTTGGCACTTGGCAAGAAATGTCAGCTGAATTTTTGAAAAAGATCTTTCTAACTCATAAAACTAATGCTTTGAAAAGACAAATCCAAATTTTTTCTCAAAAGACTAATGAACCTTTCTTTCAATATTGGGAAAGTTTTAAAGATTTGTTGAATTCATGCCCACATCATGGTTTTGAGAAATAGTGCTTAATTAGTCTCTTTTATGAAAGTTTAACTTCCGAAACAAAATAATTTATTGAAACAATATGTAATGTTAGTTTCTTGATAAAAAACCTCATGAAGCAATAGAATATTTAGACCAATTGGCAAAAAACTCTTAGTCATGGCACAATGTCAATTCTTTTGAAGGTTCTATTAGATATAATCTTGCTAATAGTAATAAAGAAAAATATTATTTTTTTCAAGAAGATGATCTAAATGCTAGGATTTCAAGTTTAACAAGAAAAGTTGAGGCCATGGAACTTAAAAAAGTAAAGGAAATCAAATTTGTACATTATGAAGAAGTTTGTAGCATTTGTGAACTTATGGGACACTCCACCAATGAATGCCCAAACATTCCCGCACAAGTGAATGTCATGAACACATTCAAAAAGCCTTTTCATTCTCCATATTTGAAACTTACAATTCATAAAGGAGAAATCATCCTAAGTTTAGTTGGCGAGATGATAATCGTGCCCAACCACTATATTCAAAAAAGCTACCAAACTTTTCTTCTTATCTAGCTCCACATACAAAATTCCTTAAGACTTTGCAAGCGTTTATGCATGGACAAACAAATATCAATAACTAGACTTAATAAGCCATCAATGAGATCGAAAGTACACTTTCAACACTAGCAGCCTCTTTACGTACTCATGAAAAAAGATAAATTTCCTGCTCAACCTCAACCTAATCCTTCCACTTAGTGTCATGTGTCTTATTCAAGTAAAAATTCAATCAAGGAAGCTAATTCGGTTACAACTCTTGGAAATAGAATAGTTGTTGACAAGACTATTCATCCCAAGGAGAAATTTATAATCCATCTTCAGAAATAAAGAATGAAAATATTATTGACGATGAATGTAAGTTTAATAAAGGTGAGTTTCAAAATGATGACAAAGAAAAATACTCACATCTAGCTCATTTTTCTCAAAGATTGCAACCGACTCAGAAATTGAACTCAAATTCTAAAATCTTTTAACTTTTTTAAAAAGTCAAGATTAATATTCCATTGTTAGATACAATCAAACAAGTTCCTTCTTATGCCAAATTTTTGAATGATTTGTGTACAATCAAAAGAAAACATCATGTACAAAATAAGGCACTTTTAACTTAATGTATTAGCTCAACAATTCAACAATTCACTCTATCGAAATACAACGATCTAGGTTGTCCAACCATTTCATGTACCATAAGAAATATTAGATTAGAGTGTGCTTTGCTTGATCTTAGTGCTAATATAAATTTTCTACCTTTCTCAGTTTAGGAACAATTAGATTTGAAAAAACTTAAAACAACTTTTGTTGTACTCCAACTAGTTGACAATTCAATAAAAGTTCCAAAAGAAGTAGTAGAAGATGTGTTGGTACAAATTAATAAGTTTTACTTTCTAATGGATTTCATTATTTTTCCTACCATTTTAGGTCGTCCTTTTATTTCAACTTCAAATATTTTGATTAATTGTAGGAATTAAATTTTGAAGTTATCTTTTGGAAATATGACTCTAGAACTAAATGTGTTTAATATTTGTAAGCAACCTATAGAAGATGTCAAAGTACATGAAGTTGATTCAATGGAGGAACTTATTCATGAATATTTTACTATCACTAATTCCTTTGATCCTCTCGAAATGTATTTTGAAAGTGAAAGTTTTTTAAAAAATACACACTCTATATTCTCTCTGAATTTTTGCAAGTACAAGAAAATTATTTTTGAAAATCAAGGTTTGAAAAACTTTCATCATCAAAATACAATGGTTCTTATCAAACATTAAAACTCCCGTGATTGATTTGAAACATTTGCCATTTGATTTGAAATAATCCTTTTTGGGTGAGAATGAGACTTTTTCGATAATAATTTCTTCAAAATTGATGCATCCTAGAAAGATAAGTTGATCGAAACTTTAAAAATGCATGCGAATGCTTTAGGATAGACCATGCTTACATTAAAGGTATTCTTTAATTTGAACATATAATGTCTATATAGAAAAAAATGTTGAACTATCTAAAGAGATGCAATGAAGGCTAGATCCTGATATGAAAGTAGTAGTGAGAATTGAACTCTTTAAACTCTTAGATAATGGAATCATTTATCATATTTCTGATAGTAAATGAGTAAGTTTTACTCAAGTTGTACCTAAAAAATCTGGAGTTATTGCAATCAAGATTGAAAATAATGAACTAATTCCAATTAGGACTATTACTAGTTGATGAATGTGCATTAACTATGGGAAACTCAACCCAATTACTAGAAAAGATTATTTTCCATTACCCGTCATAGATTAAATCTTAGAAAGAGTTTTGGGATATGAATTTTACTGTTTCTTATATAGATTTTCTCGATATAATCAAATTATAATTGCACTTGAAGATCAAGAGAAAAATCACTTTTTACATGTCCTTTTAGTAATTTGCATATCGAATGATGCCTTTTGGATTATGTAATGTACCAGCTACATTCCAACAATGCATACTTTGTATTTTTAGTAACATGGTTGAACATTTTTTTGAAGTCTTCATTGATGGTTTTTCTATTTTTGATAATTCATTTGACGATTTCTTGTCTAATTTAGAAAAAGTTTTGATTAGGTGTGAAGAAAAAAATCTTGTACTGTAACACCTCCATTACTACACAACTAGATATATATTATAATTTAACATGATAGAACCTGTGTGCATGCATGGAATATATATTTTTTTTTATAACACTTTAAGAAAAGATATATCACTTTTTACATGCACAACCCTATTTAAAATACTTTCTAACACATATCATGTATATAGCATGATCAATATTTATATAAAAACACAACACCCACAATAACCCAATATTTACGTACTTATTTACAGTAAAGTTGTAAAAGCGAAATATAGTACCAGTCTAAAATATAATACAACAGACTCAAAATATAACAAGCCAACAAAATAGCCCAACAGGTCATCATCCATGTACACACTCTCTCAGACACCTGCAGGAGCTCCAACCGCCGCCCAGCCAATAAAAGATGCTTCAGGTATTGTCGTACTCACCTACAATGCATAAACTATATGAGCTAACGCTCAGCAAGTAAAGATTATGCATGTCAAAGAATAATCCACAATATCGTGTCATGCATCTCAAGGTTCAGCTCAAAGAATAATACACAACATATCAAGGTTGAAACATGCTAAGTTATCAAATGTGGCAGATTCACATTTTCATATTTTCTTGCTGTCAAGTTTAGTTGCATGATAATTTTAACATCCCTAAGAATATCCAATCACTCCCAAATTTTTACCACACTTATATAACATGTATATAAATGTAACCATATCATATAATTGCTAAAAATCACGGATATAGCTTCCCAAGTTCAGCTCTCTTCACGACATACTGAAACAGATTGTTTCCTACCGTGACAGTTTTGCACACTTCATGACACTAATGGTTTTGGCACCCTTAAGTATATTCAATCACTCCAAAATTTTCACCATACTTATATAACATATATAAGGAGACAACCAGGTCATATTATTACCAAAAATAATGGATTTAGCTCCCTTAATTCAGTTTCCTTCACAGCACACCAAAACAGATTTTGCTATTTTGGCAGTTTGAGTGTTTCTCCAATATCATTCTCTATTTCAATTTCCAACTGATAAAACTTCATTCCAATACTCTTAAGTCATATATGGTCATGTAAATGGTAATAATTATAGGTTTTATTCAACATACCATACACTTTTGAAGCCTAAAACACAAGAAAACAGTAAGATGACAGTTTCTGCCACAAGTATTTCCTATTAAGTATTTGTGATCAAAAACCCTTTCTTTGTGCACCAAAGTCTAACTAAAAACTTCCTAACACTTTTATAAGAAATATTGAAAGCTTAATAAACCATAAAACCATTCATAATAATCTGAAAACCAAAGGCAAAACCATAGATAAGTGTTACCTATGCAGATTTTGAGGCTAACTTGATGGTAATCACTTCTTCTTTGCTTTTCATGATTTTATTTCAACTTGGAATCAATTTGGATCACTTGGAGACCTTAAGGTGTGTGTTTGGAAGATGAAAATGGCTGAAATGAGGGTCTGGTCGTTGCTTAAGGGTGAAGGGTTTGAGGTGTTAGCTTGAGATGTTAGCTTAAGCTTAATAAGAAAGCATGAGGTGGCAAGTAAATGGCAAATCTGATTTTCTCCCTTATCTTGCAGCCCTAATCTTATGTGTCTCATCTATTTTTATTTGGTTCCAACCTATCTTAATCACCATTCATTCCCATAGGTAATTCCTACGTCCGTTCATTCGATCTCCAAACCGATTCGCATCCAATTCTTAAAGAATTATCTAGTTTGCATTTCTAAAATCATATGCACATAAGGGCCTTGTAATATGACACTTAAATCATATTATATCATGTCCAATATCCCAAGTATGCTAATTTACAAATATATACTTTTGAAATAACTTGATCAAATCAAATTAAACCGTATAAGGTTACTAGTAACACTTTTAGCACTTCCAAAATTATAACCTATATATCCCATCTATATCTAATATTGATCCACCTCATTTTCTTCTTATTTCAATATAAAATCAACTACTTAGATTAAGAAATTCAATAACTAATATCGTGCAAGAGCTTCAGAATTAAGTTTAATATTCAAGAATGTCGTATAAAATGAAATAAATTATGCAATGTCAATAGAAATGCAAATAGCATATAAAATTAACATATAATGCATGAATCATATTTGGCCATGTGAGTAGTAAGAGGCTCGGGTATCATATCCTCCCCTCCTTATAAAAATTTCATCCCCGAAATTTCACTTATCGAAAAGTTCTGGGTACTTAGTTCTCATTTCATCCTCCCTTTCCCAAGTGGCCTCTTCTACTAATTGGTTTCTCCATAACACTTTAACCAATGGAATCTGTTTATTTCTTAGCTGCTTCACTTCTCGTAATAAAATCTGTACAGGCTTTTCTTCGTAGCTCAGATCTGCCTTTAATTCCACTAGTTCATTCTTCAAAATGTGAGAAGGATTAGCAATATATTTCCACAGCATAGACACATGAAATACATTGTGTATTTGGGACATAGATGTTGGCAGATCTAGTCTGTAAGAAACATCACCAATTCTTTCAATCACCGAGAATGGGCCAATGTATCTGGGACTCAATTTTCCTTTCTTCCCAAACCGCATGATGCCCTTCATTGGTGCTACTTTCAAAAACACCTAATCTCCTATCGCAAACTCCAATGCCCTTCTTCGTCGATCTGCATAACTTTTCTGTTGATTTTGGGTAGTTTGCATTCTTTATCGAATCTGTAACACGGCTTCTGTCATCTCTCAAATCATATCTGGGCCCAAAAGTTTCTTCTCACCAACTTCATCCCAGTGTATCGGAGAGCTACATTTTCTGCCATACAATGCTTCATAGGGAGCCATTCCAATGCTAGTCTGATAGCTGTTGTTGTACGAAAACTCCACCAAAGGTAGGAATTTGCTCCACTGACCTTGGAAGTCTAATACATAGGCTGTGAGCATATCCTCCAACGTCTGAGGATGATATGTTGTACTAAATGATAATTGTGTTCCCAAAGCTTTGTGTAAACTCCTCCAAAAAGTAGACAAAAATCTTGAATCTCTGTCAGAAACAATAGACAATGGCACACCATGAAGTCTGACAATCTCCTGAATGAATAATTGGGCATAGCGATCCATGGAATAGGTAGAACATATGGGAAGGAAATGAGCAGACTTGGTCAATCTATCGACGATAACCCAAATAGCATCATGACTCTTAGTAGTCTTTGGCAAACCAGTTACGAAATCCATGGTGATCCTTTCCCATTTCCATTTTGGAATAAGTAGAGGTTGTAAAGTCCCTGCGGGTCTTTGATGTTCGGCCTTTATTTGTTGACATGTTAAACATTGCTTCACATGTTGGGCGATGTTCTTTTTCATACTCGGCCACCAATAATGCGATTTCAAGTCTCTATACATCTTAATAGCCCCTAGATGTACTGAATAAGGGGTTGAATGTGCCTCTTTTAAAATGTCTTCCCGAATGTTATCAATATTTGGCACACAAAACCGCCCTTTAAATTGTAAAATATCATCCTGAGTCATCTTAAATTCAGTAGACTTCCCTGCAGCAACATATTTTCTCATATTGATGAGATATTCATCATCTCGTTGTCCCTGTTTGATCCTATCAATTAGCGTAGGCTGAAGCGTCAGGGCTGCCAACTTTGCCTCTATTACTCCTGTCTGTAAAATCTCTATATTCATTTTCTGTAAATCATTTAGTTTCGATTTCTAAATTAAAGCTATAGCCATTGTACTTTGTGTGGATTTTCGGCTCAATGCATCAGCTACAACGTTGGCTTTACCTGGGTGGTAATTGATCACACAATCATAATCTTTTACCAGTTCTAGCCATCTTCGCTACCGCATATTCAACTCTTTCTGTGTGAAGAAGTATTTGAGGCTCTTGTGATCAGTATAGATCTCGCACCGTTCACCATATAAATAGTGCCTCCATATTTTAAGCACAAATACTACAGCAGCAAGTTCCAAGTCGTGCGTGGGGTAATTCTTTTCGTACTCTTTAAGTTGCCTGGATGCATACGCAATTACTTTGCCATTATGCATCAGTACACATCCTAATCCATTCTTCGATGCGTCACTGTAAATTATGAATCCTCCCGTACCTGATGGAATTGAGAGAATAGGTGCTGAAGTCAGTCTCTTTTTGAGCTCCTGGAAACTTCGCTCACACATATCTGTCCATCTAAACATCACCCCTTTTCTGGTTAATTGTGTCAATGGCATTGCAATCTTGGAGAACCCCTCCACAAATCTTCGGTAATATCCAGCTAAACCCAGAAAACTGCACATCTCTGAAGGATTAGTAGGTTGCATCCAGTTGTTGATAGCTTCAACTTTACTTGGATCTACTGATATTCCCGCTCCTGATATAACATGTCCCAAGAATACCACACGATCCAACCAGAACTCATATTTCTTGAATTTGGCGTATAACTGCTTCACTTTCAGGACCTCTAGTACTTGTGTTAAATGTGCGGCATGTTCTTCTTTAGTTCTGGAGTAAACTAGAATGTTATCTATGAACATAATAACAAATTTATCCAGAAATTCTTTAAACACTCTATTCATCAGATCCATGAATGCTGCTGGAGCGTTAGTCAATCCAAATGGCATCACCAAAAATTCATAGTGCCCATATCTTGTACTAAATGCCGTCTTGGGGATATCCTCTTCCTTTATTTTCAATTGATGGTACCCAGAGCGTAAGTCAATCTTTAAAAATATTGCGGCACCCTGAAGCTGGTCAAATAAATCATCGATTCTGGGTAACGGATACTTATTCTTAATTGTGACCCTGTTCAACTCTCGATAATCGATGCACAGTCTCATGGTGCCATCCTCCTTACGTACAAATAGAACTGGTTCTCCCCAAGGTGAAAAGCTCGGTCTGATGAATCCCTTGTCCAACAAGTCTTGTAATTGTACTTTCAATTCTTTCAACTCCAATGGAGCCATTCTGTAGGGAGTTTTTGAGATTGAAGATGTTCCTGGTTGTATGTCAATAACAAATTTTATTTCATGATCTGGTGGCAGTCCCGGGAGATCATCTGGGAATACTTCAGTATATTCTCGTACCACTAGTATTTCACTCAGAGTTGGTGGGTGTTGTTCCTCAATGTTCATGACACTCACCAAGTACCCTTCACAACCATCATCGACTAATCGTTGTGCCTTCACTACTGAAATCATAGGAAATCTAAAATTCTTCACAATACTGGCAAATGTGAAAGACTCTTTCCCAGAAAGTTGAAATGTCACCGTCTTTTCCTTACAGTTGATAGTAGCCCCATACTTTGACAACCAATCCATGCCCAAAATAACATCATAATCATTCATATCCAGTACAATCAAATCATCATGTAATTCTCTACCTTCAACAAGTATAGCACAAGCTCTCAAAATCCGATCGGTTTGTCTAACATCTCCAGAGGGAACTGTTACACTATAACTGATTTCTGCTACATCTGGTATTCTACCCAGCCTCTTCACGTACTCAGTGGATGCAAATGAATGCGTGGCTCCAGAATCAAATAATACAAGTGTTGGAACACTAGATATATAAAGTGTACCTGTTACCACCGATGGATTTACTTCTGCATCCGCCCTGGTCATGGTGAACACCTTGGCTGGTACATTCTTTTGGATGGTCTGATTCTGTTTACCTAGGCAAAATTTAGCAATATGTCCCGGTATTCCACATCGAAAACACATCCTGGTTTCTATATAGCAGCCTCCAGTATGTCGATTACCACATTTCTAACACACAGCTTCTGGCATTGGTGCTTTTCCTTGTTCGACCCGTGGCCTCTTATTTTGACCTTCTTGTTGTTGGCCTTGTTCTTCTTGAAATTTAAATCCCGGCTTCTGTATTTGGATCAGCTTCTGTATTTGAACTGGCCTCTTTTGCCCCACAGTCCATCTCTGTCCCTGCTGTCTGAATTGCTGTCGAACCTCTTGTGCACGAGCGATTCTCAATTCAGCCTATTCTGCTACTAGTACCCTCTCAGCCACCTGTGAAAATGTCACCCCTTGAGTACCCGCCATATTCACATCCCGATATAATTCTGGCCTTAAACCCTCCAGAAATCTGTCTACTTTAAGTGCTTCAGTGCTGACCATGTGCGTAGCGAACCTGGACAGTTGTTCAAATTTACGAATATATTCCCCAATAGTCATTGCTCCTTGTTGCAGTTGTATAAACTCATTCATCTTCATCATGCGAACTGGGGCCGTGAAATATTTATTTCGGAATAACTCCTTGAATCTGTCCCAGCTCATGGTAGTAATGTCCTCTATGCTGCTGATCATGTCCCACCAATGGCTTGCACTACCGCGAAGCATGAAAGTGGCACACATTACCCTGTCCTCTACTGGCACCCTACTATACTGGAACATGTTTTCCAGGGTCCTCAACCAGTCCTCTGCAGCGGTAGGATCAATCGCATCCTCAAATGTTGGGGGATCCAGCCTCCTAAATCGTTCTCCCACCATATATATATAGTCCGCCCGCTGTTGGTTTACCTCCACCCGCGGTTGTTCACCATTATCTCTTTGTCGAGTCAGTTGCTGAATTTGTTCGGACTGTCATTCAATTAACTCTGTTAATCGGTTAATCATGGTATCTCGATCATTAACCGGGGTGGGTGTCTCATTTCTCTGTGCTCTAGCACCACCACTGCTCTCACCATGAGTTCTCACCATTTTGCAGTGCTGTTTTACACAAGTTTGACAACATATGGCCAATATAATTCATGGAATATGTAATGTAATATATGATAATGTAAAACTTACTGGCGTGGCTGTGCTCCGCAAGTTCTAAGATCATGTACATGGACAGTCTACAGAATCAGACCTGGGCTCTGATACCACTCTGTAACACCCCCATTACTACACAATTAGATATATATTATAATTTAACATGATAGAACCTGTGTGCATGCATGGAATATTTTTTTTTTGTAACACTTTAAGAAAAGATATATAACTTTTTACATGCACAACCCTGTTTAAAATACTTTCTAACACATATCATGTATATAGCAGGATCAATATTTATATAAAAACACAACACCCACAATAACCCAATATTTACATACTTATTTATAGTAAAGTTGTAAAAGCGAAACATAGTACCAGTCTAAAATATAATACAACAGACTCAAAATATAACAAGCCAACAAAATAGCCCAACAGGTCGTTATCCATGTACACACTCTCTCAGACACCTGCAGGAGCTCCAACCGCCGCCCAGCCAATAAAAGATGCTTCAGGTATCGTCGTACTCACCTACAATGCATAAACTATATGAGCTAATGCTCAACAAGTAAAGATTATGCATGTCAAAGAATAATCTACAATATCGAGTCATGCATCTCAACATGCTATGCCCATAATGCAATTTTATGCATCAAAATATTTCTCTCAAAATTATTTCTTTCTTGGGCCCCTGACCAACGCTACTATCCCATGCACCGGAAAAGAGCTCTATATACCGCCATAATCCAATGGCTAATAATCATATAAGCATGCAAATCCATACATACTCATACACATGCAAATCCATGCATGCGAATCTGCAAATCCATGCACGCGAACCTATAAATCCATGCATAAACCATGCAAATCCATGCATGCTTCGGTGCACTAGTAGTGGTTAGCAAAATATTTTTCTTTCTCACAATCATGCCGTGCAATGCAAGATTTATCACAATGCGCATATATGATGCATGCACGTGCCAATGACAATGCCCATGCATGTATGCTCAATTGAGAGTCCTCTACTATGCACATATGATTTATGATATTACATATAATTCACACATCTACTATGTCTATGCATTGTAGTTGCAAATGAATCTTTACTTACCTTTCACTTGGTTGGTGGCTTAGTCTAAATTTGTTTAGTATTCCTCTCCAACCTTAGATGTAAAATAGCCTCTAATATTACCCAACATCAAGCACCATTCCCAATTTGGCAAGTTGAATTCACAAAATCTCATACTAGACCTTAAACACCAAGCTATAAGCTAACAATCAAGCTTTCACAAACTAGAACCCAATATAGCCCCTCAAATACCTCAATTTCTCATATTAAATACATGAAAATATCATGTAATTGAAGTATTATAACTCTAATAGCATGTACCTAATTGTTAACACTCAATAGAAACATATCAAGGTTGAAACATGCTAAGTGATCAAATGTGGCAGATTCACATTTTCATATTTTCTTGCTGTCAAGTTTAGTTGCATGATAATTTTAACATCCCTAAGCATATCCAATCACTCCCAAATTTTTACCACACTTATATAACATGTATATAAATGTAACCATATCATAGAATTGCTAAAAATCACGGATATAGCTTCCCAAGTTCAGCTCTCTTCACGACATACTGAAACAGATTGTTTCCTACCGTGACAGTTTTGCACACTTCATGACATTAATGGTTTTGGCACCCTTAAGTATATTCAATCACTCCAAACTTTTCACCATACTTAGATAGCATATATAAGGAGACAACCAGGTCATATTATTACCAAAAATAATGGATTTAGCGCCCTTAATTCAGTTTCCTTCACAGCACACCAAAATAGATTTTGCTATTTTGGCAGTTTGAGTGTTTCTCCAATATCATTCTCTATTTCAATTTCCAACTGATAAAAATTCATTCCAATACTCTTAACTCATATATGGTCATGTAAATGGTAATAATTATAGATTTTATTCAACATACCATACACTTTTGAAGCCTAAAACACAAGAAAACAGTAAGATGACAGTTTCTGCCACAAGTATTTCCTATTAAGTGTTTGTGATCAAAAACCCTTTCTTTGTGCACCAAAGTCTAAATAAAAACTTCCTAACACTTTTATAAGAGATATTTAAAGCTTAATAAACCATAAAACTATTCATAATAATCTGAAAACCAAAGGCAAAACCGTAGATAAGTGTTACCTATGCAGATTTTGAGGCTAACTTGATGGTAATCACTTCTTTGCTTTTCTTGCTTTTATTTCAACTTGGAATCAATTTGGATCACTTGAAGACCTTAAGGTGTGTGTTTGGAAGATGAAAATGGCTGAAATGAGGGTCTGGTCGTTGCTTAAGGGTGAAGGGTTTGAGGTGTTAGCTTGAGATGTTAGCTTAAGCTTAATAAGAAAGCATGAGGTGGCAAGTAAATGGCAAATCTGATTTTCTCCCTTATCTTGCAGCCCTAATCTTGTGTGTCTCATCTATTTTTATTTGGTTCCAACCTATCTTAATCACCATTCATTCCCATAGGTAATTCCTACGTCCGTTCATTCGATCTCCAAACCGATTCGCATCCAATTCTTAAAGAATTATCTAGTTTGCATTTCTAAAATCATATGCACATAAGGGCCTTGTAATATGACACTTAAATCATATTATATCATGTCCAATATCCCAAGTATGCTAATTTACAAATATATACTTTTGAAATAACTTGATCAAATCAAATTAAACCGTATAAGGTTACTAGTAACACTTTTATCACTTCCAAAATTATAACCTATATATCCCATCAATATCTAATATTCATCCACCTCATTTTCTTCTTATTTCAATATAAAATCAACTACTTAGATTAAGAAATTCAATAATTAATATCGTGCAAGAGCTTCAGAATTAAGTTTAATATTCAAGAATGTCGTATAAAATGAAATAAATTATGCAATGTCAATAGAAATGCAAATAGCATATAAAATTAACATGTAATGCATGAATCATATTTGGCCATGTGAGTAGTAAGAGGCTCGGGTATCACATGTACTCATTTGGAGAAATGTCATTTCATGGTAACAATTGATATTGTTTCTGGACATATTATTTCTTCAAAGGTATTGAAGTAGACAAATCTAAAATCAAATTAATTGCCAATTTGCCAATACCAAAGTCTATGAAGAAGGTAAAATCATTTTTAGGACATGCTGGTTTTTGTAGAAGATTTATCAAAAAATTTAGTATAATATCTAAACCTATTCTTTAATTTTTTAGGCACATCACTACCCTTTGACCCCATTACAACCTTTGTTGAAGATTTTTTGATTTTATGTCGTTCCTTTGGTGTAGTGGAGGTTTGTACCAAATGAATAGTCTATGATATTTAACTTTTTCATTAGAGAATGCGTGATGGTTTTTGTGCAGTTATATGATCGCCACTATTGACATTAGCTATTCACACACTTGAATATGATTATTGTGGAAATGTATTGACTTTTAAATAACTAAGGGTTAGATTCAATACTTCTTTAATTTTATTTTCATTTTATTTGTTGGTTCATGAGAATAATAGTTAGTTATCATAAGTGTTTGCGAGTATCACAACTGAAAACCCTCATGAGTCTATAACTCATCCTCTATGGGTCACCTAGGGGTTTAAAGGCTTGTTGCATATATTAAATGCAATCATAATTTCCTATGAAAGTGGATTAGTTTAGGTTTGTTTTAGACTTGCTCGAGGACAAGCAAGAATTAAGCACAGGAAATTTTTGATAAGTACATATTTTGATATATTTTTGTATCAATTTTTTTATATTTTCCTTACTTTATTCTTGTTAGTATTATTTTTTTATTAATATTTTGTGTTATAGAATAAATGAGCAAAGAGAGATAAAAAAAAGCCAAATAAAAACGAAAGAGACAACACGTTCTATGAGCAAGTTGGGAGATAATATTTTAATGGATCATAGAAGCATCACAATTAGAAACAAAATACCATTTTTGCCTAAGTCCATCATTTATAGATTAAAATATATGTAAAAAATCACTTGAACTTTGCAAGTGATTGTTGGATTTTAAATAAATTCAAAATCCACATGTTTTCAAACTTGAATTAATAATTTTTGTATTTTGGGCATAACTCCATGTTGAAAAGGCATGTGGACCTGAATCTTGTGGCATTTGAAAAATAAAATATAGAACTACAACTTTGTTATTGGAAGCTCAATTCAACCTTGATAAAAGTAGAAAATTCATCCAAATATTTATATTGGAATAACTCTATCTATATAGACATATCTTCTTAATGAATATTTAAAAGTATATAATTAATTAGAATTTATATAATATTTTCACTTTGAAATTATCATTAGAATTCGTATTTAAAGAATTTTTGTATTTTAGGAATAAAATAGAAAATCAACTTTTAGGCACTATCCTAACACCTCTAAGTTGTGGTCCATGTTCAGGTCAAATAAACTTTCACTACAATGACATTTAAAAAGAACCAAAAAAAAAAAAAGTAGTTAGCTGAACAAATCCAAAACTTGACAAGAACCGGACCCCCTGTAGGGAAGCAAAAAATTATCATGACATTTATACGCATGTATCTATGAAGTCGTGAATCATAATTGTACCATTTTCTATCCAGCATATTATCAAATGATAGAAATTCCAGCTATCATTATGCTGTGTCTTTTTATTTCAACATAGCTTCTTCATGCTCAAAATCCAAGTGTGTTTAACATCATAATTATATTCGACTTCACAGGTCCATGTGGGCATCCCACTTAAGATTCACAAAGGGTTGAATTTGGATGACTATTTTAAAGTAGCTTAAATGCGTGTTGTTGTGCTAAAAAATAAAGTAATTAGTAATAGTATAATTAATTATTAAATTGCATGACAATAGAAGTGTGATATTTCGATTATGGTCCATTGATGAGTGCAATTGCCATCATACTGGCCAACAATTTCCTCCTTAGCAATTACTACAAGGTGCTCCAAACAAGCCAATACCTCATATGACTCGAAACCCATGACTTGTACTATTGTAGAATCAAATGTCTCCCATTATACTAAAACCTATAGTTTTTAGTAATGGTATAACTCAAATCTTTAATTCGTACACAATTCAAGTACCGCATTTTTTACTATGGACCATTCATGAAAATAATTGTTGCCATACATATCAACAAATTGAGAAATTTTGCTCTAAATTTCGATGATCTTTTTGGATTTAGACTTAAAATCAACAAATACTCCAGTTTAATTCTATTCAAATCCCTCAAACTGAATCCAGGCCATATTTGATTCAAGTTAACATTGGGAAAAATTACAAAAAACTAGTTGGATATTAAGCAAATATGCAACATCTGAACTTAAATTAAGATTGGAAACAAGTGCTGCTGCTTAGTTTGGATTACTAATTAATTAAAGATGCTAGCGTCTCAAGCTTAGGGTAATTCACTATCGAAAAATAAAGTGAAGATGAATGGGCTCAAAACTAGCCTTACATAAAAATTGTGATACTACTATTGGGTATTAATCTACCCTAATAACAATATTTTTTATATTTTGATTCAAAATTATTAATTATATGTATTAAGTTTTTGATAATGTATAAAATAACTGATCGTTTCTCTAAAAAAAAGTCTCAATAAAATAATGCAGTTTGAAGAAATCAATCTATCTTTAATTTTGATTAACAAAGTGTATATGTTGACAAAGATGGATGGCGACTCATAAAGCATGAAAAATTTTCTGTGAGGTCATGATTGGAAGTTTCAATTATTCTAACTAGATCTACCAAATCATTATCAATGTTAATTCCACTATTGATCACTTATTAATTGATACAAGATAAGATAACTAGCCTTACATAAAAAATGTGATACTACTCTTGAGTATTAGTCTACCCTAATAACAATATTTTTTATATTTTGATTCAAAATTATTAATTATATGTATTAAGTTTTTGATAATGTATAAAATAACTGTTCGTTTCTCTAAAAAAAAGTCTCAATAAAATAATGCAGTTTGAAGAAATCAATCTATCTTTAATTTTGATCAACAAAGTGTATTTGTCGAGAAAGATGGATGGCGACTCATAAAGCATGAAATTTTTTCTGTGAGGTCATGATTGAAAGTTTCAATAGTTTCAACAAAGTGTATTCCGCAAGTGTACGATGTCAAGTTTTAATATAATGATGAGTTGAGTATCGTATCAACAAGGATTGTAATCAAAAATTGTATTAAGTACTGTAGTTCAAATAGTCCTAATTTTATATAGAAAATCGAGTGATGATTGGTAAACAAAGTAAAGTAAGATAAAAAATGCATATATAAGAATGGAGTTTTTAGAAGCAATTCAACAAACACCTTATGAGCAAGAAATTCTAGAGGAATGACTCACCTAATTATCACCTATGTTCTTCCTTCCAAAATATACCAATTCAAGTTAACAACACATGTAAGTTAAGAATTTCTAAGCTCATCAATTCCCTCTCTCGAGTGCCAAATTGACTATAAGTTCTAACATGAATTTCGATATCTCTATAAAAATTCAAGAATAAAACTCTACAAAAGTTCAATGAATTCTTCTTCAAAATTTCAAAGATTTCATAAGCTTCTCAACTCTATGATTCCTAGGTTGTGTTATCCCTATGATCATGTATAATCTTCCCTCTCTCGAATGTCGAATCTCATACGTCAAACAATCTCAATTAGTGGCCAATTAATCAAGATGAAATACTAAACAAGATAACACAAACAAGATGAATAACTTGAACTAATATTATTTGGAATTCAAAACATAGGTTCAAATAAGGTTACATCATCCTCTAGAAAGAAAGGTTTAGTTCCTCATGTATGAATATAACATCAAGAAATACATAAGAAAGAACATGGAAATTGTTCACCAATTTGTGAAGTGGAAGTAATAGTTGAAGCTTTCCTTGTCTCCAAGAATGGCTTGTCTCTAAGAATGGCCTTCTTCTCTCCAAGTCTCCTTGTTCTCCTTTGCTTCTTGGCTTCTCTCACTCTTCTCCTCCTCCAAAAACCCCTTTGGAGGCTTTTGAAATCCCTCAAAATAGCTGGGAATTGCCCTAAAGAGGGCAAAATGCCCATTTTGACCTTACTTGTCAACCCGGCAGCGCCTAGGCGCTGCCTTGTCTGTCCAAGACAGTGGTACAGCGCCTAGGCGCTGCACTTGCTGTCCAGAATCGGCTTCTACAACACTTATAGTCTCTTTCAACCCATTTTTCACCACTTTAGTGGCCGAACTAGATTTTTGTGTCTTCATATGAATTATATCCCTATGTGTTGGATTTCCATTGGAACTTGAATCAACTAAATATAACTTCTGTGGAGAGAGTTATCTAGAAATACCAAGATATGTCATCTCAAAAATTGCAGCCCAGTGCTGACTCTTGCAGTCAGTTTTTCTCATTTAACTCGACCGAATTTGATTTTATGATAAACATAGAAGTTGTAGATCTATATCTTGGATTTCCAATGGATTAAGAATAAAGTTTATATGAAATTGTTCCTCAGAATTATGATTGAAATACCAAAACTGCCATCAGTGGCACCACAACTCGAATTCTTCAACATTTCAACCAAGTTTTTGATTTCTTTCCATTTTCTTCTCTTATTGCCATTACCTACAAGATTTCACATTAAATGCATAAAAAGTAACACAAACACTTGAAAATAAACCAAATGTTAATCAAAAGGTATATGAATTGTTGGTATAAAACTAACTTATCAAATACCCCAAACTTGAAGATTTGCTTGTCCTCAAGCATCAAACATGAAATTCTCATGACACTCTCCTATGAATCAGGTTACCAAAGTCAAGAAAGATTTTTCTAACCTCTCATCTCAAAATATTAGAAAACATATACCAAGTTTACATGTTAACATGCATATTGGTTTCACTTAACTTCATGGTCTTGTGTGTGTATGTGTGAAAGTAGTAGTTTATCAACTTTCATTTATCATCCGGATAGGTTTATAAAGCCAACTACTCATATTTGATCCACTTTTGAAGTGCATACCAAACTCCATAGGCTTGTTTTTCACACTAGTCTCCACTAATGTAGGTAGATCATAGCATCAAAGATCAAAAAGACTTCCAAAGCTTGTATTGTGAGGCTTGGGTAATGGTGGGAAAATATGAAAAATTGTAGCTAAAAATTGCCCATTTTACACAATCATGCTAGAACCTTTTGAATAAGCACCAACTTCTTCATCAATTCCTTCATTTTTCTTTATTGAACATCCCATTTTTCTTCTTTTTGATCTTAGATTACCCCCAAACTTATTTCTTTTATTGCATGCAACGGGGGTTTATTTATTTTAGGGAGTTCAAATCATACACCTCAATTCATAATCTCTTCCTTTTCATCCTTTTTCAATCTTTTCTTCTTTTTACTTGTGCTTCATCATCTTCTTCTTCTTCTTTTTTTTCTTTTTTTTTTTGAATACAACAATTCATTCAAGAATGATTGTGTAAATGAGATGAAAAGGGTAGAATATTGGATATTTTTTTTGTTTTTTTTTTAGCTCGATAATGTGTATAGGGTGTCCAAAGAATTGATTCAATAAGCTCAAGAGGGGACACTAGGAATAATTCAAGTATAGATTGGCTTCAAAGGCTCAAACGGTCAAAAAATGGCCTAAATCATTTCTCTAATGTTATGCCACCTAGGATTTCGCCTCGACTAGTGATCAAACAAGTTCTAGAGATTGGTGGGATCATTTAGGAAATAATTAGACCTTATAAACTGTCTCTAAATAATTAAATGTAACTCAACAAACTACTTAGTGCATCAAGATTCACAAGACCTCATAAAGTAACTAAACCAAAATTGATGTTTAGACACGTAAACAAACGTACAAATTCTAATATTTACTTTTTTTTTCAAGTATGCACATAGTTTATCAGTAAACTTTTCAAGCAACAAGCAATAACCCTAAACACTTAAACTCCCCCCCAAACTTAATATAAGCATTGTCCTCAATGATTAAAAGAATTGTAAAACAAGGGGACTTTCCTGAAAATGGTGGTGTTTAGCCTTTAACCTGCAAAAATGAGTAAAATATCAAGGAGAAATCATCATGATATGAAACAACACTCAAGAATAACAACACTCACAAAGCAAGAAAAAAAAGCTTGGGTTGCCTCCCAAGAAGCGCTTTATTTAAAGTCTTTAGCTAGACTGAAACTGGATACCTAGATTGCTTTCCCAAGTGGAAGATTAGACATTTTCCAAATTTCGTTGCCATAATAATATTTCAACCTCTGTCCATTGACACGAAATAATATACCATCCTTACCTTTAAGCTCAATCGCCCCACATGGAAATGTCTTGTTGACAATAAAGGGGCCGGACCATCTAAATTTTAATTTTCCCAAAAAAAGTTTTAATCTTGAATTGAAAAGCAACACAAGTTGTCCGGGTTGAAATTCCCTTATCAAGATCATTTTATCATGCCATTGTTTTGTTTTTTCTTTATAGATTTAAGCATTTTCATAAGCATCAAGCCTAAATTCCTCCATTTCATTGAGTTGCAACAATCTTTTTTCTCTTATTGCATTTGTATCAAAATTTAATTATTGCACAACCTAATATGCTCTATGTTCTAACTTAACGGGGAGGTGACAAGATTTTTCATAAACTAATCGATAAGGAGACATACTTATAGGAGTTTTATATATTGTGCGGTATGCCCACAATGCATCATCAAGTTTATGTGCCCAATCCTTTCGTTAATGCATACCATTTTCTCAAGGATTTGCTTCACTTCCTGGTTTGCAATTTCAGCTTGTCCATTTGATTGAGGATGATATCTAAGAGCTACCTTGTGTCTCACACCATACTTAGCCAAAATGTTATTAAACATTTTATTGAAAAAATGAGAACCTTCATCACTTACAATTACTCTAGGTGTGCCAAAATGAGTGAAAATATATTTGTGCAAGAATTTAAGCACTACCTTGGCATCATTAGTAGGTGAGACAATTGCTTCTATCCACTTAGAGACATAATCCACAACAAGCAAAATATATGATCGGCCATTTGATGAAGAAAATGGTCCCATGAAGTCAATCCCCCAAACATCAAATAGTTCAACTTCCATCATGTTAGTCAAAGGAAGCTCATGGCGTTTAGTAATTATTCTAGTCCTTTGACACCAGTCACATGTCTGCACCAAAGTATAACAATCCTTAAACAAAGATGGCTAATAAAAACCAGATTGCAATTCCTTAGAAGCTATCCTTGTAGGTCCGAAATGACCACCATAAGGGGATGAATGACAGTGCTTAAGAATTTCATTTATTTCCTCTATTGGAATGCATCTTCGAATCACAGAATCTGAACACCTTTTGAAGAGCAAAGGATCATCCTATAGATATGATTTCACATCATGTAAGAATTTTTTTTTGATGATATGTGAGGTCCGGGGTAATAATCCACCTGCAAGATAATTCACAAAATCTGCATACCAAGGTAAATTATCTTTGATTGCCAAAATAAACTCATTTGGGAAAATTCTTTCCTTCAAAGTTTTCATTTTTATGCTCCAACCTCAATAAGTGGTCCGCCACCACATTTTCACTTCCCTTCTTATCTTTGATTTCAATATCAAATTCTTGAAGAAGGAGTATCCACCAGATTAGCCTTGGTTTTGCATCCTTTTTGACAAAGAGGTACCTAATAACAGCATGATCGGTATACACTATCACCTTGGTACCTACAAGATAAGCACATAATTTATCAAATGCAAACACAATGGCTAACAATTCTTTTTCAATAGTGGTGTAATTTTGTTGAGCATCATCAAGTGTTCGGATTGCATAGTAAATGGCCTTGAAAATTTTATCTTTTCTTTGTCCTAATACTGCCCCAACCGCATAATCACTAGCATCACACATAAGTTCAAATGGTTGGTTCTAATCCAGTACCACCATAATAGGAGCTGAAATGAGAGCTTTCTTGGTGTGATCAAAGGCCTGTAAGTAATCAACATTAAAGTCAAATGATTTATCTTTTTCCAAAAGGTTACACAAAGGTTTTGTAATTTTTGAAAAAATCTTTAATGAATCTTCTATAAAACCCGGCATGTCCCAAAAAACTACGAATAGCTTTCACATTGATTGGTGGTTGAAGTTTTTCAATAGTAATAATTTTTGCTCGGTCTACCTCAAGTCCTTCGGAGGACACTCAGTGACCTAAAATAATACCTTCTTTTATCATAAAATGGCATTTTTTTCAATTTAAAACAAGGTTAGTCTCCTCACATCTCTGCAAAACAAGAGAGAGATTATGTAGACATAAATCAAATAAGGAGCCAAATACTGAAAAATCATCCATAAAAACTTCCATTATGTTCTCCACCATTTCATAAAAAATTGCCATCATGCATCTTTGAAATGTGGCTAGGGCATTACATAATCCAAATGGCATTTTTCGAAAAGTAAAAGTACCATAAGGGCATGTGAATATTGTTTTCTCTTGGTCTTCGGGTGCTACGATAATTTGATTATACCCCGAATAACCATCGAGAAAACAATAGTATTGATACCCTGCAAGTCGGTCTAATATTTGATCAATAAATGGGAGGGGAAAATGGTCTTTACGTGCAGCTTTGTTGAGTTTTCTATAATCAATACACACTCGCCAACCTGTGACCGTCCTTGTTGGTATTAATTCATTGCTATCATTTTGAATTATGGTCATGCCACCTTTTTTTGAAACTACATGAACTGGACTCACCCAAGAACTATTAGAAATTGCATAAATAATTCCAGCATTCAACCATTTCAAGACTTTATTTCTTACAACCTCTTTCATTGCAGGATTTAGTCTACGTGGATGTTCAATAGATGGTTTGTAAGATTCTTCCATTAAGATTTTATGCATGACAATTGAAGGACTAATACCTTTTAAATCTGAAATTGACCAACCAATAGCAGATTTATGCTCTCTTAAAACATGAAGCAATTTCTCAATCTCTAAAGGAGATAGGGATGCAGAAATAATTACCGGATACGTGTTGTTAGCACCTAGAAATTCATACTGCAAATGCTCAGAAAGTGCTTTCAACTTCGGTGATATTATTTGTTCCTTGATTGTGATATCTCCTATTGCTTCCTTGCATTTATCCTTTTTCAACTCCACCTCTCCTGATTCAAGAAAGAGTAAGTAATGCATTAAATCATCTTTATCAATCTCATGGTCATTACCTTGCATTATGGAATGAACAATGGAGAGCTGAAGCTAGAAGGCTTTGCTAATTCTAACTTTCAGTCCAATATCAATGATTCGAAGTCTGTGTCAGGATTCGTATTCATGCTAAATGGTGGGGTGGTTAATTGGAAGAGTTCTAAGCATGTGACAATTGTGGATTCTACCATTGAGGATGAATACATCATTATATGTGATTCAGCAAAAGAGAGTATTTGGATAAGGAACTTCATCCAAGAGTTGGGTATAGTTCCTTCCATTGTTGATCTGGTTATGGTCTATTGTGATAACAACGGGGCTGTTGTGCAAGCAAATGAGCCATAATCTCATTA
The DNA here is from genome assembly GCA_019321725.1 of Paulownia fortunei. Classification (NCBI taxonomy): domain Eukaryota; kingdom Viridiplantae; phylum Streptophyta; class Magnoliopsida; order Lamiales; family Paulowniaceae; genus Paulownia; species Paulownia fortunei. The sequence goes on from CM033116.1 coordinate 10,351,059, forward strand.
AAGATCCAAGCATATTATGAGGTAATACTATTTGATCCGAGAGATAGTTGGTAGAGGTGACGTTTGAGTGGAATGAGCATCCTCGACAAAAAATATAGCAAATCCACTAACAAAGGCCTTAGCTTAGAGAGTATTTGAAGGGCATCTTGAGAACATGGTTCTTAGATATGGAGGAAGACCAAGAATTCCTTTAATTCTTGGTCGACCATTCCTTGCTACAGGGCGTGCTTTGATTTATGTGCAACGTGGTGAATTACCTCTAAAAGTTAATGAGGATGAAGTGATGTTTAACATTTATCATGCATTGAAGTTTCAAGAGGAACCACATACTTGTAATAGGATTGAAATGTTAGAAACTTGCTTGCATGATCATTTCCTCAAATAAATTCTTATTGAACCCTTAGAGAGATGCATCAAATTGTTTGATTTCCATAAAAACCCAAATGAAATTTGTGTCAACAAGAACTGGAAGAGCGAATCCTGAAGCTTGGGAATGGAGCAAAAGTTGTTGCTTTAGCCATAGGAACTGTCTACTTAGCATTACGAGATGGAAGTAGGATAGTTGTAAATTCTTGTTTCTATGTTCCTAAACAAATGAAGAATAGTATCTATATTCTAGTTTTGGATAGAGAGGGTTATTATTCTTCATTAAAATTAGAAATTGTTCTATTTTCTATGGTTCTTCTTTAAACCTGGTGCATTGACTAATGATTTATATACTATCCAACTTAAAAACTCCATCTTGTATATTCAACAAAGTATCAAACATAAATTAAATAATCATAGTTCCACATACATGCGGCATGCAAGACTAGGTCATATCTCTAAGAAAAGAATCGATAAGTTAGCTAACTTGCATGACCTTACGGACTTGCAAGAGATGCCAACTTGTGAATCTTATCTAAAGAGAATGATAACTAAGTCATCATTTGTTGGACAAGTATACGGGCCACTAAGTGTTAGTGCCCGAGAAAACTACCAATATTTTGTTACCTTTACCAATGATTACTCTAGGCATGGGTATATGTATCTTTTAAGATACAAGTCTGAAGCTTTTGAAAGGTTTAAATACTTTAGGCATGAAGTGGAGAAACAAATTAGATGAAGTATTAAGACTCTTCATTATGGTCGAGGAGGCGAGTACTTACGCTTAGAGTTTTTGATTATATAAGAGAGAATGAGATTCTCTCGCAGTGAATTCTACCTACAACTCCACAACTAAATAGGGTTGCTAAGTGAACTGAACATTGTTGGACATGGTTTGGTCCATGATGCGTTTCACTGGGATTCCTCTTTTATTACGGGGCTATGATATGGAAACAGCTGCATTTTTGTTAAACAGAGTGCCAAGCAAGTTAGTACCTAAAACAACATATGAGATATAGTGTGGTAAGACCCTTTCATATAAATAACTTAAGGTATGGGATTGCTTTGCTCACGTAAAGTAGCTAAGGAGATAAGTTAGATGCTAGATCCACCTTATGCAAGTTTTTGGTATATCCAGAGGAATCCATTGGATACTATTTCTATTACCTCTCAGAACAAAATATGTTTGTTTTGAGCCTATTGGAACTACATTCTGCTTCACGAGCTTTCTTCTAACGGGATTTGATCGGTGCCACATCCAATGCATTAAGAGTAAATATATAAAGCAAAAACAACTTAATACTCGAGCAATATAAATAGCTCAAATACCCACAGGGAATAAACATATGATATTAAGAGGCTAATAAAATAGTCCCACAATTGTGCAATGCTCCTTGAACTCATCGCACGAGTTGCGATAAATAAAAAGAATATAAAAAGAACTACTCCACTAAAGGGGAAGCCCAGGCGTTATATTTGATGTAAAATATTTTTTTATTTCAAGGACCACGGGAAGAAGCTACCCAATCTTAGAACCTATATCCTAGATGGGGAAAAGAATGATAAAAGGACTCCCAAATTAACCTCCTCAAAATGAAAACAAAACAGAAGCTCTCTAAGTTCACCAAAAGACACAACTCTTCAAAGTGATGTCGAAACCCCTCAAAATACATGTAAAAGTTAAGGATTAACTAACCAACACAAAAACCATAGGTGCATGATCTCTACTAAGAGAGGAGAAAGAGGAAGGAGAATCTAATAATAAAGTTGGACATGTAAATGTTAAAGTGTCCGTTAAGAGGCTTCCTAAGCCTTTGACCAGGGAAAATGAGGAAGAAATTTCAAATAATATAGTAAATCCAACCTCTTCTGGAGTAAGATGAGATCTCCCCTAGACACAACTATCTAATATGTCAAAATTCATCACCTTAATATGTATTAACACTAAACCACAATTAAAGGGATCTTCCCCTCACTTAAACACTTTCTCAGGGCCAAGTTTATCCTGACTATCATCACCTGAATTATTTTCACTATTGTGATCTCCTAATGGACTCGAACTAATGCCCTAGGATTCAAACTCCTCACACTCTATTGAATCAAATAGATACTCTGGATACCCTAAAAGTCTCTCAAGAAACTCTGTGAAAATTAATTTTCTACCTAAACCATTCACAGAGGGAGGGGAAAAATAAAAAGGAGCAGGATGAATTAAACTAAGGATAGCACAATTAGTTATGCCTATGATGTGGGAAGATTCACCCACATTACTCAAAACAGAGCCCAACCAAAGCACGAAAGCCTTGACAGAGAAGAAGCCGGCTGAGGCAAAGCCTTGGCTGGGAGAAGAGAAGCCTACTGAGGCAAAGCCTCGATCGGGTAAAGATGAACCGACTGAGGCACCAAAGCCTCAGTTGGGTGGAGAGGCTGCCAAGGCATTACCTCAGTAGTAGAAGGAAGCTATCAAGCCTTTCTACCTTAACAACTGAAAGCTGGCCAGCCAAGGCTCCCTTACCTCAGTCGCGTAACACACTATTGCTTGCATGGCAGCTCTTCCCTGGATCCCCATGCGACATTATCTCGCTGACATTCCTCCCTCCCTACTGCACTAGTCAACCTCTTCTCCCGAACATGATTCCCCGTCAAAGAAGAGAAAAATGAGGAAAAACATTTGAACTTAGAATGCGTACCTCTTAAACTTATAACCCATAATATAAAAGTGAAAGGTGCTCTCCTACTGAACGTATAAAATGACCTTCACTCTCTTATACATGCCGAAGATGCTCTCCCATTTATGATAGAACTCTCAACTCTTAACCAGCTACTCTTTGCTAAGCTGCTTGAGTATTGGGGGACTGAATGATGGTTATGATCATTTTATTTTATTTTAGCCTAACACATTTAATTTTAGTTCAATTAAATTTGCATACCCAAGAGGCCCCAAATTTTATTAAAGGCTCAATGAGGCCCATGTCCCAATTAAACAAGTATAACCCCCCATCCTATTTATTTACAATGTGCACATTTTATTTCTTACTTTTAGTTGGTGATTATTCTCCACAAATTTTTTACTGATTTAAGTATTAGAGGGGCTTCCATGGGACAACCCCAGGGCACTCCTAACCATAAGTTCATGTTACAGGCAAAAAATCTATCTCTAAGAGCAACAATCAAGAGATAAGTGGTGCAGCAGAATTGTCACACCTCAGCATCTAGAGGTAACCCGCATCAGGTGGGAAAATTGACTCATTGAAATGACAGTTAGCAAATCGTGCCATAAATATGATCCGTAAGAGATTCAAGATAGTTAATAATTGAAGCTAATTCATTTCCAACATCTATTCCCAGTCTTGTTTGAGAACCCATCTTAGAATGTTGTGGTGGAGCTATTGATACATATACTACACAATAAAAAAATCTTAGATGAAAAATATTAGGTTTTTGACTAAAAGCCAATTATAATGGGAAGTACTTATAAAATGATGTTGGCCTAATATGAACAAGTATTTCCACATGCAAAATTGCATGTCCCCAAGTAGAGATTGAAAGTTTTGTTCTCGTAAGTAATGATTTAGCAATTAATTAAAGGCGTTTAATAAAAAATTCTGCTAAATTATTTTATTTACATCTTAATCTCGTAAATACCACTTTGCGATTTATAATAAACAAATATGGAATAATATAGTAGATGTATCTAATAATACCATAAAATATCTAAACAATCCACATGGAGTGTCATTAGGCCCACATATATTTTCGTTATTACATTCCAGAATAATGAAGATTCAGTATCAACTTTCATTGATAATGGTTCAATAACCAATTTTTTCTATAAACATAGAACACATTAGAATTCACACGTAAATTCTAATTAATTGTTCACATCATAATTAACCCAGGATGCCCAACCGATCATGCCAAACAATAAAATTCTTGAATTTGTGAATTTCTAGTTTACTATTGTATTTGTATCAATTGTATCATTATATGAGTAGAATAGGCTATAAGATAAGGTATATAACCTTTCAGCCTCTACGTCATTTAAAATGAAAGAAATATTAAGATCATATCCCATTCGAAATTTAAAATAGATTGATATAATTTGTAGGCGACAAAAAAAATGTACAAATCTATAAGTCACATTTTAGGAATAATGTATTCGACGTCATGGAATAATTTCTTAGATCAACAAAATAAATTTATAATCTCATTAAAACACAATGATAAACTATTAAATTTCTTACAAAGATGATGATCACAAAATAATCTCATTTTACTTAGTTAAAAAAACTTGACTCGAAGTTTGTTGAAAAGAAAATACCTTTTCAAATCTTAATTTTCTACAAAGGCTAACAAACATAATATGCCCTCCTTTGAATAGTCTCTAAAGTAGTTATATAAAACTTGCATATAGAAAGATTACTTTACACATCATGGGCATTTTCTATTACTACTTGAAAATATTTCAATAATCACATAAATGTAGGTTACTAGTTGTTAACAAATAAATAATGCATTTTCTTTAAAAATACAAAACTTTCAAGAATACAAACAATAACCATTTTTTTCTTTTATCTTTTTAGTAAAACAATAAGATTATTTAATGATATTTAGAAACATAAAAATGTAACTTCTAAATTATAACAATTCATCAAATGATTTTGTATTAGCGCATAAAATAGACATTACTTAATATTTTATTTAATAATTTTAGAAAAAAATTGAGTTAAAATTAATTTCTTTTCCCTTCTGGCTCAACAATTGAAAAAATCATATTTTGCTAGATATGATCCATATTTCGATAAAATCAAAATTAGTGAATACTTAAAATCATGTAAATAGATAGTGGAAGAAAGTTCATAAACATACTAACATAAGAAAATACAACTAAATTGAACATACTGATAATGTAAGATAAAATTAAATCTTGTCACTGAAAAGGGTTATTGGTTCCATCAACTTTTTTAAAAAAAATTATAACATCCATATGTTCATGTTTGATTGCCATCATAATATGTAAAGTTTTGCTTCTATGTTTTTCCCCTTTTCGTTATGAGAGGCTTGATAAAGTCAATCAAATAGTACTGCAATCACTTCAGGGAATGTTATAGAATCATTTGGGCGAGATTTGTGACTTTTCATTAAAGGTTAATTTGTTTGCTTGGTCATAAGAAGATATGTGATTAATATCAAATATTTCATAAAACTTCGCTCTCAATATTACTATTGTAGGATCATATTCGAGGCATAAAATATTTTTTTTAATATATCTTCTGTGATGAATCTTTTTCCACATAATATCATTAAAATGGAAGCACATATGGCCATATTTCCATTTTACAATACTAATTAAAATAGACAATCTATGAGGTTTAAAATTTTATCATATCCTCAGTTAGACTAGAATTGATAAACTAGAATGGAATGCAAATTTTAGGGTGATTATGCTACTGGCATTGAACGAATATCAGGTTCAGACATAATACTTCATATTGCTTCTTGGACTATGTGAACTATACTTTAAGAAAGCGAAAGCATATAATAAGTAATAGTTTTTTGCGATTTTGGTATTTAAGTGAACCTTCATTTATGGATTTTATAATATTGAGTAGGTTATTTAACACTTTAATTTTAATTCATGATAATTTTAATATGGTATCATTTGTTAATGTTATTCTATGGACTATTTGACAAGGTTGTCCTACGATATTGACTACTTTATTGACTTGGAAATGAGGTAGGGTGATTAAATACGGGTCTGAGTCTTTATGCCCAAGAATTTAGAATACTGGGTAATTTGTATTCAAGTTTGTAGATTTTGAGTGTTTTTTGATAGATTCAGTGATGTTAATTGATAGGCCAATAAGTATTTTATTTTGACTTTATTTTTTATTTTTATTTTTTGAAAGAAACAAATCAAATTGTTATTTGTACAATTACTTTCCCTCAATGTCATTGTAGAGAGTTCAATAAGAATACTTCAATTTGAGTTGATTGATTCAATGTGAATTTCGTGACAAGATAACAATTTTGTTAGGGTTGAATGCCTTGGATTAAATATGTCTAGACTACATAGGATAAAAAATTTAATCAAGGAGGTAAATAGTTGGGCAGTGAGTTCCTTAATTATCTAAGAGAGAATGAGATTCTCTCGTAATAGACTCTACCTGCACACTTCAATTGAATGGGGTAGTCGAGCGAAGAAACATAATTTTGTTGAACATGGTTCGGTTAATGATGAGCTTCATTCTGTGGATTGTATCTCATGAATAAAATGCTCCTGATATTTGTCATATGGGATTTTTTTTTATTTAATCAATTTCTATTTCTTTTCCATGTTTATGTAAATTGTGAGGTAAAATATCAAAATAATTAAATTTGAGGAAGGCAAAATACTTCAAATTTATTTTTAAGGATAATGGTTCACCCTTTCTCATGAGTTAAATGAAATTTAGAAAGATATAATAAAAGTAGAAAAGACTAAAAATAGAAGAGAAACTAGAGAATGCATTTCTATTACTACTAGAAAACTTACATTACTACAAGAAAACTTAGGTTAAAGAAAGACAATAATAAAGTTTTCTTTCTCCATCTAAGTGTTTTTTTATGTCTTGAATACCATCCAAAAGTCCCTATTTATAGTAGAAGAGTGCATAAATTGGCATCTCTAAATTCATTTCAAATGCACTCCAAATTAACTTCAAATGTGCTTTAAATTCATATGTCCTTTTTAGATCTAAATAATATTACACATTTTTCTCCATGCAATCAACTGGATTTGGAAATGTAATTAATATAAAAGTTGTAGATTTGTCTATTAGTTTCATTTTTCAATTTAAATCATCTAATTCCAACTATTAGGGAGAAAGTTATGTTTGATTTACAGAGATATATCAGCATAGATAGATCCTTTCAAATGCACACACTTGGATGAATTTTCTGTTATAATCAAGGCTAAATTAGGTTGAACTACAACAAAGTTGTAGTTCTATCTCTTGAATTTCAAATTAAGTAAGACTTAGGTACATTGGGTTTTTGAGTATAGAGTTATGCCCAAAATACGAAAATTGTACAAGTTTGGAAACATGCTTATTTTAAATTTAATACAAGCTCAACAATCACTTGTAAAGTCCAAATGATTTCTTACATATATTTTGATCTACACATGATGGATTTAAGCAAAATGGTCATTTTCTTCTAATTGTGATGCTTCTTTGATCCAATGAAATATTATCTCCTAACTTGCTTATGAAACGTGTTATTTTCTTCAATTTTATTTTGCCTCTTTTTGATCTCTTTTCCCTAACACAAAATATTAATAAAACTATAATATTAACAAGAAGAAAAATATAAAGGATTTGGTATAAAAATTTATCAAAATGTACATTTATCATTGGGCTATGAGACTATGTACAAAGTTTTGGGTTCTTTATTGACTTTTTTTATTGAGACCATGCTATGTGGGTGTTGAACTATAGGCGATAGTGGAGTTTGTTGCCTAGGGGATCATTTAAGTATTGTTTAAAAGTCAGTTCAGCTTGTTGGTTTTGTCTGTGAGTTGTGTTGATGTGCAATTGAAACTATCTTAAAGTTGCATTTTATGTTGAGCACTAGTTTGTTGGGGATATTAGTTATGTTTAGAGGGTTTAGCTAATATTAATCAATTAATTCCTTATTGAATTGTGCATATTGAACACTATGGCACCTAAGAGAAGTAAAGCTAAGCATAAGGCGGTTGGTTTTGGCTTATTTGATAGGAGTCGGTTTGTCAACCCCGAAGCCAGGGAGCGGTTTCATCAACTGCTTGTGAATAAGATACTAATACCAGAATAGGGATTGAGGCTAACTCGAGGTATCGATAGAGATTTGGATGATAATATAGGGACCCGTCAGTAGTAGATATTCATCTCTCTGCCTGAGGCAACAATTATCTCAGCTGTAAACGAATTTTATGCCAACGCTGCCAAACATCGGGACCATGAGGTATTTATTAGAGATGAGACCATCTCCTTCTACCAGCGTCCCTTTAATGCTTATTATCAGTTGCCAGGTATTGAGGAGAACGAGTACTCTATCTTCATAGAAGAAACTTGGACATCAATCTTGATCATATCATTAGCACACTCTGCAAGCCTGGAGCTTAATAGAGGGTATCCAGTCGAGCTCGTGATGCAGTTTGTCATTTGCCAAGCGGACCTTAGTATCTATGGTGGGGTTTGGCATTACTTCACCTATGCCAAGCTTCTACCAACCACTCATGTCAGCACGGTCACATGAGATCATGTCAAGTTGTACTATATTACTATAGGCATAAGTTGTTAGAGTAGTGTCCGACGTGTCAATTAAATTGAGCATATTTTATACTCTTATATTTGTAAAACATAATATTTTTCAAATCATATTAATAAAAGAAAATTTTCTTTATCTTTAATTACTTCTTGTAATTAGATAAAGTCACTAAACCAAACTTAGTTTCGGGGCATGGTCATGCATTTGATGGTGATTATGGAATATGCATGTATGGCTTTGGTCTTAAATTAATTTCAAGTCAAGGGATTTTTTAGATAGGATATCGAATAGTTCAATAAACTCGCGCATACGATACACACTCGCATGAGGAGGATGTCTCGCTCCATGGATATTGGTGTAATGATACTAGTGCATGTATGTAAGTACTTGTTAGGGAACAAGTACATTGAACATGCCCACTGGAATTTCTTAATTAGAAACTTGTTTATTGAAATAAGAAATTCTTTGTTACGATAGTACACGATTTATTTTTTGACTTGAAATACCATGGTAGTCTTATGCATGTCGTATTTTATTTTGATGTATTTTTTGATTGCCTAACAATCACAAAGGGGATACATTATATGTTCATTGATATGTATGGAGGTTAATGAGTATTCAACAAAGGATCCGTCACTTGTCTAGTAGAACAAGTGAATCTCCTATGTTTTTATAGTTCATGACTCAGAAGTCCTTGGTCAAGGTAGGATGAATGTTAGATGAGGGTTTTCTAATGATTCGTTATGAGTTATTGAAACTTGAAATGGAATCATAATTATTAAGCAATTAGGATTTCAACTATTGATCTATACCCTAAACTCAATTAGGAGAATAGTTGGCGGAAAGACCTTACGTATATGACACTTGTAATTGAAATATGTTCACTCGCTATTTCACCTAAGTTTAGATAGTTATTATACACTTGTTAGGTGTTTCCCATGACTTGTGGTTCTTGAAATTAAGAAGTTAATTTCAAACAGGCTAATTAATTGGTTTAATTAATCGAAATGATTAAGCTCAAATGTTACAAGCCCACTGCTAGTTTAGTTGTGAACCTAAAGGGTCACACATAATTTGAGATGAAACATTTTTAATTTATGAATTGATCAAAAGAGTTGGATCCAATTAATTAATAGAGATTAATTAATTACAACTTAAATTAATTCAAGGAGTTGAATTGATTATTTAATTAAATAGTTGAATTATTTAATTGAACCTAATAAAATTAAGTAGTCCAATTGGACTAAAACAATTATTTGATTTGATCAAATCAATTGTGTAGTCCATAAATTAATTTAATTATTAAATTAATTTATTTAATTAAATAATTGAATTATTTAATTAGGTTTAATTTCATTAGATGGGATAGATGGAATTAATTAATTGAATTAATTATGGAATTTAATTTTAAGTCTAAGGCAAATTACAAAAGGCCTATAAGGTGACTGAAAAATGATGAAAAGTCAAGAGTTTGGAATTTTTGGGTAATCTTGAATATCTTTGGAAGATATGAAAGAGATAAAATGGAAAAAGGTAGGATGAACCAAAATATCTTCTAATCAATCAAAATGAGACACAAAATGCCAAGAGTAGGACTCTTGGAATTTTTTGCCCTTATATATACACCATGGCCGAAAATTTAAGGATGAATAATCATCCTTTATTTTTTCTTCATCCGTCTTTTTTCTCCCAATTATTCATCTTTAAATGTTAATTCTTTTATCACAAGTTGATAACAAGAATTAATATTTTTTTTATACATACTCCATTAACTAGATTAGAAAAGAAATCAGAATTACTAGCGGAATTCTGATTTTGTGTTCTTACTCAAAGTGTGGACTACTTTAGAAGGGAGATGTCTGGATCCATGCGAACCAAATTCATAAAAATTGCTAGCAATTTATTGTTTCATACTCTACAACAACCGAAGTTTGTATAAAGATTTAAATTGAAACTTTAATTATTTTATTACAACCATTGGAAATTACAAAATCGTTAGAAATCACATTGCATTCGAGGTAATGCTATAACTGTTATGGTATGATGTTTTTAAGTTTTTAATTTTCCACTACACATAGCCTGGAATCGCAAAAACTCAACATGAGCATCAATGTCAGATGGGTCATTCAGCAGTCTATTTTCTATACTCTATAGGGATCTACGATGTATGGGCTTCCATATCTGTCTTTGATTTGTGCATTATTCTGTCAGGCCGGGGTTACTTGTACTTCTCATAAGATCACTGGTCCTCCACTCTATGTTATCGACCACAGCACCATCAACCTCTTCTCTTCATGGGAGGGAGTTTTCTATCCTTCAGGTGTTGGTTTCTTTATTCCCAATGAGCATCAAGTTCCTTTCACTCCTGCTACTGTAGCCTTGCTAATGAGCCTCCTCCTTCCTATTGCTCCTCTTACACCGACCCCTCCACAACACTCTACTACCACCTTTGATACTATTCTTACTGTATTCCATCATCTAAATAGACGGATGAACATATATATTGATTAGGTGGACGAATATATAGCCGACTCCTTCGATCATCACCATGATATGGAGCGATTTGTGATGGATGATTTATCGCAGCAATTCCCTGCTCTTTCTGTGTTGCTACCATATTTCTCTTCTTTGGAGGATGATGATGTTAGAGTAGTTCCCATGAGCCAATTAGATTGATCGCTTATTGTACAATAGTAAAATAATATTTTTCAATCAATTTCATAAAGTGGGTAATTCCTCATTTTTATTGACTTTGCTTTAATTTAGATAAAATCCCTACATCATAGATAGCTAGGGGCATAGTTGTACATATGATGACAATCGTGAAATATATCTCTATGACTTTGGTCTTAAAATATTCCTATTCCAAGTCAAGGATTGTTGAGATGGAACATTGATGATCCCATTGAGACCTGGATATAATGTAGGCAAGGAGTATGCCTCATTCCATGGGCATCTGTGTAGTGATATTAGTGCATTCATGTGAGTGTTTATTAGGGAACAAGTATATTGAACAACCATACCCAATAATTTCTAATTGAAAATAAAATTTTCAAATATGGAATTTTTTCGTTATGATAGTGCGAGATTAGTTCTTTTAATTGGAGTTGAAATATAATCTTGTGCATAGTTTATTATATGTTGATCTATTCTTCAATTATAGGTTAACAACAAGGGGAACTTTTGGGTGTAATATAATCATATATGGAGGTTAATAAGTGATCAGTAAAGGATCCTTCATCTATCTAGATAAAAAGTGAATCTCCTATATTTTTTATAGTACTTGACTTGGAAATCCTTAGCTAAGATTAGATAAAAGTTAGAAAAGAATTTTCTAATTTCATCATGGAATCAAGTGACTAGGAATAAGTACATAGTAATTAGACTATTTAGATTTTGCTCAATAATTCATACTCTAGGCCCAATCAGAAAATTAATTGACAGAAGGACCTTACTTACATGATATTCGTAATTGGAAAGATTTGTCACATTCACTCATGTTTAGATCTTCATGATGTATTGCTAGATCTTGACCATGATTGGTGGATTCTTAGAGTTAAGGAACTAATTCGAACAAGATAACTAATTAAAATAATTTAGTTGTTTAATTAAATTACAAGAGTTGTGAGCCAACTACTAGCATATGAGTGAATCTGAGGGGTCACACACTAATTTAGACAAGTTTATTTCTTGCAATGAGAATTAATCCAATTGTTGGATTAAGTATTAACTATATGATTAATTAATTGGGCTTTAATTAATTCAACTATTAAATTAATTTAATTAATTAACTTGATAAATCAATTGGATTTAATTGGATTAGCGAGCCTAATTGAAAAAAATAAATATGATTAGATCAATTAATTATTGACTTTAATTAAATTATAAAATAAATTAATTACTTAATTGATTGGATTAATTAAACTAAACTTGAGATCATTCTATATGGGCTTTATAAAAAAAATATTTAATTAAAAATTGGATTGTGAATTCAGATTCTAAAGATGGAAGGAAATTGGATACCTCTTATAAAAGGACACTATCCTAATCTCATTTTGAATGGGCTTTAGGACCTTTAAAAAGGCCATAGTGGACCCGGTTTCTTGGACTAAAAATGAGGCTGCAATTACACATTAAAAGCAGCTGAAAAAAAAGGAGTTTTCACTCTTGAAGGAACCAACTTTTTGTGCACACCTATTTATTTTTTTTAACGGCTGAAAAATAGAGAAAAATGGTTTTTCTTCTTGAAAAATTCTACTACAAAATCGTGTACAATCTTCTTAGAGTCGTCAACCTTTCTTCCACCAGATTGATTTTAAGTTTTTTTTTTCAAGAGTTGAATTAGGAATTAAAATCAAACACTTGTTCATACAATTGTTGAATGTGTTTGTTCTAAATTCTTGAATTCCCTAGGTGTAGAATTATTGGATCAATTCCTACTGAAATAATATTAATTGTGTGTAAATATCCAATACGTGGATACCGTTAGAGGAATAACAATTGAGATTCTAGAAGTGAATTGATGCAATCAAAGGGATTTGATGCAAAGAATTTGGAGATCCGTTCGATACAAGAAATGATTTGAATTATTTCAATCCCTGCATTACTTGAGTGCAATTCACATAAAGTTTCTGAAATTTTCCTACACAAATTATTAAAAACATAATTTGATCAATCACGAAGGGGTTTAGTAGTGTTTTACTTCATATACGATGTGTTTGTTTTAAATTTTTTAATTTTTATTGTATTTCGGACAACAGACAATGCCACCAACCCCCTTTGATGATGCCTCTTTTTAGGCAAGTCCTCTATTTTTATTGCTTCTTTTTACATTGTGGACAATGTACTGTCTAAGTTCGAGATAAAATTTTGATTTAAATTTGGCTTTCATATTTTTTAGGTTTTTTTATATTTATTATTGTGTAGGATTTGCTTTACTTGTTCAATTGTCGAGAAAAAAAGAAACAAAAATTAAATGTATGAAATCTTGAGTTGTACTAGTATTTAATTGTTATTGGCCAATGATTTAAATGTGATTGTATTAATGATGATTTTTTTGAATGGAGAAACACTGTTTTGTCTAAATATTTAGCATGTGTGTTGGTTTTGATGAGTTTGTGATTCTTGTAATATTTAAGAATTAGTTGTTTGTTGTGTGCTTAGAGAAGGTTTATAAGAATCACTTATTTTTTGGATGATCCCACCAAACTCTAGAACTTGTTTGATCACTAGTCGATTCGAAATCCTAGATGAGATAGCATAATGATTTAGACTATCTTTGGATCGTTTAAGCTATTCAAGATAATCTGTATAGAAGTTTTATCCTTAGTGTCCTTTGAGCTTGATGAAGCTTTTTTCTTGACATTCCATATTCTTTAATATTGGCCTCATAATTTCTTCTTCCAATTATTACCGTTCACTCAACATAATCATTCTAGAAAGAATTTCTAGAATTGTGAACACAATTGGAGAAAAAGGATGGAGTTGGGAAAGAAGAGTGTGAGTTTATGTGTAGATTTCCACAATAAAATAAAGAAAAATAATATATCATTTGTGCAAAATGAAAGAAATAAGCCTGCGAGTGTAACTTTTGAAGAAGGAAATGAATAATTGAAAAGAAATGAAGAAAAATGAAAAAAAAATAGGTGTCTCGGAGATAAAATGCTTGTCAAGGAGGGTGTTGATTGGATACTTTTGAGAAGTTGGTACTCAACAACATGGTTCTAAGGTGATGTTAGGTTCTCGCAGTCCCGAAAGGTTTCATAAACCTTTACCTGATTCACTTCTTGTTGAAGATGATGAATGCAATCCAAATCATTCTATCTATGAACAATTCCCAAGCATGATCCAAACTCCTTTTGTTGGAAAGCCTATAGTTCCAAGTATTACCACTCTAAGTGTATCCACATCCTAGATGTCCACTCACAGTAGTTTCTATGCTGGTAAGAACTTGACTCGATATTTCTAACCCAAGAATTAATTTTGGTGTTTAGAATAAGAATAATAATTTATTTCAGGTATTTGTTTTGATTCTATTAAACACATGAATTAAGAATCAAAACAATATAGAAGTAGGGAAGAAGAATGGATTATGGCGGAAAGAAAATAACCAGCTTTCTTTCATGAAGAGAATAATTTTTTTTCATCAAGAAGAGCTCCTGTTGTTTTAGAAAAACTCATTCAAGAGGGTGTAAAAATCACCTAATTTTCAGCAAAAATGATATAATTTCCATCAATATGAAATCCTTTCCTTATCCAACTTTCTTGTGTTCACATCTAATCAATAAATTATTTATTCCAACGTAATCCAATTAAGTCAATTAATCAAGATAATTAATTAAATTAATCCAAAACTTTAATTAATTAATTATATTAATTTACCAAAACTTTAATTAATTAATTATATTAATTTAATTAATCCAACCCTTAGACTATTTCTTAGGTAAGAAATGGACTTATTCGATTTTGTGTGTGACGTGGTGGACTCACAAATCTTGTGACTTATTGAACAATTAAAATTATTCTGATTAAATATTTTAATTAATTAATGCTCTTAGATTTAACTCATTAACTCCAAGAACCTTAACAATTATATTACCATTTAGTAACACTCCATGAAAACCTAGACATAGTTAAAAAGGCAAATATTTTCAATTTCGAATATCATGCAAGTATGGTCCCTTCGACAACTAATCTCCCAATTAAGCATATGGCCTGAATTATTAGTTGAAAGCCTAATAACTTAATTCTATGTACCCATTCCAAGTTTCTAACTTCTTGATGAAACACATTTTTCTAACTTCCATCGTGCTTTGGCCAAGGACTTGCAAGTCAAGAACCATGGAAAACACACCTACTCTACTAGATATGTTGACGAATTATTTGTTGGTCACTCATAAACCTACACAAAGTTGATATACCTAAAATATCCCCTTTATGATTATCCTATAATCATAAGATAAATCAAAGTACACCATATCGTGTACAAGGCTACAATAGTGCCTCATGTCAAATGACTAATTCATGCACGATCGTAACAAAGGAAATTCTCATTCAACAATTAATATTTCCTTGGAAATTTTCAAGTGAAATTGGTCAGTGTACTTGTTATCTAATAAGCACCCGCATACATACACTAAAAGTCACAACACCGGTGTCTATGGAATGACGCACCTTCTTGTGAGCCTGCATCTTATGCGTAATTCTAGATGGGCTAGTCAATATCTCTTTTTAGGAAGCCCTCGACTTGGAACACTTTTGAGATCACGACATTAGTGGCATATTCCATGAACGCTATCCTATCTGCAACCATGCCCTAGAGCCATGTGTGATTTAAAGACTTTATCTAATTCTAATATCTTGCACTTAACATGAAAATTGACATTAATTGATATTAATATGAAAAATATTATTTCTACAAGAGTATAAAGACAACTAATCCAACTGGCTCATACTACTCTAACAAATTTTAAGCTATATTTTTTTCAAAATTTTCCTACCATTACCCAAGACACATATTACAAGTTTTGAAAGTCATTTTGATCTTTGATACTATAGTACATTTGCATTAGTAGAGATTAGTATGAAAAGCAAACTAATGCAGTTTGAGAAAATTACAATTCTCAATCAAAAGTGGATCGTTTAGAGAACATGTAGACTTATAAACTTATGTGAGTGATGAAATTGATTTGACAAATGGGCTATACACACATATACATAAAGGTCTCTTGAGGTTTAGTTGAAACTTGCATTAATGTTGATACTTTGAACTTGGAAATTTTTCTAAAGTTCTTTCAAAGTCATAATTTTTATAATATTTGAGGCATGATGATGGCTTGATGCTAGTTGATACTCAAGATTGTGTTGGGAGTCTTTCTATTTAGTTTAGTTTATTTCTTTCTTTTACTTGAGGACAAACAAATCTTTAAGTTTGGGAGTATTTGTTAAGTGAGTATTTTACCTACCAATTAAATATTTTTGGCATAACTATTTCTTCATGTTCAAGTATTTTCTATTGCTTTTTACATTTTTTGTTTGCAAATTATACGAATTAGAAAATGAGATGAACAAATAAGGTTGTTAAAGAATCAAAGAAAGAAGTATGGAAAATCCAGCCAATGCAAGGTAGCTTGGCACCGCAACATCACCTTCTTAGGCCACAGCACCACTAGGTGATTGAAGATGAACTGTGCATTTGGCACCACGGTGCTAGTTCTTTAAAGTTGTGGTGCTACTAAGATTTTCACATAGATAGATTTTATGATGTTGCAGTACTATTTTTTGAGAGTCATAACACTGTAAGATGGGAAATACAACTAGGTATCCTTTCGATGCTATTTTTGCAGAAAGATATAAATAGAAGACCTATAAACACATTAGAGGCCTTTTGGCACATCTTGGAGAACGAGAAATAAAGAGAACTACAAAGAACACTTTAAGAACAAGATTGAAGATATCGATTTCTAGACATAGAGAAATGGTTTCTAGAGTTTCTTCTTTCTTTCTTTTTTCTTTTCTTTCAATCTTGAGCATAAATGTGTCTATGAATTTTCTAGATTCGGCTATGAACTAAATTGATTTTATAGGGGATTGACGTAGCCTAAATTTAAAACTATATTTTGATGATATATTTTCGAATTCAATATTATTTGATTGCATCTTCATTAACTGATCACTAATCTTAATTGTATGGTATATGAAATTCAGCAATTTGGAGAGGACATTTTGTATGTGACTTTGGAATAACACAACCTAGGAATTCAAATAGTCTGGAGGCTTATGATCCTTTTTAAGTCTTGTAAAGAAACATTAAGCTTTTTTATGAATTTACTTTTTAGATTTTTACAGAGATATCGATAATTTGATCTTAGTTCTCCCGAGTTGATTACTTTAGAATTCTTGATTTATAAACTAATAACTTAGATTTTATGCATTGATCTGATAAAACATAAGAGATAACTAGGCGAAGTTCAACCTTTAGAGTTAGTCCATATCAGTTTTTCAAGTTTGCCAAGTCAAAAGCTTTATTTTAAGTTTAGTATTTTTCTTTCACTCTCTAGTTGTCCATTTGAATAAAATTAGGATTATTCAAATTACAGTACTTAGTGTTAAGTAATCATAGTTGGCATCAAGCAACACGCTAAGGAAACCTAGACATAGGTGAAAGTAGCGAATCTTTTCAATTATGAATACCATGCAAGTAAGGTCTTTCCATCAAATAATCTTTCAATTGCACCTAAGGTATGGATTATTAGTCAAAAACCCTATTATCACAATATTATGTACCCATTCCTAGTCACTTGACTGCATTATAAAATGAGAACACCCTTTTCTAACTTTCATTCTACCTTGACAAACTATTTTCAAGTCAAGTATTGTGCAAAACATATGAGATTAACATATTTATCTAGATAGTTGATGAATCCTCTGTTGGCCACTCATTAACTTTCATACATGATTGTATTATACCCAAAATATTCCATTTATGATTATCTTGTAATCACACAATAAATTAAAGTATAATAAATCAGGTACAAGATTACTACGGTACCACAAGTCAAAGGATTAACCTTACACTAGCGTAATAAGGAAATTCCACATTCAATAACATAGTTTCCAATTAGGAATTTTTGAGTGGGGTTATTTAGTGTACTTATTTTTTAACAAGTACTCACATATATGTACTAGTGTCCCTATACCAATGCCCATAGAATAAGGCTTTCTCCTTGTCTAATGCTTTTAATTAACGTTGGATAACTAGGTGAAATCAAACCTTCAGAGTTTAGAATATACCAGTTTTTCTTTAGATTTACCAAGTCAAATGCTTTCTTTAAATTTTAGAATTTTTATTTTAGTAACTAGCAAAGTTTTAATTAAATTCATCTATATAAATTTATAATTGTGGATACGATAATCTTTCTCACCACATTCTACTAAAACTTTACAAAGTACACTTGTAGAAAATTAGCAAACATATGTCTTGCCTCAACTAATAGTTTTTAGCCTTGAGATTTTTGCACTCACTAATACTGCCTTGTTGGATTTCCTACTAAACTTTTAGGATCTTGTGCTCATCCTTAGCTTCCATTCTCTTTAGTGAATAGTGAGTTTTTTTTTTAATGATGCATTGAAGATCTCTCATATAATGTTGAAAAGTTTTTATGAGATCCTCTATAAGTAAATCATTATTGAGACGATATTTTACCTTGCTGGTTTGTGATGTAGACTCAACTACATCATTTGCCATCAATTACAACAAGTGGTATGAAAAGGTCTTGAGGGGGAGGAGAATAGACCCTTTAAAAATTATTTCAACCCTATAAGAGTTTTTCATATATTAAACTTGTAACGAGTTTATAAACTTCAATCACCTATTTTCAGTTAAATAGTAATAACTCTGCAGGTCACTAAGTTGTTCTAAAGACTTAGAAACTTACTAAGTGTTGGCAAAAGTTTTGCACCAAAAAAAGGTTTTGGTACTTAGAAAGTTTTCAGCCCTCTGTTTTAATACAATGAAGTGTAGTTGAGTATGATCTAGGAAAATAAAACTGTCAGGTTTGGGTGCCTAAAGTAGATGAGCACAAGTATTTTTATAGTGGTTTAAATATGGGTATAATCCTTCTACTCCACTTTTCCCAAAACTTACTAGAGGGATTAAACTAGAACTTTTAAGATTTATATGAAAATTACTTTTCCATATTATAGCACTTTGTTACACAAACTAAGTTTCAGCCTCTTCTCAACTTCTCCGCTACACAGGACTCTTCTGGTACTGCTACTTGAGTCTTCCCACACAGGTCCAACTCCATACTAATCTACACACTACTTAGTACACCCTTTTCTTCTCTTTTCAATGATTGAAGAAATCACTCAGCTAATTGTTCAGCTCAGACTTCTTGTGACAGTTGAGTGAAGTGCTATTAACTGCAAGACTTTGAAGATCTTTTTTAGCTTGAGCGCTTTCATGTAAGTTCTCTTGTGTTCAAGACTGGTTTTCTGTATTGTCCCTTTCCTTTTCAGGGTATTGTACCTACTTCTCTCTTAGTACAATTGTTCTGCTACAATTTGCTGTTGTTGTGGATTTTAGTAATGCAAATGCACATTATTGTTAACAAGTAATAAAGTGATAAGTAAAATATCGTTCCCACGAGAATTGTTGAATTATTAATTATCGAAATTATGTTAACTCTAATTTTATTTGAATAAATGAAAATAAGTATTGATGTTTATGATTACTAAAAAAATCTAACTAGACTAAACAAATAATCAAAATCAATTAATGATAAAATTCAATAATTTAAAAGTCTAGGGTTATGATTTTACCATAATTAATCCGAATTGAATAATTTATTTCATCAATTTCAATTTAATTCCCAAGTGATAGCTGAGAATTCCTAAATTATCCACTAGCCTCTCCTAAGATCTAATGAAAATATCATCAATTGCTAACCCACTATATTCCTATATGAATTACAACAATCAATAATTCATTAGGTTCTATGGATCTCAAACAAGACTACACAAACCATATAAGTATATTCCTATCTCACATGCAATTTATAATTTTCTACACATAAAACTAGACACATATATCACTTCCCGGGTCAACATGATTATCAAATTATTCAATTAGTGGCCAAATAATTGAAAGAATTAAGAACTATGTAGAAAACTCAACTTGAAAAATAAATCAAGAATTGAATTGATACAAATATTCAAAACATCTTAATTAAATTACATCACAACCCTAGAAAAATAAATTAGTTCATGATGGTATGAAAGATAACTTAACAATATCTATGAACATAATTAATGAGAGAAAGAGGAAAATGAAATAAAACTTGGAAGAGGATGAGTTTCTTCCCTTGTAGATGTCTTCTTCTCAAATCTTGGAAGAATTCTCTCCTCCTCTTCTTCACTTTTCTCTTCTTCATTTTTCTTTCTTAGCTTGTTTTCTCTTCTCTCCCTCTCTCCCACTCTTAAAAATTTGAAGTGGAGGCTCTTTGGATCTTAAAAATCAGATGGAGATGCCCTAAAGAGGATAAAATGATAATTTTGCCCTTAGTTATCCACTTGGTAGTGCCTAGACGCTGCCCATTCTGTCCAAAACAGTGCTTGCTACCTAAAATTCGTGTCTACAGCACCTATAGCTTCTTTCAACCAATTTTTCACCACTTTCAAGGTCAAACTGGCTTTTGGCGTCTTCATATGAATTGTATAATTATGTCTTATCTTTCTATATCTTCATGAAGCAGCTCAATATGATATCTGTGAAGGGAGTTATTCCTAAAATACCAAAATATATCATTCCAAAAATTTTCAGTCAAGTGCAGACTATTTAATCTAATTTTTCTCATTAAAATAGAAAGAACTGGATTTTATGATAAACATAAAAGTCGTAGATCTATCTCCTTTATTTCTACTGGTTTAAGAAATAAGTCAAAATGATATTGGAGTAAAAATGTATGATTGAAATACAAACACTGCCCTCAATAGCACTAAAAAGTGGATTATTCTAAATTTTAATTAAGTTTTATGTTTCTTTCCATTTTCTTCTCATTTTACTATTACCTACAATATTTCAAACTAAATGCATAAAAAATAATATAAATATTCAAGAACTAATCAAAAAGTTAAGAAAATGATACTCAATTAATGACTATAAAATCCACTCATCAGTTGCGCAGTATTGCAGTTTGTCTTTTTGTAGTCTTATGTCATTTTTGTACTAATAGCCTTGTTTCTGCAGTTTATGCCTTACTTCAAACTATAACCAGACAATCAGTACGAGATGACAGTTGTGAGTTGGTTCCTTGAAGATCACACTAATCCTCACTCTACTACAGACTTTAGCCCCCTAAGTCCACTGCTCTGGTCTTGGACTCTGCCGATCACTTGAAAACTTCTCACTCATTTGTTACACTTGAATTTTCTTTTGATTAATATGATCACTTGATAACTTCGACTTCTGACTACTTCTATTTTCACTATGTTGAAGATCTTAGCCACACTAAGTCCACTGCTCTGATCTATCTAAGTTTTAAAGTTTTCATCACTCCATTGATCATCGGTTCAACTAAGGAATTTTTAATTTGTTTTGACCAACTTTTGCATTGTTTTATACACAAATAATTGACAAGTATACAAATACTTCATAGAATTATTTATTTATTTAACTTACATAATTTAGACCTTAATGATTCTAAATGCAATATGTGGTATACTTATTGAAAAATAATAAAATATTCTTTGATAAATTATATATCATGTATATGCATTTGTCTAAATAATTATGAATTTAAAAATAAATTTGTGTATTAGTCCAAAATGCCAAAATCTGGGCAAATGAGCGGGCAAGTTCCTGCCAATATATATATATATATATATATATTATTTACCATTAAAAATTATTTTCCAAATTGAAAATTTTGGTGAAATAAGGTTAAAATTTTCAATTCATACTTTATCTTTGCCAAAATTGTCTTCAAAACCTTGGATATGTAAGGTCCACACACATATTACATGCCATTTTTCATCAAAAAGTTAATGGCAGTTTCAAAATTACAATAAAATGCTAATAATATATGGTATTAAAATTGAACTTTTGGGAAGTTTGACATCAAAGTTGCAAATGCCCTGTATTGTAGGATAAAAAGTACTCTCCCTTTATTGCAAATATTCAATACAAATTTAACATGAGACAAATGCTGCGAATTCAGCTCATCGTCAATGTAAAATTTCTCCCTAATTCTTTTCAATACATGCTTGGATGATCTAAATCTCACAAGTCGCTTGATCCTACTGATATACACCTTGATGATTGATTATGGATTCAAATGAACAACAGGAATTTACAGACAGGTTAGTAGCAAAGAGAGGTTTTGGATAATATTCTCATTCATAAACAAACACACACACACACACACACACATATTCATGTATGTATATATATAGATGAATGACAAATCTAATTAATATCAAGTATCCAAAAATAGAAAAAACTCTTATGATATGAAACGAGGGAATGAATGATTGGGATGGAATACAGACTTTTGATATGGACAGTGCTATCAAGAAAGCCATGGCCAAGCAAAATCCCCCCCTCTCAGCAACTGGCAGGAGCAGGAAAATCCTTCTCTGAATCAGCAGAATTATTGAAAACTCTACTACCAAACAGAAAGAATCCCAAGGTATGTCCTGCAACAGCAACAATGAGCACACCAACATTGAATGACATAACGGCCAGCATCACAAGATAGCCCAGAGCTATCCTTATTCCATGCACGATTGTCCGAATCACACCACCAGAAAAATTGCTGCTTCTTTCTTCTTGGATCCTTCGGCAATGGGAGAGCCACTCCACGATGAAAGAAAGAACGAAGACAAATATGAGAGCTAAAACGTACATCCCTGTGCGTGTTCCGGGCCATCCAGAGAAGAGAATTTCGGCGTTCTTGCCCCAGAAAAAGGTCATATGCATCATCATGGAGGTCATCGTGTGTTGCGGCTGATGCGATTGATGGTCCATGCCATTTGTGGGGGATGGTGGAGGTGGCGCCATTCCTTCCATTCCAGGCATATTCTCCATCCTTAGTTAAATACACTATGTTCTGATTACTTGAAGGAGAATTTGAGGACTACGGAAGAGGAAGAAACACTGAGTGGTAGTTATATAGAACGGCATAGCTGTACTGCCTTGGATATGTATTGTACTGCATTTTTGACAATTTCACGTCCCTTGTGGAATGCATTAAATAATATTCCATCCTTCCCATTTTGAGTATTCAATGTAAGGATATGTGTTGTACTGAAAATTTGACAATTTCACATTCCTTGTGGACTGCATTAAATTATAATACATCCTTTCCTTTTAAGTATTCAATGTAACTCAGCATGAATGTTAGATGACAATTGAAAAAGTTAAAATTATTTAAGTTTACATTATTATCTTTAAAAATAGTATTTGAGAGTTTGTAGTATCACATCATAATTTAAGTAAGAGGATAATTTTAGAAAATAAAATAATTTTAGAAAATAAAATCTTATTTTAGTACATTCCCAAAAAAGAAAAAAAAAATATGATGAATTTAGACTTGAGGGAGTAGATCTTCTCATCTCTTAAGGTAATAGTGTTTTACATGCTTAGGAGAGTGTGTGGGTAGCTTATAATCTCCTTAAAAGTTAAAACATCTTATAAGATATTCTTCATAAAATGTTATTATGTGTATGATAAAAATTTTAGTATATGAGCCTGTAAGCTCTTAAATAAGATGCTATAATTTTATAATTATTTTTAAATAAAGTAAGAAAAGCCTAAATTATTTTTAAAATCTTAGACTCTTAGAAAATTCTTTTAATTTTGACCATATGAATTACATAATAAACTTGATTCGATAATTTCTAATTAAGAGATTCGTGTATGGGATTCTCAAAACCAAAAACACAATTAATTTGTGAAAGGATATTATTTTTTTGGATTTCTTTCATTCAAGTATGTAGAAAAAAATATTATAAAAATCACACAAAAAGATGAAGAAAGTGGACGGTTTTTACAACCTTGAGGGGACTGAAATTTTGCTCTCATTTTCTTGCTAAATTTGGCCCTCTATAGGTGTGCTTATTACCCACTTGTCTCGTCTCAATGGGACTCTCTATGGGGATCCCATCTAGGCGTATTTACAGTTAGGTAAATTAATTGAATCAAATTAAAAACAAAAGTTCAGTACGCAACGAAATCAAATCAAAAAATTCAATTTTGGTTTTTATGTATTCGGTCCTGAGGGTATTTTTTTGCGTATGAATGACTTATATGGATAATATCCTATGCTCATCCAACTACCTTAATTTCTCTTTTCGATTGAAATTTTCAATCATCCAATACCTATTAGATCATAATCCCATCAAGCCCGTATCTATTGTAACTAGGTCTAAAATTAATTAAGGTCAATTAATTGATCCAATATTCAATTAATCCATCATATGAAATAATTAAGACCCATCTAATTAATTGATTCCTTATAAGAAAATTATTTTCTAACATTCATCCAATTTTAGTCAAGGTTTCAAGTCAAAAATTGTGAAAAAACATAGAAGATATTGGTGGGGTCCACATCGACTCTAGTGCCATTTCTCACTATCCGCGTCATCATGTTGATAATCTGCCCCATGAACCTGATCAAGAATCAAAACCAACCCCATCGCAAATGTGCCATCAAACCACGGCTTCAAAGAAAGTAGATTAAATATCCTAAAATATAAAAATCCATCAATTATATTTTTGAAATTAAAATAAATATTTTAATTTTTCTAAATAAAAATAATTTAATACTATTTAGCGTATCATAACTTATTTACTTTAAAAATAATGAATACACTATTTTTATTACTATTTATGGTATTATAACTTATTTACATTAAAAATAAGACAAAATACTCTTTTTACCCTTCCTCTTAGTTTATGTGTTAGGTTTGATAATTGAATTTGTATTTAAAAATTATTTTAGTACGCTAAAACTATTAGTAATTATAATTAAAAATTCAAATATTAAAAACAATTAATTATTCTTACACCAATATTTCAAAGTTAAATTAATTATATATTTCAACTAAATTCTATCTAAGAAATTAAAATACATTTACTATTAAATATTCAATACATAACGTGGAACTAAATATATTTATTTTTAGAATTTTCAATACATATTATTTATTTATGTATTTAACTTACATTGAATTTTTGAAAGATTTTAAGTTTTATAAATATTTGAACTTTTGAGCTAGTGTGCTAGTAAAATTGAGTATATATATTTAAATTAAATATCCTAAAATATAAAAATCCATCAATTATATTTTTGAAATTAAAATAAATATTTTAGTTTTTCTAAATAATAATAATTTAATACTATTTAGCGTATCATAACTTATTTACTTTAAAAATAATGAATACACTATTTTTATTACTATTTATGGTATTATAACTTATTTATTTTTAAAATAAGACAAAGTACTCTTTTTACCCTTCCTCTTAGTTTATGTGTTATGTTTGATAATTGTATTTGAGTTTAAAAATGACTTTAGTGCGCTAAAACGATTAGTAATTATAATTAAAAATTCAAATATTAAAAAAAATTACTTATTCTTACACCAATATTTCAAAGTTAAATTAATCTTTCAATTAAATTCTATCTAAGAAATTAAAATACATTTACTATTAGATGTTCAATCCATAACATGGAACTAAATATATTTACTTTTAGAATTTTCAATACATATTATTTATTTATGTATTTAACTTATATTGAATTTTTGAAAGATTTTAAGTTTTATAAATATTTGAACTTTTGAGCTAGTGTGCTAGTAAAATTGAGTGTATATATATAAATTAAATATCTTAAAATATAAAAATTCATCAATTATATTTTTAAAATTAAAATAAATATTTTAGTTTTTCTAATTAAAAACAATTTAATACTATTTAGGGTATCATAACTTATTTACTTTAAAAATAATGAATACACTATTTTTATTACTATTTATGGTATTATAACTTATTTATTTTTAAAATAAGACAAAGTACTCTTTTTACCCTTCCTCTTAGTTTATGTGTTATGTTTGATAATTGTATTTGGGTTTAAAAATGACTTTAGTGCGCTAAAACGATTAGTAATTATAATTAAAAATTCAAATATTAAAAAAAATTACTTATTCTTACACCAATATTTCAAAGTTAAATTAATCTTTCAACTAAATTCTATCTAAGAAATTAAAATACATTTACTATTAAATATTCAATACATAACATGGAACTAAATATATTTACTTTTAGAATTTTCAATACATATTATTTATTTATGTATTTAATTTACATTGAATTTTGGATAGATTTTAAGTTTTATAAATATTTTAATTATTGAGCTAGTGTGCTAGTAAAATTGAGTATATATATTTAAATTAAATATCCTAAAATATAAAAATCCATCAATTATATTTTTAAAATTAAAAAAAATATTTTAGTTTTTCTAATTAAAAATAATTTAATACTATTTAGCGTATCATAACTTATTTACTTTAAAAATAATGAATACACTATTTTTATTACTATTTATGGTATTATAACTTATTTATTTTTAAAATAAGACAAAGTACTCTTTTTACCCTTCCTCTTAGTTTATGTGTTATGTTTGATAATTATATTTGGGTTTAAAAATCACTTTAGTGCGCTAAAACCATTAGTAATTATAATTAAAATTCAAATATTAAAAAAAATTACTTATTCTTACACCAATATTTCAAAGTTAAATTAATCTTTCAACTAAATTCTATCTAAGAAATTAAAATACATTTACTATTAAATATTCAATACATAACATGGAACTAAATATATTTACTTTTAGAGTTTTCAATACATATTATTTATTTATGTATTTAACTTATATTGAATTTTGGATAGATTTTAAGTTTTATAAATATTTTAATTATTGAGCTAGTGTGCTAGTAAAATTGAGTATATATATTTAAATTAAATATCCTAAAATATAAAAATCCATCAATTATATTTTTAAAATTAAAAAAAATATTTTAGTTTTTCTAATTAAAAATAATTTAATACTATTTAGCGTATCATAACTTATTTACTTTAAAAATAATGAATACACTATTTTTATTACTATTTATGGTATTATAACTTATTTATTTTTAAAATAAGACAAAGTACTCTTTTTACCCTTCCTCTTAGTTTATGTGTTATGTTTGATAATTGTATTTGGGTTTAAAAATCACTTTAGTGCGCTAAAACGATTAGTAATTATAATTAAAATTCAAATATTAAAAAAAATTACTTATTCTTACACCAATATTTCAAAGTTAAATTAATCTTTCAACTAAATTCTATCTAAGAAATTAAAATACATTTACTATTAAATATTCAATACATAACATGGAACTAAATATATTTACTTTTAGAGTTTTCAATACATATTATTTATTTATGTATTTAACTTATATTGAATTTTGGATAGATTTTAAGTTTTATAAATATTTTAATTATTGAGCTAGTGTGCTAGTAAAATTGAGTATATATATTTAAATTAAATATGCTAAAATATAAAAATCCATCAATTATATTTTTGAAATTAAAATAAATATTTTAGTTTTTCTAAATAAAAACAATTTAATACTATTTAGGGTATCATAACTTATTTACTTTAAAAATAATGAATACACTATTTTTATTACTATTTATGGTATTATAACTTATTTATTTTAAAAATATGACAAAGCACTCTTTTTACCCTTCCTCTTAGTTTATGTGTTATGTTTGATAATTGTATTTGAGTTTAAAAATGACTTTAGTGCGCTAAAACGATTAGTAATTATAATTAAAAATTCAAATATTAAAAAAAATTACTTATTCTTACACCATTATTTCAAAGTTAAATTAATCTTTCAACTAAATTCTATCTAAGAAATTAAAATACATTTACTATTAAATATTCAATACATAACATGGAACTAAATATATTTACTTTTAGAATTTTCAATATATATTATTTATTTATGTATTTAACTTACATTGAATTTTTAAAAGATTTTAAGTTTTATAAATATTTGAACTTTTGAACTAGTGTGCTAGTAAAATTCTCTTAGAGGAAATGCATTGAGAATTATGGAGAAAGGAATTGGCATCTAGTCCCTCTAAGACCAGGTAATTTCATTCATTAATTAAACGATGCTGCCCAATAATACTATACATACATTTTCGTTCATGCAATTGTTTTCAGGATCAAAGCTGGTTGGAAAAAAAAATTGTTTCTGTGGTTGAATATGCAGGGCTGAACAGATGCAGGAAGAGTTGCAGGTTGAGATGGTTGAACTATATCAACCCAAATTTTAAAAGAGGTCAATTTAAACAAAGATGAAGTGGATCTCATTATCAGGCTTCATAAGCTGTTAGGCAACAGGCAAGTTCAGAATACTATACCATGGTTTTTGCATGCATGCACTTAAAACTAGGAAAAAGAAATTAAATTGCACCCAAAAAGACGTTCCGCTAGTGATTAACAAGAAAAACATCAAAGCACAATCAATTATACAAGAACTATCATGGAACTTACGTCTACGGATTACGTGTACTATCTTAATATAGTAATTTTATATTTGATAATAATTTTATTTTTAATTAAAAATATTTAGATAAAATTATTCAATATACTTATTACTTAACAAGTGCTCATATACTTGTATTAGTGTCCCTAAATCAATATTTATGAGACGAGACATTTTCCTTGCAAGTATGTATGCTAAGTGAAAGTCTTGCTAAATTAATGACATCACGTCTTAATGATACTTGACTAGAAATAGTTTCAGATGAAAATTATAAAAACTTATTTTATGATTGTCATAAAAAAATATCTAATTTATTTATATTATTTAAAAATGAATATTTAAAATATCTTATAAACTGTTTGTAAGTCTCAAATTATTTAATCAGCCTGTTGTTTATTGAAATTTTGTTTTAATGTAGTCGGATTAGTGGACAACGATGCTCATTTTTCAAAAGTCAGATTCTAGCTATCTAGCTACAAATTTCGAACGAGTCAATAAATACATGTGAAACAGCACTTCGAAACTCTTTGCCACGCATAAACTTATTTGAATCATAGCTCGAAGAATTAATTAGCCATTAGGTCATCTTCGTAGTTCGGAGAAACTTCGAAGGTAGAGGAAATAATTACATTCAATGATGTTTGGGTGGAACCCCACTAATCAAATTTATCTGAAGTTAAATTTTATTTTGTTATATTTTTTTTAAAATAAGATATTGGTTGATTCTTCAATTTCTATTTAAATGATTCAAATTCATACGATTTTATTTTTTTTAAAAGAAGATACGGGTTGGTTTTCCAACTTTCTTTAAATGACTCGAATCTATGTTCAATGTTTTTCTTTTAAAAAAAATATTAATTAATTTCTAACTTTTTTTTAAATAACTCGAACTCATAATTAAATAATTTGTAAGTGTAAGGTGCTAATTCTTATCTTGTCATATGTTGAATGCGGCTACATAATATTTGAAGTAAAATTTTATAAAAAGAAAAAATTATGTTAATGGACAAGGAAATTAGCATGTAGCAATAAATAAATGGATCGTTACATGATGGGTAGATCTTTGTCTGCCTCGAATCTTCAAATAGTAACATTACTTTTCCTCTAAAAAGATGATTAAAGCAGTGGTTTAAGACTCTACAATTTGTCAGCTATTCTTATCGAGATTTACTAAAAAAATTAAATATTTTTCTGATTTCAAATTAATTTCTTCTTACTTGATGTGGACATTGTAGACTTTATTAGATAACTATTTATTTTATTTAATCAGTTGTTATTTTGTTCTGTAATATTCATTTTATTCTAAATTTATAACTTCTATTTTTTTAATGGGGCTTCTCAAAATCAAATTTCATTTGTGCAAAATTTAAACTCTTTTTCCCATAAATACTCCGTCATTCAAAGTGATAAAGTAACACCATTAATTCATACCTACTTCTTTTGATGTCAATTTTATAAACATATTCTGAACTTTGACTTGTTTAACTATCTTATAAAATTTCGCATCCAATTAAATTAAATACATAATATTCCAATATAATTTAACTCGGTCTTCCCACCCCCCAAAATAGAAAAAAATATATAAAAGTTGGCCCAAACTCCATTACCTCCCTAACCATAAATTCTTAATCTGCTTTAATACAGAACAAATAAAGAGAAATACCCTCTGAAGCTTCAAACTAAATCCATTTTATAATTTATTAGTCATCCAACATATACTAATCAAGAACGTATAAGCCACCTGTACTAAACTACAAAACGAAAAGGTAATCAAGACTTCTATAGGAATCCGTTATACCATTCTGCGCAACTTTGTATCCAGTTAGATAAGCATGAAAGATTGTGAGTCCTGAGACTATCTCCTTCATATTAATATTTTGAATAATTGGGAATCAGAGTATGTTGGCCGAATGGCAAACTTCATGCCGTTGAGAACCAGCTCCTTTCTTGGGCCTTGCGACTCGTGCAGTTTGAGAGAGAGAGAGAGAGGTTGTCGCATCAACAACTCAAATGATGTTGAAATATTAGATAATAATTAAA
Organism: Paulownia fortunei; assembly: GCA_019321725.1. Classification (NCBI taxonomy): domain Eukaryota; kingdom Viridiplantae; phylum Streptophyta; class Magnoliopsida; order Lamiales; family Paulowniaceae; genus Paulownia; species Paulownia fortunei. The sequence goes on from CM033116.1 coordinate 10,381,857, forward strand.
GACTTGTTCCAAATCATATCATCTATTTATCTCATTTGTGTCGCCAATTTAATCCGACACAGAATCTTATAACAAAGTTTGACAATAAAATTTGTACGTGTCTTTTCTTATTATTTTTTAAAAGTGGTAGTTTAAAATTAATAATATCATATTCTTGTTTTCAAATAACAGGACATTTCTCTATTTAAAAAAAAAATTGTTTCACAAGATGAAACTTTATTTTCATTGGAAAAAAAGAAATTAAGAGAAATAAATTTAAGACAGTGAAGTATAATTAATATAAAAATTTTTGCATTCACGCAAAATTTCATGTTTAATTTCCTCTTGTCTCTTCTAAGTTCAGTACAAGCAAAAAGATTATCAATGACAATAGTTAAGTAATAATGTGAATGTTGTCATTAATTGTAATATTTTATGATAAAAAATTTATTTTGTTATAATAAAGGTATCAACAAATTTAATAATAACAAGTAGCCATCATAGAAAATTAGTGACTATAAATTATTTATAAATTATTGTTATTGATAATTAGTGACAGATATAGTAATTATTTAGTGACATTTATTACTATTTGTATTGTTGCTATACGTGTTTGCTGTTGTCAAAAGTGACAACTTACACACAATATTTGTCATCTAATATGTGAAAATTATTATTATAATTAAATAAAAATTATTGTCACTTCATATATATTACTAGTGATATTTTTGATATTATCACTTGATATTTTACCACTAACATAATTTTTTTTTAGAGTGGTTCCATAGCCTCATATCAACTCAGTGTGAAAGCATCTGAAATAAAGTTTCAAGCAGGGACGAGGGAGAGAGGGTTGGGAGGGCAATTGTCCTCCCTCAAGTCTATGTAAGTTTATATATTGCATATAAATTTATTAAATTTAAAATTTTATCACCCTAAAAGTAATAAAATTAGCCTGAAATTTAATCTTACCTCCCAAGATTAAAATTCGTAGCTCAGTTCCTCATTTCAAGTGCATTCATGGATTCTCCAAATGTAATAATAGCATGACAATACCTATCTATATTTAAATATTCAGTTGGCTATAGTAGAAGTTTATAATTTGTTTGCTTAATTACTTATATTAGTTTTTTTAGTTTTACATTAAAAATTCTCAGACCATAGTAGCAATTCTATAGTTTATAATTAAAATAATTTTAAAAAAGATCAACCAATTTATTATATTTTGCATCTACGAAAATAGATAAATTAACATGTTGACAACAGGACATTGATTAGCGGATGAGATAGTGATAAATCACACACTAAACTAAAAAGATAGAGGAGTATAAATTATTAGCGACAAGATGTTGACTTTCAGCAATTTAGCCTTGTTCTATGAATTAGTAGCGACAAGGTGCTGACTTTCAGCAATTTAGCTTTGTTTATGTTAAATGCTGCAATAAGGAGAAAAAAAATTTGTTTAGCAATTAACGAGCACAACAAGAAAAATAATACTTCCTCATCTTAATATTATAACTTCTGTTTGATTCGTTAGGGGTTCTAAATGACAATTAAAAAAATAAAAATTTTATATATCTTTTTACTATGTCCTAAAAAATAGTGGTTTCATGCCATTGGTTATAAATGAGAGGGCAATTTTGGAACTATTTTAATATCAAGATAATACCCTTGGGGACAACCATATCCCATAACTGGACTTTAATTAAAGTAGTTAAACAATACATAAAGATGAACAAATTTCCTCTTTTATTAGTATTGAATCGAGTAAGATTGTCTCGTAAAAGTATCTTAATCACCAATCTATTGACTTGTTAGCGCTGCTCTAACATTAACTCCCCGACAGTGAGGTGGAAAAATGTTCTAGCATAGGTATAACTGTTCTTAATTAAGATGTTTTTTTTGTAAATCTTGCTAAACTCATTAATCCACCATTTCAACTTTTAGCCTCTAGGATAACATAATAGAGCTCTTCAAGGAGGCTAATGTACCCTAGTCAAGTATATATTAGATATTCATATGAATACGTGAGACACTCCATGGAAGCGTGGTCAAGCTCTTTTTTCCCATAATCCAATCTATCAATATAAAGTCTAACCTAACCTACAAACAGATACTCTCCTCATGGAGTACTATCCAACTCATTATACTGCTAAACTAGTAATGAGGCCATAAGAATTCAAATCTTGAATCTAGTCCCCACATGATATTTTGTAAGTAAAAGATTTTTCTTTTGACTATCATATAATCATAACTTCTTTTTCAAGAGTTAGTTCATGGAATGATTCAGTTTGCATTGAGATTTCTTCCCATTTTCTGAGGTCCTTTTTGTCAAGCCCTGCAACTCCAGGTCCTTCGTATTCTGCCCAAATTTTGAGTTTATTTTCTACATAGATGACCTGATAGTCATCCATATCCCAGAGGGAGTATCCAGTAATGAAAATACATTCAAGCCGAAGTAAATGTGAAAGTCCTTATCAAATTAGGTTTCCCGAATTGTCTGAAAAAGAATAAACTTTTAGACTCATTCACATGAGATTTTCTGATATTTGGAAATATTCCCACTCAAACAACCATGTCAAATTACCAAAACTATTAATTTGAGATAACTTTGCAAAAGATGAACCTTTCCATTTTTATAACTTTGCAAAAGATGAACCTTTCCATTTTTAGCAGCCTCTAAATATAATAAGTAAACACGTGTCATATATTATCACATAACATACATATCAAAACCAACCATCTATAATAAAAAAATCATTCATTTTAAAAGTATCTTTCTATAACAAAAGACTTTTTGTTTTTTATGGGTTTCTAAATATGTCAAGGAAATACGTACTGATGTGTGTTTCATGTTGTCACATTACATACACATCAAGCATGTTGGATTCGCGTGGTTAAGGGATACTAAGCGTAGACTTAAAACTTTAAATCAATCATACATTATGTGCAAATCACGTATCCCAGAAAAACATTAAATAAATCATACATCACATGCAAATTACATATCCTAGGACCCAGTGTGATTATTGGCTATATATTTATCTCCACTTACAAGAGTTATATAAGGAGCATAGTTGGCAAGTGAGGTACCAAGTCTCCAATGAGCTTTTTCGAACCCGTATGATAGCGGGCTCCTCGATCCATCAACATGAATTGAAGATGATAGGTCTCATAAAAATGCTCGAGTCCCTAGGAGTCATTATAGATAACAAGCTCTATGCAGATCTCGTGCTGCAATTCTTGTGTAGCTCATTCAACTAATTCATGGTTAACTTCATTATGCACAAAATGAGCACTAGTTCTCCTGAGCTGGTCAACATGTTGAAGATGGTTGAATTCACCATGAAAAAAAAAAATATATTCTAGTTGTTGGCTTATCTCCCAATCAAACACTTAAAATTGAAGAAAATGAAGAGAGAGGGCTTCTCAAAGAGAAGAGGTTGTAGGATAAGGATGGAGTTAATAAGTTGAAGGTCGAATAGAATGAAAAGTGCCACCATTGCGACAAGATTGCGCATTTGAGAATGAACAACAAGGAGTACCTTGCGCGTCGCCAAAATGGGCATGTTCTTTTTTAAAGTTAACCTTTTGATTAATAATGCCTCTTGGGTATTAGATACCGAGTCTAGTTCTTATCTATACAATAATTTCCAGGTGATGAAAAAATCAAGAAGTTAAGTAGAGGAGATAATTAAGTCTAGAAATTGGAGTAAAGGTTGTTGTAATAGTTATAGGGACCATCCACGTAGCATTAGGAGGTGGAAGTAGAATATTTTTAAATAATATAAAGAGAATTATCTCTACTCCCTCTTTTGGATATAGAGGATTTTGAGTTTTCAATAAATAATGGAAATATCCCACTTTAAAAAGTTCTTCACTAATTCATTTTAGTACTTAGACGTATGATTTATACACTTCAATCCTAAAATTCCATGCTTCATATCCAACAATGTAACAAATGAAAATTAGATAATCAAAATGACACATGCTTATAACATACGAGATTAAGAAAATGATGCACGAGATGGTAGTTGCAAAATTGCTTAACCTTACGGACTCACAAGAAATGCAAACTTGTGAATCTTGTCTTAAGGGAAAAAAAAAACAAATCTTGATTTGTAGTACAAGTGGAACAAGCTATAGATGTATGTGGACCACTTATTATTAGTGCTAGAGAGAATGATTCTTACTTCATTACCTTTACCAATGATTTCTCTAGGTATGGGTATGTGTATCTATTAGATCTTTTATGCTATTACCAACTTTACTTGTTAATCAGATTCAATTGTTGTATAGTTTGTTGAAACAAGTAAAGGACAGTAAAGTAAATGACACACAAAATTTTTACGTGCTTCAAGTACAAATGTACTCTACATGCACGAGGCCACCACCTGCAATGAATACTTTACTAATTCAGATTACAGTTACAATACTAGAACTTATTTAAAATATAAAGACTTCTTCTTTACTAATGACGCCGTTCTTGAATAAATCAATTAGTGAAACTTCAGCGAGATCTCATCGACTTTTAAGTCTGCACTGTTGAACTCTATTCAACGCTGAAATCCCTTCATACGGCAGACCGACCTTCTCCCAAAGAATTACGCTTATTTCCCGAAAGGTTCACTCTCTTCTCCCGAAGAGTGAATAAAAAACGAGAGTAATTCTAAAGCTTGAAGCCGTGCACTTCTTCTCTCCAAAGGCATGTAATTCATCTTCAATCTTTGGGTATATATACAATATCAATTAAGTTCGAGTCTCTACTTTAAAAGTGTGTAGATACGTTGTATAGAATAATACAGGATATATTAAGATTCTTTCCTTATCAGAAAAGATCCCTACTTATCTTTGTAAATAAAATCTTTTCATCAATGCAATCTAACCAAATCTGCATAAAATAAACTAGCCAATTAATCCATAAAAGGTAAATCAATAAATTCAATTAATTCTTGTGCAAGATAATAAATTGCCAATCAATACCAACTAATTAAAGCATAATTAATTATGATTTCATCATAATAAATTATGATCATTTCAATCTCTCTCTTTGGCATTGATTGGTCAAAACCCAACAACTCCCCCTAAATATATCAAATCTGAAGAAATTGTTAATTAGTCAAAATTTGTTAAAACAACTATGTGACTGTTGCAACAGTTCAAAACTCTCACTGCAGATGAGATAGAGATATTCAAAAGACCAAAAATAGAATGCACTGAATATAAACTAGAGTTCAAATTATATAAAAAATATTGATAGATAAATATTTAGCGAAAGCAGTTAAAACCAAATAAATACTTTAGTACATCCCCAACAAAGCATCATCAGTTAGTGCAATATCAAATTTAGCAGCAGAAGTTCTAGGTTCCAATAGTAATCTACTCCCCCTTTTTGACTAAACTATGGCAAAGCAGTCTCAGCATTGATAAGTGCATATTTTGACATATTTTTATATCAAATCCTTTATACTTTTCTTGCTTTATTCTTGTTAATATTCTTGTTTTATTAATGTTTTGTGTTAGGGAATAAATGGAAGCATGTTTTCAGACTTGTGCAGTTTTTGTAATTTGAGCATAACTTCATGATCAAAAGCTCTATGGACCTGAAGCTTGTTTCATTTGAAAGCCAAGAGATAGAGGTACAACTTTTATGTTGGAGGCTCAGCCCAATTCAGTCTTGATGATAGTAGAAAATTCGTCCAAGTAATTATACAAAATGGATCACCAAAATTCAGATCAGAGTTCAGCCCAGTATTGACTTATTTTACCAATTCGGTTATATATCTTGAGCCCAAATTTATTTTGGTCTGCAATTCGGATATGTTATACCCAAGAGGTAAATAAACAAGTTTACTGTAGACAAGATGGTGTGAAAATGTGTTGAAATGGTAAAATCATAGGCTGCAAGTTGCTGCTGATGTTACAGGGCGGCTCTTGGACATGATTCGGTAATTTGACCATATCTCCTTCATCCGATCGCCAAATTTGACAAAGATATATGAAAATATATCAGCGTTGAAAGATCTACAATTTTTATTCTTTACGTATCTTCAAACTCTAGCTGTATCTGACCGAAAAATGTAATTCAATTCAATGGTTGAGAAATTTGTGTAACAACTTACCAACTCTTAGCAACTAGCATACCACTTGATTAACCCCTCCATTATTTGTTTGACCTCTAGCTTACTCCAAGTACTATAAATAGGCCATGTATTCAGCTTGTAAGAGGGGGGGGGTAGAGGGTTTCTTTAGGCTAAGTTATCTAGTTTGTATATTTTCTAGTATTGTAAGTTTTCTAGTAGTAATAGAAATGCATTTTCTAGTTTCTCTTATATTTTTAGTCTTTGTTACTTTTATTATGTATTTCTAAATTTCATTTTGTTGAGAAAAAAGGGTGAATCTCTTGATGGAGGAAGAGAAATGGTTATAAGGGTAGAAATTATTTAAGTATGTTGTATTATTATTATTATTTTTGATCTAAACCCTACTTATTTTTGTGGTGATTCTTGATTTATGTATCTCCAATGGCACAACAAATACTTGGGTTCATTTACCTTATTGTACGGTTTTACCCCACCGACTGCTAATGTGAAACCTTGATTTGTTGTTGACGAAGGAGTATATAAATGCTTGATCCCATAAATAAGTGTTGGCGTTAAAAGATAATTTGCAATAGTAAGACAATATCATAATTACCTTATTGCATAAGTTACTTGATAATATCTTCCCATTGGAACCTTCATTATGTATGGATTCCAATTGTGGCAATTAATAGAGGTAAAAAGAATAAATAACCATTTATCTATCCAAAACTCAAGAGTGGATCCCTAATCCTCAGTACTTTTATTACTTCGATTTTTTCTTTAGCTACATCATACATTAATTGTTCATATATTTTTGATTCACATAAACTCCATGTTTTTATAAATATAAACTTGAATTCTTCAAACAACTTCCCTGTGGATCGACATCGGACTCACGAGAAATTTATTACTTACTACAACCTGCACTTGGTTTGCAACCTTAAAGTTGTAACAAGTTTTTGGCGCCGTTGCCGAGGAAGGCAAGGTAAGTATTCAGGTTTGTTAATATTTTTCCTGTGTAAATATAGTTTGTTTATTTTCTTTATGGATATATGGTTATATGGTATCGTAGTCATAATTCTCGACGTTTAGTAAGAAATAATTCCGAAACTTTGTTTGGAAATTTGTTTGAATTATCTCCACACATTTCCACCATGGCTGAAAATAAAAGTGTCCAGGATGAAAATGAGAATCAACAGGTGCGTACCATGCGTTATTACTTGCAACCTCCTCGAAATTCTTCTCCTTCTTGTTTCATTTTTCCTCTAAATGCAAATAATTTTCGATTCAAGTCAGGTATGATCCCTTTACTTCCTAATTTTCATGGTTTAGACTCTGAAAGTCCTTACTTGCATTTAAAAGAATTTGATGAAGTATGTGCCACTTTTGATGATCAAACTTGCACAAATGAGATTGTTAAGCTCAAATTATTTCCTTTCTCTTTAAAAGATAAAGCAAAAAATTGGCTTAATTCTTTAAAACCTAGGTCAATTGGTACTTGGCAAGAAATGCAAGCTGAATTCTTGAAAAAAAAATTTCCAACTCATAAAACTAATGCTTTGAAAAGACAAATTCAAAATTTTTCTCAAAATTTTTCTCAAAATCGAATGAAGTTTTCTTTCAATGTTGGGAAAGATTTAAAGATTTGTTGAATTCATGCCCACATCATGGTTTTGAAAAATGGCTTAATTGTTTCTTTTATGAAGGTTTAACTCCTGAAACAAAACAATTTGTTGAAACAATGTGTAATGGTGAGTTTCTTGATAAGGAACCTGATGAAACCCTAGAATACCTAGATCATTTGGCAGAAAACTCTCAATCATGGCATAGTGTTAATTCTTCTGAAGGTTCTATTAGATCTAATCTTGCTAATAGTAATAAAGGAAAATATTACCTTAGTCAAGAAGATGATCTAAATGCTAGACTTGCTAGTTTAACAAGAAAAGTTGAAGCCATGGAACTTAAGAAAGTAAAGGAAATCAAATCTGTGCAAGAGGAAGAAGTTTGTAGCAATTGTGAACTTTTGGGGCACTCCACCAATGAATGTCCAAACCTTCCAGTACAAGCAAATTTTATGAACACATTCAAAAAGCCTTTCCATTCTCCATATTCTGAAACTTACAATCCACAATGGAGAAATCATCCCAATTCAGTTGGCGAGATGATAACCGTGCCCAACCACCGCATTCACAAAAACCACAAAACTTTCATTCTTATCCACCTCCACATACAAAATCCATTGAGGAGACTTTGCAAGCATTTATGCATGAACAAACAAACATCAATAATCAGACTTCACAAGCTATCAATGAGATCAGAAGCACACTTTCAACACTGACAACTTCTTTGCGTACTCATGAAAAAGGAAAATTTCCTGCTCAACCTCAACCTAATCCTTCTACTCAGTGTCATGTTTCTTCTTCAGGTGAAAATGCAGTCAAGGAGGCTAATTCAGTTACAACTCTTCGGAATGGAAAAGTTGTTGACAAGACTATTCATCCCAAGGAGAAAGTTTCTAATCCATCTCCAGAAATGAAAAATGGAAATAGTCTTGACGATAAAGGTAAGTTTGAAGAAGGTAAGCGTGAAAATGAAGAAAAAGAAAAATATTTACCTCCAGCACCCTTTCCTCAAAGATTGCAAGCAATTCAGAAATTGAACTCAAATGCTGAAATTTTTGAAATTTTTAAACAAGTCAAGATTAATATTCCATTATTGGATGCAATCAAGCAAGTTCCACCTTATGCCAATTTTTGAAAGATTTGTGTACAATCAAAAGAAAACATCATGTACAAAAGAAGGCATTTTTAACTGAAAGTGTTAGTTCAATCATTCAACATTTACTCCACCCAAGTACAAAGATCCAGGTTGTCCAACCATTTCATGTATCATAGGAAACACTAGAATAGAGAGTGCTTTGCTTGATCTTGGTGCTAGTGTAAATCTTCTACCTTTCTCAGTTTATGAACAGTTAGGTTAGGGAGAACTTAAAACAACTTCTGTTGTACTCCAATTAGCTGACCGTTCGATTAAAGTTTCAAAGGGAATAGTAGAAGATGTGTTGGTACAAATTGATAAGTTTTACTTTCAGTTGATTTCATTGTTTTGGACACAGAGCCTGTTGCACAAACACATACAGAAATTCCTATCATTTTGGGTCGTCCTTTTCTTTCAACTTCAAATGCTTTGATCAATTGTAGAAATGGTATTTTGAAGTTATCATTTGGAAATATGACTTTGGAACTAAATGTGTTTAATGTTTGTATGCAACCTGCAGAAGATGTCGAAGTACATGAAGTGGATTCAATTGAAGAACTTGTTCATGAATACTTTACTACTACTAACTCTTCAGATTCTTTGGAGACTTGTTTTGAAAGTGAAAGTATTTATAAAAAGGAACACACTAATACTATCTCTGAATTTTTGCAGGTACAAGAAAAATATTTTTGGAAGCCAAGGTTCGAAAAACTTTCATCATCAACAGTAAAATCTATTCCATCAAGTATTAAAACTCCGTTTGAATTGAAACTTTGCCAGTTAATTTGAAATACTCTTTCTTGGGTGAGAATGAAACTTTTCCAGTAATAATTTCTTCCAAACTCGATGCATATCAAGAAGGTAAGTTGATCGAAACTCTGAAAATGCATATGAATGCTTTAGGATGGACCATTGCTGATATTAAAGGTATTAATCCTTTCATTTGCACACATAACATCTATCTAGAGGAAAATGCTAAACCATCTAGAGAAATGCAACGAAGGCTAAATCCTAATATGAAAGAAGTAGTAAGAAATGAAGTCATTAAACTCTTAGATAATGGAATCATTTATTCTATTTCTGATAGCAAATGGGTAAGTCCGACTCAAGTTGTACCTAAGAAATCTGGAGTTACTGTAGTCAAGAATGAGAATGATGAATTAATTCCAACTAGGACTGTTACTGGTTGGCGAATGTGCATTGACTATAGAAAACTCAACTCAGTCACTAGAAAAGATCATTTTCCATTACCTTTCATGGATCAAATTTTAGAAAGAGTTGCAGGACACGAATTTTATTGCTTTTTAGATGGATATTCTGGATATAACCAAATTGCAATTGCACTTGAAGATCAAGAGAAAATAACTTTTACATGTCCTTTTGGTACTTTTGCATATCGAAGGATGCCTTTTGGATTATATAATGCACCAGCTACATTCCAACGATGCATGCTTAGTATTTTTAGTGACATGGTTGAATGTTTTTTGAAGTTTTCATGGATGATTTTTCTATTTTTGGTAATTCATTTGATGATTGCTTATCTAATTTAGAAAGGTTTTGATCAGGTGTGAAGAAAAGAATCTTGTGCTCAATTGGGAGAAATGTCACTTTATGGTAACAACTGGTATTGTTCTTGGACACATTATATCATCAGAAGGTATTGAGGTTGATAAATCTAAAATTGAGTTAATTTGCCAACACCAAAGACTGTGAAGGAGATTAGATCATTTTTAGGACATGCTGGTTTTTATAGAAGATTTATCAAAGATTTTAGTATAATATCTAAACCTTTGTGTAATCTTCTAACAAAAGACACTATTTTTGAATGGACTGAAAACTGTGAAAACTTTTGTTAAGCTTAAAAGCATGCTTACGTCTGCTCCAATCATGCAGCCTCCAGATTGGACTTTACCTTTTGAAATAATGTGTGATGCTAGTGATTATGCTGTTGGAGCTGTCTTGGGACAAAGAAAAGATAAAAAACCATATGTTATTTACTATGCAAGTAAAACTTTAAATGGTGCTCAATTGAATTATACAACAACTGAAAAAGAATTACTTGCTGTAGTTTTTGCATTGGATAAATTTCGATCTTATCTTGTTGGCTCACCAATTGTTGTTTTCAGTGATCATGCAGCTTTGAAATATCTTTTGTCAAAAAAGATGCTAAACCAAGACTGATTAGGTGGATTCTCTTACTCCAGGAATTTAATGTTACTATTCGAGATAAAAAGGGAGTAGAGAATGTAGTGGCTGATCATTTGTCGAGACTTGTTTGTGATGACTCATTTCAAACCACACCTATTAATGACACTTTCCCTGATGAACAATTATTTAACGTTTCTATTTTTTCTTGGTTTGCTGACATTGTTAATTTTCTTGTAACAGGAAAGATGCCATCACATTGGAACTCTCAAGATAAAAAGAAGTTTTTGACTGAGGTTAAAATTTTTTATTGGGATGATCCATACCTATTCAAATATTGTCCGGATCAAATCTTTCGAAGATGTGTGCCTGACAATGAGATAGGTAATATTGTCAAATTTTGTCATTCAGAAGCATGTGGTGGTCATTTTTCTGTAAAGAAAACTACTGCAAAAATCTTGCAATGTGGATTTTATTGGCCAACTTTTTCAAAGATACTTACACTTTCTGCAAAAGTTGTGAAAATTGTAAAAGTTAGGGTCCCTTTTAAAGAGAAATATGATGCCCCTACACCCTATCCTAGTGATTGAAATCTTTGACTGTTGGGGTATTGATTTTATGGGGCCATTTCCATTATCATTTGGTTTTCTTTACATATTGGTTGCCATAGATTATGTTTCAAAATGGATCGAGGCAATTCCTTGTCGAAACAATGATCACAAAATAGTGATAAATTTTTTGAAAGAAAATATTTTAAGTCGATTTGGAATTCCTAGATCTATTATCAGTGATGGGGGAAAACATTTTTGTAACAAAGTTTTCGGAACTTTAATGAAGAAATATGGAATCATACATAAAGTTGCAACCCCTTATCACCCTCAGACAAATGGACAAGTTGAACTTGCAAATAGGGAGATAAAACAAATTTTGGAGAAAACAGTTAACCCAAACCGTAAAGATTGGTCTCTTAGACTTACCGATACACTTTGGGCATATAGAACTGCTTTCAAAACATCATTAGGCATGTCTCCTTATAGGATAGTTTATGGAAAACCTTGTCATTTACCTGTTGAACTTGAACATAAAGCTTATTGGGCAATCAAAATGTTTAACTTCAACCTTGATGAAGCTTCAAAATTGCGCAAATTGCAAATCAATGAACTTGAAGAACTGAGAATGATGCATATGAGAATTCTAAAATTTATAAAGCAAGAATCAAAGATTTTCATGATAATAAAATTTCAAGAAAAATATTTGAGGTTGGTCAAAAGGTTTTGCTTTATAATTCTCGATTGCATTTGTTTCCTGGAAAATTGAGATCAAGGTGGAGTGGTCCTTTTGTTGTAAAAAAAGTATATATCCTTATAGGGCGATTGACATTGAGAATCCTAGAAATGGTAACATATTCAAAGTAAATGGACAAAGAGTTAAACCATTTCTAGAAAATCAATTTTCACAAGAGGAAATTCTTTTTCTTTCTAACCCTTGTTATGATTAGTGTTGTATATATTTTTTTATCTGACATTATTTTTTTCTTCTCTTCTTCTTCTTTTATTTTTTATTTTTTCTTTTCCCGGTTAAATGGCGGATAACGGTACTCCGTGGCTATAAAAGTCGGACTTGTCAGTTTCCAAACAACTAAAATCTTTGTACAAATTTTCTTTGTTTTTTCATTCTTTCTTTTTTCTTGTTATTTTCAAAATGGGTGACATATTTCTAACTCTCAAGAAGCGATTTCCTTTTCTTCCTAAAAATGCAATTTTGAAAATTTATAAAATCAGGATTGAAAGATTGAGGATGCTTATGCACAAGGGCATTCTGGAGGACATACGATGGTTAATTGAAGCAAAGGTAAGGGCAGGTGAGTTTTCACATGAGTTTCCAGATTTGCTTACTAGATACATGTCTGGTTTTGGTAAAAGCACATATTCAAAAAACGAAGGGCGAAAAAAATGAAAGTTTGTCATATTTGTGCTAGATGGACTTGTAACACAAAGTGTCGTTCTTTAGGAATGGTCTCTAAAAATCGAGAAGATAAACTTAAATTCATTATGGATGGACTGAGCAAGGAGTCTTTAGATCACATTATATTGACTCTTGAGACGCATTCATGTGGATTGGTACAACGTGCAATTCTTGATTTATGGGATCGTTTTCGAAATGAATATGAGTTTTATAGTCTTGGGAATCTGACATTAAAAGACCCTGTTTGCCAGTTTATAAGAAAACTGGATGAGAAGCATATCCTCGACCCATAGAGGGCGTTTAAGCCGTTACTAGACGTAAAACCAGAGAAAGATGTGAGCCACAATCACAACTACATGTACATACACGTGGTAGTAGGTAATTTTTAAATTTGTATGTGTCCTTATTTTCAACCTTTTTGACAAAAGAAAAAGACATGCAATAAATGTATTCCCTGTTCACACCTCAATAAATATCACCGTACTCACTCTATTTTTGCACAACTTATTTTCAAAAAAAAAAAAAAAAAAAAAAGAAGAAGAAAAAAAATGGAAGTTTCTTCAACTCGCAAATTTAATTCCATTTGTGTTTTTTGTGGATCCAATCTAGGAAAAATGGTGAGTTTATAGGGGCAGCCAATAATTTTGGTAGAACTTTAGCAGAAAGAAAAATTCATTTAGTGTATGGGAGAGGCAGTTTGGGTTAATGGGAGTGTTGCCATTTCTGCTTATGTAGGAGGTGTCAAAGTTTTGGGAGTTATCCCAAAATATTTAACAGTACAGAATATCACAGGTATGACCATTGGAGATGAGCTGAAAGTGTCACACATTCAGGACAGAATGCCTAATATGTTAAACAATGCGGATGCATTCATCATTCTACCTGGCGGTTTTGGTACACTGGAAGAATTATTCCAAATTGTCTCTTGGGCACAACTCAACATTCACCAAAAACCTATATGTATTCTTAATGTTAATGGTTTTTATGATGGTTTGCTATCTTTTGTAGATCATGCTGCGAAAAAAGGGTTTATTTCAACTTCTGCGAGAAGAATCATCATTTCTGATCCAACACCTGACCAGCTGATTGATCAACTTCTAGCATATGTGCCAAAACCTGATCCAGTCTTGGCCAATGTGGATTGGTCCAATAGGAACAATGGTCGAAAACGCAAATTGAATTTGACTCTCAATCTGTGATACTTATTGTTAATGATTTTATCTAATAGTATGTGTGTTTTTTTTGTTGTTTAAGCTTTTTTAGCCGCATTTCAGGTGATATCTTTCAAACTTTACTTTTATATCTATTTTTGACATTGGGACAATGTCTCGATTAGGTTGGGGGAGGGATAATTGATATCATGACTTGTATATTCAATGTGTGTTTTTTTTTAGTATTTAAAAAAAAAAAAAAAAAAAAATAAATAAATATAAATCAAGCGTGTTTTTTTTTGCTGGGTCCGTTGAAAGCATGAAAAAAAGATGGCTAAGTAAAGGGTAATTGTAACACTCTTGAGGCGCATCCCTATTTTTTGCATAATATGGCAGGTTTGTAAAGTTTTTAACAAGTGTTTGTGAATTACCAATATTTTTTTGAGTCGTATAGGTTCTTCCAACTTCAATGATTAAAATTAAGCATGAATAATATGGTTTAATTGATGATGGGTGTTGTTTTGGACTTTGATGTTGTTATTTGATTAATATATTTTTGCGATAATTATACTCAAATTTTATTTTTGCAAAATAGTTATGTTATTTAGTGTGAAGACAATCATGTCAAAATATATAGTTCTTATGCCCTTACTCTAATCATCACTTGAATCTTCAACATGTAGGGGTTGAGTATTAGAACTTTTACTTTTGGTCTGTCGAGGCGAACGACTGATAGTGCACCATTAAAAAATGATTAAGGCATTAGGCTTTCTAGCACCATTGCCAAATCAGTTTGTTCCCTATATGATATTTAAAGAAAACATCCCCCTAGTAAACCACTTTGAGCCTTACAATAAATAAATATTTTTTTTTTGTAACCATATCTTTTTACCTAGCCTAAATACACTATTATCCAACCCTTGTTCTAAAAATGATTGGAGTTTAAGAGACATTCAATTGAAAGCTTGGACTTACAAAAGAAATTTAGGTTGGATATAAGATAAGTGTGGGAGAGTTTCTCTATGTAAAAAAAAAAAAAAAAAGTTGCAAAGTGCTACAAGTTGCAACTAAAAATGAGATGTTGCAAGATGAATAAGAGGGGTCCAATTCAATAACAATAGACTCCAGTGTGAAATTTGTGGAGTTGGAGAATTTTTCATCGATAAATTTTATGTCTCTGATTCCATGAAGTTTTTAGACCTTTGTTGCATCCTATCCTTTTATTTCTTAGCTACATCACCACCCTTTGGCCCCATTACAACCTTTGTTAAAGACCTTTTGATTTCGTGTGGTGCCTTTAGTGTAGTGGAGATTTGCACCAAAGGAAGTTTTAACTTTTCTGTTAGAGATTGGGTGATGGTTTTGTAAGGTTTTATGAGAATTCACTTATTTGAAACATGCATAGTTTCATCACTATTGACATTAACTGTCCACACACACACACTTGAGTATGATTATTGTGGAAATGTATTGATTTTTGAATGACTAAGAGTTAAACTCAACACTTGTTTGATTTTATTTCATATTACTTTGTTGCTTCATGAGAATAAAAGTTGGAAGATAGTTATTATAGGTGTTTGTAGGTATCACTGCTGGAAACCTTCACGAGACTATAACTCGTCCTCTATGGGCCACATAGGGGTTTAAAGGCTTGTTGCATATGCTAAATGCAATCGTGATTTCCTACGAAAGTGGATTAGTTTATGTTTGTTTTAAGCTTGCTCGAGGACAAGCAAGGGTTAAGTGTGGGGGAATTTGATAAGTGCATATTTTGATATATTTTTATATCAAATCCTTTATACTTTTCTTGCTTTATTCTTGTTAATATTCTTGTTTTATTAATGTTTTGTGTTAGGGAATAAATGGAAGCATGTTTTCAGACTTGTGCAGTTTTTGTAATTTGAGCATAACTTCATGATCAAAAGCTCTATGGACTTAAAGATTGTTTCTTTTGAAAGCCAAGAGATAGAGGTACAACTTTTATGTTGGAGGCTCAGCCCAATTCAGTCTTGATGATAGCAGAAAATTCGTCCAAGTAATTACACAAAATGGATCACCAAAATTCAGATCAGAGTTCAGCCCAGTATTGACTTATTTTACCAATTCGGTTATATATCTTGAGCCCAAATTTATTTTGGTCTGAAATTCGGATATGTTATACCCAAGAGGTAAATAAACAAGTTTTCTGAAGACAAGATGGTGTGAAAATGTGTCGAAATGATAAAATCATAGGCTGCAAGTTGCTGCTGATGTTACAGGGCGGCTCTTGGACATGATTCGGTAATTTGACCATATCTCCTTCATCCGATCGCCAAATTTGACAAAAGATATATGAAAATATATCATCTTTGAAAGATCTACAATTTTTATTCTTTACGTATCTTCAAACTCTGGCTGTATCTGACCAAAAAATATAATTCAATTCAGTGGTTGAGAAATTTGTGTAACAACTTACCAACTCTTAGCAACTAGCATACCACTTGATTAACCCCTCCATTATTTGTTTGGCCTCTAGCTTACTCCAAGTACTATAAATAGGCCATGTATTCAGCTTGTAAGAGGGGGTGGTAGAGGGTTTCTTTAGGCTAAGTTATCTAGTTTGTATATTTTCTAGTATTGTAAGTTTTCTAGTAGTAATAGAAATGCATTTTCTAGTTTCTCTTATATTTTTAGTCTTTGTTACTTTTATTATGTATTTCTAAATTTCATTTTGCTGAGGAAAAAGGGTGAATCTCTTGATGGAGGAAGAGAAATGGTTATAAGGGTAGAAATTGTTTAAGTATGTTGTATTATTATTATTATTTTTGATCTAAACCCTACTTATTTTTGTGGTGATTCTTGATTTATGTATCTCCAATGGCACAACAAATACTTGGGTTCATTTAGCTTATTGTACGGTTTTACCCCACCGACTGCTAATGTGAAAGCTTGATTTGTTGTTGACGAAGGAGTATATAAATGCTTGATCCCATAAATAAGTGTTGGCGTTAAAAGATAATTTGTAATAGTAAGACAATATTATGATTACCTTATTGCATGAGTTACTTGATAATATCTTCCCATTGGAACCTTCATTATGTATGGATTCCAATTGTGGCAATTAATAGAGGTAAAAAGAATAAATAACCATTTATCTATCCAAAACTCAAGAGTGGATCCCTAATCCTCAGTACTTTTATTACTTCGATTTTTTCTTTAGCTACATCATACATTAATTGTTCATATATTTTTGATTCACATAAACTCCATGTTTTTATAAATATAAACTTGAATTCTTCAAACAACTTCCCTGTGGATCGATCTCGGACTCACGAGAAATTTATTACTTACTACAACCTGCACTTGGTTTGCAACCTTAAAGTTGTAGCAAGCATCATCATCATCTCAGCATTTCATTTAGGCAATCGTAGCAGTGAAGGAGAAGTAATCTCATCATCTTCACTTATAATAGTAGGATAATGATACTATCATCCAAAAATAATGATAAATGAGTATCATCAACAATATATACTCCCCTAAATTTACGGTTTCAAATGAAAGAAGCAAAACCAAAATAAGTATGCATAAATCAAATAGATCATGAGAAACCATTAGAACTACTTCCCTTTTTAACCATTATCAGCAAAAGATATGATAGGCCATGGAAATCCTAAACCAAGATGGATACACATGTCATCATCCTATTTTGGCTGAGGATTCAGGCTTTGGAATTGGCTAAAAAAATACTTCCATAGTTTCTGTTGCAACAGGTTGGTTCTTATGTTGCAAACAGGTGGATTTCCAAGGGGTCTTAGAAGTAGAAATTGAGAAATATCTGCTTTGGTCTGCATTTCTCTAGCAACATCAGCCCCTGCCCTTTTCAATGTGAGGATCATCACCAATCCCTCATCCATCACATAGGTGCACCTTCTAGAGATTCTTCCTCAACAACCCCTTCTTGCTATGGTAGTGCGATGAGTTCATTAGGATTACTAAATTGTACACCGTAAGAAGGAGAGGTTGATGTGGTTCAACTCATGGTTGTTATATGTGACTAGGATCAGATGAAGAGATTTCTTGCTTTTTTTTTCACCATGATGTAAGGCCTGAAAGATAAAAGAGAAGACAAACAAAGCAGACCTAGTGGTGAAGGAAATCAGATACACCAAAAAAATTAGGGTTTTTGTATTCGCTTGTCATAATAACTTCCAAAGCCCCAATTTATTTAACCCTACTTCGATTCCTGTATAGATACTCAACAGTCTCCTTGGTTTGGTAAGTTCCCTAGAATCAGACTTTCACTTGTATTCAATATCATTTCAAACATTAAATTAGGGAAATTTTCAAAAATCAAATCGATGGGCAGATTCTGTTACAGTAGATATATTTAAATTAATTCCATATTTATCCAAATCTCTTATGATGTATTTCCAAGCACACACAAATTCCTAATATATGCCTGTAAAATTAGAAATTTCAAAATGCATGAATTTTGACATAATAAAACATGTCACATATTTTAAAAAATCAAATCTTTATGTGTCAAAGTCTGAGAATCTCTTCAACCATTTCTGCAAAATAAAATTTGATTACATCCACAAATTCAATTCCTCGAATATTTTAACAGAGAGATTTCATGCAATTTTTCTTTTCTTTCTCTTTACTTCTTCCTTTTTTGTGTAAAATGTTTTTTTCTCTCATATTTTGAATTGGATTTAGCCAGTCAGTAGCTTTCACTCTAATCCAAGGGTAGCTTTTTTCACATGAAAAATTATTTTCTTTAAATCAAAATATAAGATAGATTTTTACATGACTAGCTCCACACCATTGGATAGGTAGCTTTTTCTGTCAAAAATCTCCAAATAAGCACAATATTAAGGAACATTTGATAGAACGTTTTATAAAATTTTAGAAAGTAGTTGTGTTCTAATCAGATTCAGCAGACCAAGACTTTAAAATTTGACCATTTAAAATATATATAGAGCAAATGCAGAATGTCTAATACAGTTCCTATCATGTTATGTAATATATGTCTAACAACTATTGAATTGCTTCAACATGTATAGATGAAGATGTAAATAATATGGTTGCAACAAATTCCCTTTTTTCTTTTGAATGTTCATGCAGTTTGATCATATAGATTCCTAGAGATTTTCTCAAGGAATCAGAATGAAGTGCATCTAGAGTTTGGTGAATATGTCAGCAAATTATTTCTCTGTTGCAACATAGTCAATCACCGCAGTTTTCTTTTCAGCTAAGTCCCTAATAAAATGATGATGAATATCTAAATGCTTTATTTTTTAGTGTTGAACAGGAGTTTTAAAAATATCAATGACACTTGAATTATCACAAAAAATATGAATAGAAAAATATGGACCCTCCAAACCTTTTAGTTGCTCAACTATTTTTTCTCTCTCATTTTTAGGTTTAATTAAAGAGGTGAAACACACATTTCTTACCATATTTTTATAACTTATCGTTGGCTTGTCCCTTGTCCGCATACCTTCAGTAAGCGAATCAATGATTTGATCAGTAAGATGGTTCTTCTGAACTCTGATTGAAGTTTCCTTCTAAACCATTTCAGTACTGACATTATTTGCTATCCCTAGTCCAGTTTCATTTATTGCAACATCTTTCTTGATTGTTGCAACATCCTCCTCAGTGGTGACTTGAATGTCATTCTGTTTAGTTTTTTTTTCTTCCTCAATGAATATGAGAATTTCCTCTTCTTCTCTAAGTCCTGTAAAAACATGAAAATCATCAATGACAATATTTGAGGATTCCATGACAGTTTGGGTTCTCATGTTAAAAACATGATATGCCCTATTAATACATAACATGAACAACCAAAGATGTGAAAATAGCTAAGATTAGGTTTTTTACCTTTCCAAATCTCATATGGGATTTTCTTAGTACCTGACCTCAAATACATCCTATTGATGGTGTAATATGCAATGCTGACTGCTTCTGCCCAAAACGAATAGTTATTCCTTTGAAAGTCAACATTACCCTAGCCATCTCTTGAAGGGTTCTGTTCTTCCTTTCCACCACACCATTTTGTTGTGGTGTTTTTGCAGTCGAAAATTCATGTGCAATTCCATATTTTTTGTAAAAATTGGTGAAGACAACATTTTCAAATTCCTTACCATGATCACATCAAATTCTAACTATCTTACCAATATTGTCATTCTTTTCATTTACCAAATTTTTGCATAATTTTTTGAATACTTGAAAGGTATTCGATTTTTCTCTAATAAAATCTACCCAAGTAAATCTAGAAAAATCATCATCACACACAAACACATACCTCTTTCCTCCTAAACTTTCTACTTGCATAGGTCCCATGAGGTTCATGTGGAGAAGTTCTAGAGTACCTGATGTACTGATGTTTTGCAACACTTTGTGTGTATCCTTCTTTTACTTTTCAACCTGACATGTACCACGCACTCTTGGATTCTTTTTGTTCAGCTTTGGTACTCTTAGCACAACTTCTGTATTCACAATCTTAGTCAGATTCTTGAAATTCAAATGCCCTAATTTTTGGTGCCATAAATCAGTTTTATCAACTTTTATATTGTAACATACCTGAGATTGTTACAACATATAACATTTATCAGATGAACGAGAACCAGTTAACATGCACCTATTAGTTTCATTAAATACCTGGCATTTGTTTTTATTAAATCTGACAAGGAGATTCTGATAAAAAAGTTGGCTAATGCTGATCAGATTTGCCTTCAAACTTTCTACATAGAGCACATTCTTGAGTTTTGGTAGTCCTTCAACATTGAGTACTCCTTTTCCAAGTACACGTCCCTTTTCACCATCTTCAAAGATAACATGTCCTTCATTCACACTTTGGTAGCCTTTTAATTTTTCCTTGTCACCTGTCATATGTTTGGAACATCCACTATCAAAATACCAAGAATCATCAGTACAGGATTTTAAAGAAATGTCTGCAACAAAACATTTAAGATATGACTTTCTAATTTAGATTCTTCTTTGAAATTCATTTTTCAAGTTATTTTGATCTTAGGAGTCTGTTGCAACAATTTAGATTTTTGTTGTAATATTGCGGAAGCAGGTGAACCAAAATGCATACCATTCCTTAAAGCCTTTTTAAATCTAAAACATCTTGGTCGGATATGTCCAAGCAGATTGTAGAAATGACATATAGAAATAAACCTTTTTGGCTTTGGCTTTTGAAAAATAGTTTTTTTGCTTTTATCAAATATGGACTCAACACGTTTTTGTTCTTTTACAAAAATAGTTTTTGAAGTTGAAGACTCACCAATGTATCCCAACTCGTGATGATGACTGCATGGTTTACCAATGAAAAGTATTTCATCTAGTTTTTTCTTATCAGAGTCGAGCTTCATCATCTTTTGAGTATAAAGTAGTTCCTGTTCAGTTTTGTGGATTTTTCTGTCCTTTTCAGCAACAAGATTCGTAAATTGAATTATTTCTACTACAATAATTTGTTTCTCAAGTGACTTGTTGATTTTGCATATCTCAAGTCAATTTTGAAACATTTTGTTATACATTTGCTGAATTTTCTCGATGTTGGGCTCATCATCATCACTATTAATTTCTGAATCTGAAATCTCCACATCCTTCTCACATGTTGCAGCAGATGAAGTTAGGTATGTTGCATTATATTGAATTGTTGGAACATACCTTTGATTTGTTGCAACATGTTCATGATGATTGTTCATCATTTTAGAGCTGAATAACGTATGATCATTTTCCTGACTTCCTTCAGATTCATCATCACTCTAGGTTGTAGTAAAAAACTTGCCCATCCATTTGAGAGTATTGACACATTCTGCTTGGATATGTCCAAACCCTTCACATTCATGAAATTGAATCCTTTTATTTTTCCTGTCGTCAAAAGAATTAAAATTAGTTTTATCCTTTTGTGAATTGAAAGATTTACCAGACTTTGGCTTGTTTGAGTTTTCATCCATCATTCTGAGAAATTTCCCAAATTTTTTTGTCACAAGAGCCAAAGATTCTGATCTGTCATCATTGTCTTCTGATGTAGATGTTGATGATTTTGGAAATTTAGCTTGGAAAGCAACACTTTTTTCTTTATCTATCCTATTGTGATTGAGATTTAATTCAAATATTTGTAAGGAACCCATCAACTCATCTAATTTCATTTTTTCAATATCACGAGCTTCTTCAATGGTAGTGACCTTGTACGCAAATTTTTTTGGTAGGGAACTTAAGGCTTTTCGTACAAGTTTACAATCTGAATACTTTTCACCAAGAGCTTGAGCTTCATTTGCTTATGTTATATAGCTTTGCATTGAAAGTGGCAATTGTTCACTTTCCTCCATTCTAAGATCTTCAAATTGAGACCAAAATTTGGAGTTTTGACATTCGCATTGTTGCAGTTCCTTCATAGGGAATTTGAAGAGTTGTCCAAGCCTTCTTTGCACTCTCATATGTTGCAATCAATTTGAATTGATTAACATCAACTGCACTAAAAATTGCATTTAAGGCTTTTGAGTTGTAATTCATAATTTTTTCTTCCTCGGTGTTCCATTGATCTTCTGTCTTAAGAACCTCCTCTTTCTGCTCATTTATCATCGCTGGATGTTCCCAACCTATTACAACAGTACGCCAAGCCTGCTCATCCATAGATTTAATGAAAGCTCGCATTTTTGCCTTCCAGTGTGAGTAATTTGTTCCTCCCAACAGTGGTGGTCGAGTAGTTGAGCCTCCTTCGCGAAGATGGTCCATTCTTATAATTAAAATAGATCAATTCCTAAAAGCTCATTAAATATATCTAATGACCAGCTCTGATGCCAATTGTTAGATCTATTTTTGTGCTATTACCAACTTTACTTGTTAATCAGATTCAATTATTGTACAGTTTGTTGCAACAAGTAAATGACAGTAAAGTAAATGACACACGAAATTTCTACGTGCTTCAAGTACAAATGTAGTCTGCATGCACAAGGCCACCACCTGTAATGAATACTTCACTAATTCAGATTACAATTACAATATTAGAACTTATTCAAAATATAAAAACTCCCACTTTACTAATGACGCTGTTCTTTGAACAAATCAATTAGTAAAGCTTTAGCGAGATCCCCTTGACTTTTAAGTCTGTACTATTGAACTTCCTTCAATGCTGAAATCCCTTCAAACAACAGACCAACCTTCTCCCGAAGAATTGCGCTTATCTTTCGAAAGGCTCACTCTCTTCTCCCGAAGAGTGAATAAAAAACGACAGAAATTCCAAAGCTTAAAGCCATGCACTTCTTCTCTCCAAAGGCATGTAATTCATCTTCAATCTTTGGATATATATGCAACATCAATTAAGTTTGAATCTCTAATTCAAAAGTGTCTAGATACGTTGCATAGAATAATACAAGATATATCAAGGTCTTTGCCTTATCAGAAAAAGATCCAACTCATCTTTGTAAATAAAATCTTTCCATCAATGCAATCTAACCAAATCTGCACAAGATAAACTAAGCAATTAATCCATAGAAGGTAAATCAATAAATTCAATTAATTCTTGTGCAAGACAACAAATTGCCAATCAATGCCAACTAATTAAAGCATAATTAATTATGATTTCATCATAATCAATTATGATCATTTCAGTATCTAATGAGATACAAGTCCGAAACTTTTGAAAAATTCAAAGAGTTTAAACATGAAGAGAATCAAATTGGTCGAAATATCAAGGTCCTTTAATTCGATTGAGATAATGAATACTTCCGTGGTGAACTCCTAGATTATCTAAAATAGAATAGAATTATCTCTTAGTGGACTTTGCCTGGCACGCCTCAATTGAATAGGGTAGCTAAGTGGAGGAATCAAACTTCATTGAACATGGTTCAATCCATGATGAGTTTTACTGGACTTCATCCTTCATTCTATAGATACGCCCTAGAATTGATGGCATTACTACTAAATAAACTTCATTAAGCTTAGTACCTAAAAATACCATATGAGATGTGGTGTGGCAGAACGACCTTATATAAATGATAATGAAAATTCTACACCTAATTTATAGCCCCAATCTCCGTCAATTGGTCCTTCATTTATTGCCTAATTTGTATCAATTAATTTTCTTAATATAGTTTTGTAACTAGCCATGTAATACTCAATTATCTCGTACATAGCCAATAATAAATATCTTGTATGAATATGCATCTAATCAATACGCATTATTAGGATTATGACATACAAATAGCATGATTACACGAATATGAATAATTGTTACTATATGCTCCACTTATGCCTCAACATGCACTAGTACATAAAATATGAGATCAAACTTCTATTTTTTTTATTAACATATTACTTAAGTGACTTTTTGCAGTGAAAAACTTGGTATCTCAATGAAGGAAGATCGATGTGTTGAATGGCCATGAAATGAATATTTGTATTGCTCCATACTTGTTACATTCTAAAGTGATTATTTACCTAAATATTTGCATGAAATATGTTACATTTGACTAAGAGCTAAAAGTATACAAAATGGTACAATCTGATTGATAGGTTGATTAAGTTGCATGAAATCATTCTAAACAGCATTACACTTGATTATAACACCAAAACATCAATTTTTGTTATCTCTCTAGCCCATAAACATGCCTTTTGGCATGAGAAGATAGCAAGCATGATGTAACCAATCATCACCCTCCACTTACCTCTCTTTGAAATGTCAAAGAAGTCATTTTAGTCATATTTTCTTGTGAAAGCTCCTAAAAAATGACCAGCCCTTCTTCTCCAAGTTTCTCCCAAATTTCTACACTCTCATACTCACTAAAATTGAATTTAATCCAAAGGAATTCATAGAACAAAAATTAGAACAAGTTTCTACCATTTTAAGCTTGAAAACCATTGATTTTGAAGCTTAATTCCAACTTAATCAAGGTATATTCTTTTTCAATGTTTCTTATGATGAATTTATAGTATCTTGGATGGTTACATGTTTTAGTATATTTTTGTATGAATGAAAATTCAAGTGGGATAGACTTGAAGTCAAAACCAAGCTAGTTAAGCTAGTTTCTAGCAAAATTGATAGTAATGTGACTTATGCTTAATTTACTTATTTCTATTAATCTTGTAGTGCTTATATTGTGTTTGGAAGTTCTTATGAATGATTGAGAATAATAAAAATTAGTTTGGTTAACTGATGGTTAGAATTAATTTAAGTTAGAATCGAGTTTACTCATGTTATTTGGATTGTGTTCAAGTTTTGGAGGCTATCCTAATATTTATGTTTGGATTATTAGTTATTTAATGACTGTCCTAATATTTAATGTCTTGAATTAGTAGTAAAATATGGAGTATGCATTTTTTTGATATGGAATTATTTACAAAAGATTGATAAGTATATGTGATTTTAATTATAATAGATTATGTGATTTATTAAAATGATATGAAAAGGTACATGATTTGATTATGATTATCCTATCTTTCAAAGAGATTGACCTTTTCACGTAGCACAAAGTGGGCTTGAAGTAAGTTAAATCTTTCATTTGTTGTATCACAAGAATCATTTAATATTGTTCATGTTTTAATGTGATTGTTATTATTTTTCAAATGATGTAATGTTTGATGCATTGTGGTTCATGAAGCATGATACTGTTAAGAATATAATGAAATTTTTGAAAAGGAAGTATGGTACTTGATGGATAGTAGGGTAGACAAGGGACACATGAGGGACCGACGGACCCAACAAATGATGGCAAATACTTGAGGTTGAAAAATCAATATAGGAAAGCTACAATAAATGAGACAGAATACGGCTAATACCTAAGGTTGAAAGATCAAGTATGAAAACCCCGTATTATTTCTCTTATTGGCTAATTATCATGAATAGGTTCCAAAAACTACGATTTATCGCTATTAGTTAGGTACCCCACTTTAAGGGTCCTAAAGAATGATTTATGAATGAAAGTTATTAAATTGAATAATATATTTAATTGTTTATGTAACTTGCATGTACGCTATTTGTTACTGCATCAGTTTCACCTTACTAAGCCTTTAGCTCATTAGGTTCATATGATACAGGTGGAAATGTTCAGGTTTATAGGTTGACTAAGTCTCTAGAGTGATCGGATAGAGATTTGTTCATATGCCATACTTCGAGCTGTTTTCTAATCTATTTTGAAACTCTGTTTTGTTTTTAAATAAGCCGTTCTATTATGGTTTTGTAAATAGATGTACTCAATTTTAATTTATATATATGGTGTGTCTACAGTGAAATGAAACAATAAATGAATTCAAGTTCTTTCTCTTATAGTCGATAAGGAAAACTTTTATTAAAACCATAATTCTAGTATTGATGAAAAGTTAACATTTCTTGACTTAACTGTATTAGCTTGTTTAGGTTCTGCACTTTGGTTAAGGGCTATTATATTTTGTGGTATCAGAGCGAAGGTTTAGTCGTTCCTATAGATAGAATAAGACATATGGACACATCCTGGCTGGGAAACTCGATCAACTATTTGCTTATTTGCTTTTATGTTTACTTGATTAGATTTTATTTTATGTTATTGTCATGATTATATGTTTATTATTAGCTAATGAATGGAATGAGATTAGGCAATGCATATCAGGTCATGGCACCCAAAATGAAGATAATGGATGATCATGAGGGTAATCATAATGTGGTGAATAATTTGACTGTTCTCATTCAACAACAGACTAGAATGCATGGTGAACAGATACAACAATTGCTAGATATGCAATAAAAAAATCAAGAATAGAATTAGCGACTTTCTCTACCACAAGCTCGATAGGATACTTCACAAGTCGTGTATGAGAAATGTAGAAAGACGGAACCCATTAATTTTAATAGTGGGTCTGATCTCATGATTGCAGAGAAATGGGTGAAATCTTTGGACACTATCTTTGACTACCTGCAAATTATGATGCTGAGAAGGTACTCTGTGTAATTTTCTTATTGAAGAAGGATGCTAGAACCTGGTGGGAAGGAGCTAAGCTTGTAGTGAATATGGAAGAGCTAACTTGGGAGAGGTTTAAAATAATATTTTATGATAAGTATTTCACCAGAGATGCTAGGTCGCTTAAAGTAAAAGAATTCTTAGAGTAAAAACAAGGAGGCATGTCTGTATGTAATTATGTGAGAAAATTTGAAGAGGGTTGCAAGCATGTGTCATACATCGCCGAAGACAACAATGAGAAGATGGATCATTTCTTGAAGGGCCTTAATCTTGAAATTAGAAGAGATGTGAGAATGTCCTCAGCAACAGAGTTTAGGAAAGTGGTGGACAAGGCTTTGATGACTGACTTAGATGAGAAAGAGATTGAGAGATTCCATCAATAAAAGAGGCAAGTATTCACTCCAAGAAATATGAACCAGTGGAAGAAAGGAGTGCAAAAATCAAACCAAGGGAATGAAAAGCGTCCTAGAATTGGGTAGACTTCTACTACAATTGAAAGGCCTAAATGTGCTCAGTATGGGAAGAATCATTTTGGGGAATGCTTTAGTGGTACTAATCGTTGTTTTAAATGTAAAAAGCCTAGACATATAGCAAAGGATTACCAACAGTACAAGGGAGAGTTCAGGGGAGGGTATATGCCATGACATAAGAACAAGTTGATGCAGATGCTTCCATAGTCATAGGTACTATTTTAATTTCTAGGATACTTGCAACTGCATTGATAGATTCTGGATCTACATATACTGTTCTATGTGGGGGAAGAAATAGATTCCAACTAAATGTTAAGAGCTTGTTCTATTCAGATTAGTGATAGGACTCTCTATGTAGATCTTATTATTTTACCGATGTTAAATTTTAAGGTTATTTTAGGTATGGATTGGCTTACCAAATATCATGCAATAATTGATTGTAACAAAAAGATTGTGATTTTCCAGCCACTTGGGGAAAAATAGTTTGTGTTTAGTGGTAACTCATTCTCACTATCTTTACCAATTATAATTGCTTTGAAAGCTTAAAAGATGTTGAATAAAGGTTGTGTTAAATATTTGGCAAGTGTTCTGGATACTTCGGTCAAAGCACAATTGAAGCCCAAAAATATAGATGTGGTTCAAGAATTTCTTGAGGTATTTCTAGATGATTTACCAGGACTTCCATCGGATCGAGAGATTGAATTTATGATTGATGTTATGGTAGGGACCACCCTTATTTCTAAAGCACCATATTGAATGACACCAACAGAATTGAAAGAGTTAAAAGTTCAATTACAAGAATTGCTTGATAAGGGTTTTATTCACCCTAGTTACTCTCCTTAGGGAGCACCTGTGTTGTTCGTGAAAAAAGTATATTTGTTGATGATATCCTAATTTATTCATGTGATAAAGAATAGCACAAGGTATATTCTTTTTCAATGTTTCTTATGATAAATTTATAGTATCTTGGATGGTTACATGTTTTAGTATGTTTTTGTACGAATGAAAACTCAAGTGGGATATACTTGAAGTCAAAACCAAGCTAGTTAAGCTAGTTTCTAGCAAAATTGATAGTCTTGTGAAATATGCTTAATTTACTTATTTCTATTAATCTTGTAATGATTGTATTATGTTTGGAAATTCCTAAGAATGATTGAGAACAATAGAAATTAGTTTGCTTAATTGATGGTTAGAATTAATTTAAGTTAGAATCGAGTTTACTCATATTATTTTGGTTTGTGTCCAAGTTTTAGGGGTTGCCTTAATATTTATGTTTGGATTCTTAGTTATTTAATGACTGACTTAATGTTTAGTGTCTTAAACTATTGAGTATGCATTATTTTTTAGGCCATGTAATTGATATGGAATTGTTTACAAAATATTGAAAAGTGTATGTGATTTTAATTAGAATAGATTATGTAATTTATTAACAGGATATTGAAAGGTACATGATTTGATTATGGTAGGCCTTTAACACATCCTATCTTCCAAAAAGATTGACCTTTTCACTTAGCACAAAGTGGACTTGAGGTAAGTTGAAACTTTCATTTGTTGTATCACAAGAATCATATAATGTTGTTCATGTTTTAATGTGATTGCCATTATTTGTCAAATAATGTAATATTTGATGCATTTATGGTTTATGAAGCATGATACTCTTAAGAATATAATGAAGTTTTTGAAAAAGAAGTATAGGACTTGATGGATGGTCGGGTAGACAAAGGACGCGGGAGGGATCGGCGGACCTAACAAATGGTGGCAAATACTTGAGGTTGAAAAATCGGTATAGGAAAATAAAAAAAAATGAGATAGAATATGACTAATACTTGATGTTAAAAGACCAAGTGTGGAAACCTAGTATTGTTTATCTTATTGGCCAATCATTATGAACAGGTTCTGAAAATCACGGTCTATCGCTATTAGTTAGGTACCACACTTCAAGGGCCCTAAAGAATGATTTATGAATAAAAGTTATTAAATTGAATAACGTATTTAATTATTTATGTGACTTGCATGTACGCTATTTGTTACTGCATCAGTTTCACCTTACTGAGTCTTTAGCTCATTAAAGTCATGTAATGCAAGTGGAAATATACGGGTTTAGAGATTGACTGAGTTTGTAGAGCAACTAGATAGATATTTGTTGATTTGCCATGCTTCGAGCTGTTTTGTAATCTATTTTGAAAACTCTATTTTATTTTTAAGTAAGCCGTTCTGTTATGGTTTTGTAAACAAATGTACTCAATTTTGATTTATGTATATAGTGTGTCTACAACGAAATGAATCAACAAATGAATTCAAGTTCTTTCTCTTGTAGTAAAAAAGGTAACTTTTTTTATAACCATAACTTTAGTATTGATGAAAAGTTAACATTTCTTGACATAACTATATTAGCTTGTTTTGGTTCTACAGTTAGGTTAAGGGGTGTTGCAAGCCATTTATAGATTCCATAATGTATGCTTTTAGTTTAGGAATGTTTGACAGCTTGCTACAGTTATTCAATTAGTTTAGGAAGATTGACAGACTGCCATTTCTTGTTATGGCTGTAAATGTATATATCTTCTTATTTGTTTAATGAGAACAATGAAGAATCATTCAACCATTTTACTCTCTGTATGGTATCAGTCAGCTCTTAATTGTTCTTTCCCACCATTAAAAATAACAACCTCTCTCAATTAGTTGTTGCCACTGTTATCGTCCCTGCCAACACTCCTTAAAACCTCATAGCCATTAATGCAACCTCACAGACTCCCATCAAACTCACCCAACATAATTTTTTTGCATGGAGACTCCAACTCTACACCTTGCTCGTTGGATACGACTTGCTTGGGTATGTTAATGGTAACATACCTTGTCTACCCGCCACCATTACTTAAGCCATTGGAACGACAACTCCTAACTCAATGTACATACATTGGATAAGATAAGATCATTTTTTTCTTAATGTCATTATATCCTAACTTAGTCTAACTATTATATGTTTCATGGCTTCGGCCACAACATCACAAAAGGTGTGGGCCTCTCTTCACAACACCTATACGAAGCCATCTCGGGGTTGAATAAAATACTATCATACCCAATTGGACAACCTATCCAAAGATACTCGATCCATAACTGAGTACATACAATTCGTAAAAGTTTGTATCATTAACATCAATATCGATCCTGAGGAGTTAATCTTTCAAATCTTTTGTGGGCTTCCTAAAGTATATAAAGATTTACACTATACTATTTGTGGTCGTGAAACTATTGTTTTCTTTGAAGATCTCTATGAGAAACTTCTATCTCTAGAGGTTTAAATAAATTTTGATGATGTCAAGAATTTAACAAGAAATGACTCACTACTTGGGTCGGCCAATATTACCACTAAACACCACCATCCAACCACCTATACAACTCCCACAATCACTCTCAAAACTAGTATCGTAATCCCAATCAACCTCCATAAACCAACACTTCCCATAATCACAATCAAACATTACGGCTTTACAAGGGGTTCTGTCAATTATGTGGTCAACAAGGTCACTCTACGAAACAATGCCCTTTATTTTATTGTGTTGCCAATCAGAAAATGAGCACACAACCCACCTATAACAATCATTTTGGACAATTATATGTGGTAACTCAACAAAACATTACCAACCCAGAATGGCTCCTAGACTCTGGTGCTTCTCACCACATCTCCAATGATCTTTATAATTTTTTTCTTCATTCTGATTATTTAGGCTGGACGATAGAGTTATTAGTGATGGTAAAGATTTACAAATAACACACACAAGCTCTACCACCCTTCCCACTACATCATACTTATTTAAAATGAAAAATATTCTTTGTGTTCCCACTATGCAAAAGAATTTCAGCTTCTTAATTTTGTTTAACAAATAATGATTCCATTGAATTCTTGCCACTTGTTTTTATATGAAGGACCTTAGTACAGGGGCAAGAATGTAACACCCTTTGAAACACCAATAACTATATATATAGTACAATTCAACCTGAGAGAACTTGTCTGTGTATGTGTAATTTTTTTTCCCTCATAGTAACACGTTATTAATAGATACACTATTTTCATTCATAACCCTTTATATATATACATATGTGTAGAAATATGACCATTTATATAAAAGCACAATACCTACAACAACCACTCTATTTACAAACTTATTTACAACAAAGTTTCAAAAGTAAAATACAGTCCAAGTCCCAAGATATATATTACAGTAACTCCAAAAATAAAACAAGTAAACAAAAATAGTCCAACAGGTCGTCATCCATGTAAAATGGTCCTTAGAAAACTATAGGAGCTCCAACAACCAGCCCAGTAAGCCTTCGAGTCTCAGGTATCACCATGCTTAACTATAATGGATGAACTACATAAGTTAATGCCCACTAAGTAAAAATCGTGCATGCTAAAAATGATGTGAAACACATGCAAAAGATTTCCAAGATATCATGCTAAGAATGCATACTCATCAATCAAAACATTTTATTCAAAATTATTTTCTTTCATTGGGCCCTTGGGCCACCTACTATGCACCAAAAAGAGCTCTGTATAATATCAATAATCAAATGACTAATTGCAGAATGACACAGTCGAGTGGACCATCCCCTCGTGATCGTTAGAGGTGTACCTCATGTCTACCCCCTTGATTCTTCGATAAGTCAACCCACACGCAAAGCCAATCATAATAAAAGCACAATCAAGTAGACCATCCTCTTGTGACCACCAAAGATCCACCTTATGTCCGCCTCTGCAATCCTCCAGACAGTCATCCCACTTGCGGTATCTAAAATATCACATAAGCACGCCTTGCATGCCTCTGTGCACTAGTAGTGGGCAACAAAATATTTTCATTCCAAAAATCATAACATGCGTGCAAGATGTCACAACCTCCCAATAATATGTATACATATATACATATATATATAAAACAACCTGTGTAATTTAATTTATACATGTATGCGTGTGTATAACTTTTTTTTTCTTAGTTAGTTTGACAAAACATTTATAAAAGTAAAGTGCTTTCATATCCTTTAACCCTGTATATATATAAGTAGTTATTAAAACATTATCATGTTTTATCAAAATCATCACAAACTCAAACTATCTGTCATAAAGGAGTTTTGAAAGTGATATACAGGATAAAGCTACTGCTATAATACAATAAATTGTAAAAATAAAAGCACATCCCACAAAATAGCTTAACAAGTCGTCATCCAAATACATTGATCTTTGAAAGCCTATACGAGCTCCACTGCCAGCCCAGTAAACTAGAAGTATCAAGTCTCACCATCCTTACCTATAATTCATGAACCACATGAGCTAACGCTCAATAAGTAAAAATCATGCATAACATGTGTATGATATAAAATCTCATGCAACTCACCTCTAAGCAATGATGCTATAAATGTGTCATATTTGAGTACTCATAAATCAAAGAGTTTTTATTCAAAATTACTTCATTTTATTAGCCCCTTGGCCTACCTACTATGTATTGGAAAGAGCTTTGCTCAATATCAATAATCAAATGGCCATAAAATAATTGACTCAGTCCAGGGGCCATCTCTTGGGATCATTAGATGTCCACCTACAATCTTCTCCTGTGATCCTCCAAAAGTCTTCCCATTGGCGGAGTCAATAAAGGCACAATCAAGTGGTTCACTCTCTCTTGACCACTAAAGGCACACCCCCTATCAACCCCTATGATCTTCCGAGAAGTAATACTCGCGATGCCCCAAAATATCACATAAGCATGCCTCGCATGCCTCGATACACTAGTAGTGGCCAACCAAAATATTTTCTTTCTAAAAATCATATCTCAAATCATAAAGTACATACAAGAACCTCCACTATACTCATATGCTGTGCATGCACATGTAAATTCTCATGAATGGTATGTTCAATATGAAATGCAAGTCATCTTGCTCTCAACATGTTTCAAGAATCATAAAACTCTGAAGGTACATACTATACTTGTCATCCAGTCAATCTAAATATCATCAACACATTAGGTATAAATGCTTCAAGACATACTATATTCATGTATTGTAGTTGCAAATGGATCTTTACTTACCTTTCACTTGGTTGGTGGCTTAGTCTAGATTTGTTTATTGTTCCCCTCCAATCTTAGATGTGAAATAACTTGTAATATTACCCAACATCAAGCACCATTCCTAATTTGGCAAATTGAAAATATAAAATATCATACTAAGACCTTAAACACCAAGCTATCTAGGTAACAATCAAGCTTTTACAAACTAGAACCCAATCTAGTCCTCAGATACCTTAATTTCTCATCTTAGATATATGTAAACATCATATAATTGAAGTATTATAACTCTAATATCATGTACCTAATTGTTAACACTCAATAGCAACATGTCTAGGTTGAAATATGCTAAGTTATCAAATGGGACAGATTCACATTTTCATATTTTCTTGCTATCCAATTTAGTTACATGATAATTTTGACATCCCTAAGCATATCCATTCACTCCCAAATTTTTACCACACTTAGATAACATGTATATCAATGTAATAATATTTTATAATTGCCTAAAATCATTGATTTAACTCAGAAAAATCATCCCCATTATCACAACAAAAAAACTACAAGTTCTATCATGATAGTTTTGAGTGTCTCTTTAAATATCAAACCATATTTCAATTTATAATCTCTCCAAACTTACATACATCACCTAAAATCATATATAAACATATATATGGTAAAATATATAGGTTTTAATCAAGTTATTATACATATATAAAACTTTAAAAATAGAAACCAGAAAGTATACAGTTTCTGTTCCTAGTGATTTCTATTGCGATTTTATAATTAAAAATCCCTATTTTGTGAATTACAAGACCATAAATAACATCCTAACATAATTATAAACCATAATAGAAGATTTAAAAATCATAAACCCTCAGACAATTCAAGAACTTAAATAAAAAACATGAGTTAAGCTCACCTATGGACAAATTTAAGCTTCTACTTACTTCTCCGTACTTCCCTTTGCTTCCTTCACTTTTTTCTTTACTTGGAAATCACTTGAGAGAAACTTTTAAAATTTAATATGTAGGTTTGGGAGGTGAAATGACTCACAAAATGGTTTTTGGTCATGGTTCAAGGATAGAAATGAAGAAAGGTTGAGGTGTGATACCCGAGCCTCTTACTACTCACATGGCTAAATATGATTCATGCATTACATGTTAATTTTATATGCTATTTGCATTTCTATTGACATTGCATAATTTATTTCATTTTATACGACATTCTTGAATATTAAACTTAATTCTGAAGCTCTTGCACGATATTAGTTATTGAATTTCTTAATCTAAGTAGTTGATTTTATATTGAAATAAGAAGAAAATGAGGTGGATCAATATTAGATATAGATGGGATATATAGGTTATAATTTTGGAAGTGCTAAAAGTGTTACTAGTAACCTTATACGGTTTAATTTGATTTGATCAAGTTATTTCAAAAGTATATATTTGTAAATTAGCATACTTGGGATATTGGACATGATATAATATGAATTAAGTATCATATTACAAGGCTTTATGTGCATATGATTTTAGAAATGCAAACTAGATAATTCTTTAAGAATCGGATGCGAATCGGTTTGGAGATCGAATGAACGGACATAGAAATAACTATGGGAATGAATGGTGATTAAGATAGGTTGCAACCAAATAAAAATAGATGAGACACACAAGATTAGGGCTGAAGATAAGGGAGAAAATCAGATTTGCCATTTACTTGCCACCTCGTGCTTTCTTATTAAGCTTAAGCTAACATCTCAAGCTAACACCTCAAACCCTTCACCCTTAAGCAACGACCAGACCCTCATTTCAGCCATTTTCATCTTCCAAACACACACCTTAAGGTCTCCATGTGATCCAAATTGATTCCAAGTTGAAATAAAAGCAAGAAAAGCAAAGAAGAAGTGATTACCATCAAGTTAGCCTCAAAATCTGCATAGGTAACACTTATCTATGGTTTTGCCTTTGGTTTTCAGATTATTATGAATGGTTTTATGGCTTATTAAGCTTTCAATATCTCTTATAAAAGTGTTAGGAAGTTTTTAGTTAGACTTTGGTGCACAAAGAAAGGGTTTTTGATCACAAACACTTAATAGGAAATACTTGTGGCAGAAACTGTCATCTTACTGTTTTCTTGTGTTTTAGACTTCAAAAGTGTGGTATGTTGAATAAAACTATGCTTATTACCATTTACATGATCATATATGAGTTAAGAGTATTGGAATGAATTTTTATCAGTTGGAAATTGAAATAGAGAATGATATTGGAGAAACACTCAAACTGCCAAAATAGCAAAATCTGTTTTGGTGTGCTGTGAAGGAAACTGAATTAAGGGAGCTAAATCGATTATTTTTGGTAATAATATGACCTGGTTGTCTCATTATATATGTTATCTAAGTATGGTGAAAATGTTGGAGTGATTGAATATACTTAAGGGTGCCAAAACCATTAATGTCATGAAGTGTGCAAAACTGTCACGGTAGGAAATAATCTGTTTCAGTATGTCGTGAAGAGAGCTGAACTTGGGAAGCTATATCCGTGATTTTTAGTAATTCTATGATATGGTTACATTTACATACATGTTATATAAGTGTGGTAAAAATTTTGGAGTGATTGGATATGTTTAGGGATGTTAAAATTATCATGCAACTAAACTTGACAGCAAGAAAATATGAAAATGTGAATCTGCCACATTTGATCACTTAGCATGTTTCAACCTAGACATGTTGCTATTGAGTGTTAACAATTAGGTACATGCTATTAGAGTTATAATACTTCAATTACATGATGTTTTCATGTATTTAAGATGAGAAATTGAGGTATTTGAGGGGCTATATTGGGTTCTAGTTTGTGAAACCTTGATTGTTAGCTTATAGCTTGGTGTTTAAGGTCTAGTATGAGATTTTGTGCTTTCAACTTGCCAAATTGGGAATGGTGCTTGATGTTGGGTAATATTACAGGCTATTTTACATCTAAGGTTGGAGAGGAATACTAAACAAATTTAGACTAAGCCACCAACCAAGTGAAAGGTAAGTAAAGATTCATTTGCAACTACAATGCATAGACATAGTAGATGTGTGAATTATATGTAATATCATAAATCATATGTGCATAGTAGAGGGCTCTCCATTGAGCATACATACATGGGCATTGTCATTAGCACGTGCATGCATCATATACTAGCATTGTGATAAATCTTGCATTGCACGGCATGATTCAGAGAAAGGAAAATATTTTGTTGACCACTACTAGTGTACCGAAGCATGCATGGATTTGCATGGTGTTATGCATGGATTTGCAGGTTCGCGTGCATGGATTTGCATGCGTATGAGTATGCATGGATTTGCATGCTTATATGATTATTGGCCATTGGATTATGGCGGTATACAGAGCTCTTTTCCGGTGCATGAGATAGTAGCGTTGGTCAGGGGCCAAGAAAGAATGATTTTGAGAGAAATATTTTGATGCATAAAATTGCATTGTGAGCGTAGCATTTTGAGTTGCATGACTTGATATATGTGGATTATTCTTTGACATGCATAATCTTTACTTGCTGAGCGTTAGCTCATATAGTTTATGCATTGTAGGTGAGTACGATGATACTTGAAGCATCTTTGGCTGGTTGGCTGTTGGAGCTCCTGCAGGTGTTTGAGGGAGTGTGTACATAGATGACGACCTGTTGGGCTATTTTGTTGGCTTGTTATATTTTGAGTCTGGTGTATTATGTTTTTGGATTGGTACTATATTTCTCTTTTAAAACTTTACTGTAATTAGGTATGTAAATATTGTGGTCGTTGTGGGTGTTGTGTTTTTTTATATAAATACTGATCCTTCTATTTTAAACAGGTTGTGTATGTAAGAAGTGATTTAGCTTTTCTTAAAATGTTAAAAAAAAAAATATTCCATGCATGCACACAGGTTCTATCATGTCAAATTATATAATATATATATGGTTGTGTAGGAAAGGGGGGGGTGTTACAGAGTGGTATCAGAGCCCAGGTCTTGATTCTGTAGACTGTCCATGTACATAACCTTTGAAACTTGCAGAGCGCAGCAGCCATGCCAGTAAGTTTTATATTATCATATATTGCATTTCATATTTCATAATTATATTGGCCATATGTTGTCAAACTTGTATAAACAGCGCTACGAAATGGTGAGATCGTGGTGAGAGCAGTAGTGGTGCCAGAGCACAGAGGAATGAGACACCCATCCCGGTTAATGATCGAGATACCATGATTAATCGGTTAACAGAACTGATTGAACGACAGTCCGAACAGATTCAACAATTGATTCGGCAGAGGGATAATGGTGAGCAACCACGGGTGGAGGTAAACCAACAGCGGGCAGATATATATATATGGTGGGAGAACGATTTCGGAGACTGGATCCCCCAACATTTGAGGATGCTATTGATCCTACCGCTGCAGAGGACTGGTTGAGGACCCTGGAGAACATGTTCCAGTACAACAGGGTGCCAGTAGAGGAGAGGGTAATGTGTGCAACTTTCATGCTTCGCGGTAGTGCAGGCCATTGGTGGGACATGATTAGCAGTATAGAGGACATTACTACCATGAGCTGGGATAGATTTAAGGAGTTATTCCGAAACAAATATTTCACAGCTCCAGTTCGCATGATGAAGATGAACGAGTTTATACAACTGTGACAAGGAGCGATGACTGTTGGAGAATATATTCGTAAATTTGAACAACTGTCCAGGTTTGCTACGCACATGGTCAGCACTGAAGTATTGAAAGTAGAGAGATTTCTGGAGGGTTTGAGGCAGAGTTATACCGGGATGTGAATATGGCGGGTACTCAAGGGGTGACATTTTCACAGGTGGCTGAGAGTGCGTTGGTGGCAGAACAGGCTGAATTGAGAATCGTTCGTGCACATGAGGCTCGACAGCAGTTCAGACAGCAGGGACAGAGATGGACTGTGGGGCAAAAGAGGCCATTCCAAATGCAGAAGCCGATCCAAATACAGAAGCCGGGATTTAAATTTCAAGGAGAACAGGCCAACAACAAGAAGGTCAAAATAAGAGGCCACGGGTTGAACAAGGAAAAGCACCAATGCCAGAAGCTGTGTGTCAGAAATGTGGTAATCGACATACTGGAGGCTGCTATATAGAAACCAGGACGTGTTTTCGATGTGGAATACCAGGACATATTGCTAAATTTTGCCCAGGTAAACAGAATCAGACCATCCAAAAGAATGTACCAGCCAAGGTATTCACCATGACCAGGGCGGATGCAGAAGCAAATCCATCGGTGGTAACAGGTACACTTTATATTTCTAGTGTTCCAACACTTGTATTATTTGATTCTGGAGCCACGCATTCATTTGCATCCACTGAGTACGTGAAGAGGCTGGGTAGAATACCAGATGTAGTAGAAATCAGTTATAGTGTAACAGTTCCCTCTGGAGATGCTAGACAAACCGATCGGATTTTGAGAGCTTGTGCTATACTTGTTGAAGGTAGAGAATTACATGCTGATTTGATTGTACTGGATATGAATGATTATGATGTTATTTTGGGCATGGATTGGTTGTCAAAGTATGGGGCTACTATCAACTGTAAGAAAAAGACGGTGACATTTCAACTTTCTGGAAAGA
This sequence comes from Paulownia fortunei, assembly GCA_019321725.1. NCBI lineage: Eukaryota > Viridiplantae > Streptophyta > Magnoliopsida > Lamiales > Paulowniaceae > Paulownia > Paulownia fortunei. The sequence goes on from CM033116.1 coordinate 10,420,995, forward strand.
GTCTTTCATATTTGCCAGCATTGTGAAGAATTTCAGATTTCCTATGATTTCAGCAGTGAAGGCACAACGATTACTCGATGTTGGTTGCGAAGGGTACTTGGTGAGTGTCATGAACATTGAGGAACAACACCCACCAACTCTGAGTGAAATACCAGTGGTACGGGAATATACTGAAGTATTCCCAGATGATCTCCCGGGACTGCCCCAGATCGTGAAATAAAGTTTGTTATTGACATACAACCAGGAACATCTTCAATCTCAAAAACTCCCTACAGATGGCTCCATTGGAGTTAAAAGAATGAAAGTTAAAGAACAATTACAAGACTTGTTGGACAAGGGATTCATCAGACCGAGCTTTTCACCTTGGGGAGCACCAGTTCTATTTGTACGTAAGAAGGATGGCACCATGAGACTGTGCATTGATTATCGAGAGTTAAACAGGGTCACAATTAAGAATAAGTATCCGTTACCCAGAATCGATGATTTATTTGACCAGCTTCAGGTGCCGCAATATTTTCAAAGATTGACTTACGCTCTGGGTACCATCAATTGAAAATAAAGGAAGAGGATATCCCCAAGACGGCATTTAGTACAAGATATGGGCACTATGAATTTTTGGTGATGCCATTTGGATTGACTAACGCTCCAGCAGCATTCATGGATCTGATGAACAGAGTGTTTAAAGAATTTCTGGATAAATTTGTTATTGTGTTCATAGATGACATTCTAGTTTACTCCAGAACTAAAGAAGAACATGCCGCACATTTAACACAAGTACTAGAGGTCCTGAAAGTGAAGCAGTTGTACGCCAAATTCAAGAAATGCGAGTTCTGGTTGGATCGTGTGGTATTCTTGGGACATGTTATATCAGGAGCTGGAATATCAGTAGATCCAAGTAAAGTTGAAGCTATCAACAACTGGATGCAACCTACTAATCCTTCAGGGTGCGCAGTTTTCTGGGTTTAGCTGGATATTACCGAAGATTTGTGGAGGGGTTCTCCAAGATTGCAATGCCATTGACACAATTAACAGAAAAGGGGTGATGTTTAGATGGACAGATATGTGTGAGCGAAGTTTCCAGGAGCTGAAAAAGAGGCTGACTTCAGCACCTATTCTCTCAATTCCATCAGGTACAGGAGGATTTGTAATTTACAGTGACGCATCGAAGAATGGATTAGGATGTGTACTGATGCAGAATGGCAAAGTAATTGCGTATGCATCCAGACAACTTAAAGAGTAGAAAAGAATTACCCCGCACGACTTGGAACTTGCTGCTGTAGTATTTGCGCTTAAAATATGGAGGCACTATTTATATGGTGAACGGTGCGAGATCTTTACTGATCACAAGAGCCTCAAATACTTCTTCACACAGAAAGAGTTGAATATGCGGCAGCGAAGATGGCTAGAACTGGTAAAAGATTATGATTGTGTGATCAATTACCACCCAGGTAAAGCCACGTTGTAGCTGATGCATTGAGCCGAAAATCCACAAAGTACAATGGCTATGGCTTTAATTCAGAAATTGGAACTGAATGATTTGCAGAAAATGAATATAGAGATTTTACAGACAGGAGTAATAGAGGCAAAGTTGGCAGCCCTGACGCTTCAGCCTACGCTAATTGATAGGATCAAACAGGGACAACGAGATGATGAATATCTCATCAATATGAGAAAATATGTTGCTGCAGGGAAGTCTACTGAATTTAAGATGACTCAGGATGATATTTTACAATTTAGAGGGCGGTTTTTGTGTGCCAAATATTGATAACATTCGGGAAGACATTTTAAAAGAGGCACATTCACCCCTTATTCAGTACATCCAGGGGCTACTAAGATGTATAGAGACTTGAAATCGCATTATTGGTGGCCGGGTATGAAAAAGAACATCGCCAGCATGTGGAGCAATGTTTAACATGTCAGCAAATAAAGGCCGAACATCAAAGACCGCAGGGACTTTACAACCTCTACTTATTCCAGAATGGAAATGGGAAAGGATCACCATGGATTTCGTAACTGGTTTGCCAAAGACTACTAAGAGTCATGATGCTATTTGGGTTATCGTCGATAGATTGACCAAGTCTGCTCATTTTCTTCCCATATGTTCTACCTATTCCATGGATCGCTATGCCCAATTATACATTCAGGAGATTGTCAGACTTCATGGTGTGCCATTGTCTATTGTTTCTGATAGAGATTCAAGATTTTTGTCTACTTTTTGGAGGAGTTTACACAAAGCTTTGGGAACACAATTATCATTTAGTACAGCATATCATCCTCAACGGATGGGCAATCTGAACGAACAATACAGACGTTGGAGGATATGCTCAGAGCCTGTGTATTAGACTTCCAAGGTCAGTGGAGTAAATTCCTACCTTTGGTGGAGTTTTCGTACAACAACAGCTATCAGACTAGCATTGGAATGGCTCCCTATGAAGCATTGTATGGCAGAAAATGTAAGTCTCCGATACACTGGGATGAAGTTGGTGAGAAGAAACTTTTGGGCCCAGATATGATTTAGAGAGATGATAGAAGCCGTGTTACAGATTCGACAAAGAATGCAAACTGCCCAAAATCGACAGAAAAGTTATGCAGATCGACGAAGAAGGGCGTTGGAGTTTGCGATAGGAGATCAGGTGTTTTTTGAAAGTAGCACCAATGAAGGGCATCATGCGGTTTGGGAAGAAAGGAAAATTGAGTCCCAGATACATTGGCCCATTCTCGGTGATTGAAAGAATTGGTGATGTTTCTTACAGACTAGATCTGCCAACATCTATGTCCCAAATACACAATGTATTTCATGTGTCTATGCTGAGGAAATATATTGCTAATCCTTCTCACATTCTGAAGAATGAACTAGTGGAATTAAAGACAGATTTGAGCTACGAAGAAAAACCGTACAGATTTTATTACGAGAAGTGAAGCAGCTAAGAAATAAACAGATTCCATTGGTTAAAGTGTTATGGAGAAACCAATTAGTAGAAGAGGCCACTTGGGAAGGGAGGATGAAATGAGAACTAAGTATCCTGAACTTTTCGGTAAGTGAAATTTCGGGGACGAAATTTTTATAAGGAGGGGAGGATGTGATACCGAGCCTCTTACTACTCACATGGCTAAATATGATTCATGCATTACATGTTAATTTTTATATGCTATTTGCATTTCTATTGACATTGCATAATTTATTTCATTTTATACGACATTCTTGAATATTAAACTTAATTCTGAAGCTCTTGCACGATATTAGTTATTGAATTTCTTAATCTAAGTAGTTGATTTTATATTGAAATAAGAAGAAAATGAGGTGGATCAATATTAGATATAGATGGGATATATAGGTTATAATTTTGGAAGTGCTAAAAGTGTTACTAGTAACCTTATACGGTTTAATTTGATTTGATCAAGTTATTTCAAAAGTATATATTTGTAAATTAGCATACTTGGGATATTGGACATGATATAATATGAATTAAGTATCATATTACAAGGCTCTTATGTGCATATGATTTTAGAAATACAAACTAGATAATTCTTTAAGAATCGGATGCGAATCGGTTTGGAGATCGAATGAACGGACATAGGAATTAACTATGGGAATGAATGGTGATTAAGATAGGTTGCAACCAAATAAAAATAGATGAGACACACAAGATTAGGGCTGAAAGATAAGGGAGAAAATCAGATTTGCCATTTACTTGCCACCTCGTGCTTTCTTATAAGCTTAAGCTAACATCTCAAGCTAACACCTCAAACCCTTCACCCTTAAGCAACGACCAGACCCTCATTTCAGCCATTTTCATCTTCCAAACACACACCTTAAGGTCTCCATGTGATCCAAATTGATTCCAAGTTGAAATAAAAGCAAGAAAAGCAAAGAAGAAGTGATTACCATCAAGTTAGCCTCAAAATCTGCATAGGTAACACTTATCTATGGTTTTGCCTTTGGTTTTCAGATTATTATGAATGGTTTTATGGCTTATTAAGATTTCAATATCTCTTATAAAAGTGTTAGGAAGTTTTTAGTTAGACTTTGGTGCACAAAGAAAGGGTTTTTGATCACAAACACTTAATAGGAAATACTTGTGGCAGAAACTGTCATCTTACTGTTTTCTTGTGTTTTAGACTTCAAAAGTGTATGGTATGTTGAATAAAACCTATGCTTATTACCATTTACATGATCCATATATGAGTTAAGAGTATTGGAATGAATTTTTATCAGTTGGAAATTGAAATAGAGAATGATATTGGAGAAACACTCAAACTGCCAAAATAGCAAAATCTGTTTTGGTGTGCTGTGAAGGAAACTGAATTAAGGGAGCTAAATCGATTATTTTTGGTAATAATATGACCTGGTTGTCTCATTATATATGTTATCTAAGTATGGTGAAAATTTTGGAGTGATTGAATATACTTAAGGGTGCCAAAACCATTAATGTCATGAAGTGTGCAAAACTGTCACGGTAGGAAATAATCTGTTTCAGTATGTCGTGAAGAGAGCTGAACTTGGGAAAGCTATATCCGTGATTTTTAGTAATTCTATGATATGGTTACATTTACATACATGTTATATAAGTGTGGTAAAAATTTTGGAGTGATTGGATATGTTTAGGGATGTTAAAATTATCATGCAACTAAACTTGACAGCAAGAAAATATGAAAATGTGAATCTGCCACATTTGATCACTTAGCATGTTTCAACCTAGACATGTTGCTATTGAGTGTTAACAATTAGGTACATGCTATTAGAGTTATAATACTTCAATTACATGATGTTTTCATGTATTTAAGATGAGAAATTGAGGTATTTGAGGGGCTATATTGGGTTCTAGTTTGTGAAAACTTGATTGTTAGCTTATAGCTTGGTGTTTAAGGTCTAGTATGAGATTTTGTGCTTTCAACTTGCCAAATTGGGAATGGTGCTTGATGTTGGGTAATATTACAGGCTATTTTACATCTAAGGTTGGAGAGGAATACTAAACAATTTAGACTAAGCCACCAACCAAGTGAAAGGTAAGTAAAGATTCATTTGCAACTACAATGCATAGACATAGTAGATGTGTGAATTATATGTAATATCATAAATCATATGTGCATAGTAGAGGGCTCTCCATTGAGCATACATACATGGGCATTGTCATTAGCACGTGCATGCATCATATACTAGCATTGTGATAAATCTTGCATTGCACGGCATGATTCAGAGAAAGGAAAATGTTTTGTTGACCACTACTAGTGTACCGAAGCATGCATGGATTTGCATGGTGTTATGCATGGATTTGCAGGTTCGCGTGCATGGATTTGCATGCGTATGAGTATGCATGGATTTGCATGCTTATATGATTATTGGCCATTGGATTATGGCGGTATACAGAGCTCTTTTCCGGTGCATGAGATAGTAGCGTTGGTCAGGGGCCCAAGAAAGAAATGATTTGAGAGAAATATTTTGATGCATAAAATTGCATTGTGAGCGTAGCATTTTGAGTTGCATGACTTGATATTCGTGGATTATTCTTTGACATGCATAATCTTTACTTGCTGAGCGTTAGCTCATATAGTTTATGCATTGTAGGTGAGTACGATGATACTTGAAGCATCTTTGGCTGGTTGGCTGTTGGAGCTCCTGCAGGTGTTTGAGGGAGTGTGTACATAGATGACGACCTGTTGGGCTATTTTGTTGGCTTGTTATATTTTGAGTCTGGTGTATTATGTTTTTGGATTGGTACTATATTTTCTTTTTAAAACTTTACTGTAATTAGGTATGTAAATATTGTGGTCGTTGTGGGTGTTGTGTTTTTTTATATAAATACTGATCCTTCTATTTTAAACAAGGTTGTGTATGTAAGAAGTGATTTAGCTTTTCTTAAAATGTTAAAAAAAAAAATATTCCATGCATGCACACAGGTTCTATCATGTCAAATTATATAATATATATATGGTTGTGTAGGAAAGGGGGGGGGTGTACATGAGGTGGTAGCTTAAGTTCAAAGGTTGAGGTGTCAAGTGGTAGTTCAATCTTATATTATTCACACCTTATACAGCTCTAACTGTGTTTCTAAATATTTATTTATTATTTTCAATCTATTTTAATTATATATTGATTGGATAATAAATGTTTGCCCTAATTTCTTACCGTTCATTTGGTCTCTAAACCGATTGACACGATTCTTAATTGATTGTCTAGTTTGCATTTCTAAAAATCACATGCACTTATGGACATTGTAATAAAACTTAATCACTTAATATCATGTCCAATTCCAAGTATGTTAATTTATGAATGTTACTTTTAAAATACCTCGATCTAATTGAATCGAATCATATAAGCTTACTCATAACACTTCAACATTTCAAAATTATAACATATAACCTATGAATATCCAATATATTGACCAATCTATTCTTTTTATTAGGTTATAGAATTACTTAATTAGGTTATAGAAATCTCTAACCACTAACATTAAGTGATAGCATTAGAGGATAACGAATTAAGAATGCTATATAAATATGCCATATAGATGTTAATGCAATTAGCTATAAGTAGCATGAAGTGCATGGAATCATATTGGCAAAGTGAGTAGTGTGAGGCTTGGGTATTATATATTTCCCTTCTTATTAAAATTTGTCCTCGAAATTTACTTACCGAAAGAGTTTTGGATATTTAACTTTCATATCATCTTTCCTTTCCCAAGTAGTTTTTTTTGTTGATTGATTTCTCCATAATACTTTAACCAATGGGATCTTTTTATTTCTGAGTTATTTTACTTCTCGTAGAAGTATCTCCACAGGACTTTCTTCATAACTCAAATCTGCTTTCAGCTCTATTAGTTCATTCTTTAGAATATGAGATGGATTTACAATATATTTGCTCAACATGGATACATGAAATAGATTGTGCACTTGAGACATTGACCCAGGTAGGTTGAGTTTATAAGCAACATCCCTAATTCGTTCAATAATGTGAAATAAACCAATATATCTATGACTGAGCTTTTCTTTCTTTCTAAACCGTATAATCCCCTTCATTGGAGATACCTTAAAAAATACTTGATCTCCTACTGTAAATTCTAACATTCTTCTTCTTTAATCAGCTTAACTTTTATGTCGGCTCTGGGCAGTCTGCATTCGTTGATGAATTTGTGTCACATCTTCTGTTATTTCTTGAATCATATTTGGGCCCAGTAGCTTCTTTTCACCAACTTCATCATATTTAATTGGAGATCTATATTTTCTACCATATAATGCTTCATAGGGGGCCATTCCAATGGTGGACTGATAGTTGTTATTATAAGAGAATTCCACTAAAGGTAAAAATTTGCTCCATTGACCATGAAAATCTAATACACAAGCTCTAAGCATATCTTCTAATGTTTGTATTGTTCTCTCTGATTGTCCATCAGTTTGGGGATGATATGCAGTACTGAAAGATAATTGTGTTCCTAATGCGTTGTGTAAACTCTTCCAAAACATAGACAAAAACCTTGAATCTCTATGAGAAATAATAGATAATCGTACCCCATGAAGTTTGATCACTTCTTGCATATATATATATATTCATAACAGTCCATGGAATAGGTGGTACAAATTGGAAGAAAGTAGGCAAATTTAGTTAGCCTATCAACGATAACCCAAATAGCATTATAACCTTTAACTGTTTAGGTAATTCCGACACAAAATCCATAGCAATTCTTTCCTATTTCCATTATGGAATAAATAAAGGTTGCAAGGTTCCTGTTGGTCTTTAATGTTCTGCCTTTATTTATTGACATGTCAAACATTATTCTACAAATTGAGCAATATCTCTTTTCATACCTAGCCACCAGTAATGCATTATCAAAACTCTATACATTTTAGTTGCTCCTAGATGCATTGAATATGGTGTTGAATGTGCCTTGCCAAAAATATCTTCCCAAATATTGTCTACATTAGGCACACATAACCTTTTTCGGAACCACAAGATACCATTCTCTGACATCTAAAAATTAAAAAAAAAATTGTAAAGAAATATCTTTCATCATTTTAGTAACATATTCATCAACTTATTATCCTTGTCGAATTCTATCAATCAAAGTCGGTTGGAGTGTCAAAACTGCAAATTTGGTCCCTACTGATCCCTATTGTACAATCTCTTCATCCATTTTCTATAGTTTCATTAATTTTGGTTTTTGAGTCAAAGCTAAAGCTGCGGTATATTGTGTTGATTTCTTGCTCAATGCATCAGCCACAATATTAGCCTTACCAAGATGATAGTTGATGACACAGTTATAATTTTTCACTAACTCCAACCATCTTTGCTGTCGCATATTTAACTCTTTTTGAGTGAAGAAATATTTTAAACTCTTGTGATCAGTATATATCTCACATCGTTCACCATACAAATAATATGTCCATATCTTAAATGCAAACACTACTGCAGCAAGCTCTAAATCATATGTGGGATAATACTTTTCGTACTCTTTAAATTGTCTGGATGCATATGCAACTACTTTACCATTTTGCATCAATACATATACCAACACATTTTTCGAAGCATCACTATAAACCACAAAGCCTCCAATACCTGATGGAATAGAAAGAATAGGAGCTGAAGTTAACCTCTTCTTCAATTCCTTAATACTTTTCTCATAAGCATCTGCCTATTTAAATATCGCACATTTTGTGGTTAATTATGTCAAAGGAGAAGCTATCTTGGAGAATCCCTCCACAAATCTACGATAATATCTAGCTAAACTTAGAAAACTTCATACTTTTGAAGGATAAGTAGATTGTGACCAGCTATTAATAGCTTCTACTTTACTTGGATCTACAGATATTCTTGCTCCTGATATTACATGTCCATATCTAGTGCTAAATGTTGTCTTGGTGACATCATTTTCTTTTATTTTCAGTTGATGGTACTCAGATCGCATATCAATTTTTGAAAATATAGATGCATCTTGGAGTCGATCAAACCTTGGAGCTCATCAAATAAATCTTCTATTCTAGGCAGAGGATACTTATTCTTGATTGTAACCTTATTTAAATCTCAGTAGTCTATACACAGTCGCATTGTACCATCATTCTTACGCACAAATAGAACTAGTGCACCCCATGGTGAAAAGTTGGGTCTGATAAAATCTTTATCTAATAATTCCTGTATTTGTATCTTCAATTCTTTCAACTCAGTTGGTGTCATTCGGTATGGAGCTTTAGATATTGGATGTATTCCTAGATTTAGTTCAATGACAAACTCTATCTCACGCTTTGATGGTAATCCAGGAAGATCATAAGAAAATACTTCTAGATATTCCTGAATAAGTGGCACTTCACCAAGGATAGGATAGTGTTGTTCTTCAATACTCATAACACTCGCCAAATATCCTTCACAACTACTATCTAATAATCTTTGTGCTTTCAATATTGATATAATTGGGAATTTGAAGTTTTTTACGATTCCAATAAAGGTGAATGATTCCACACCAGGAGGTTGAAAAGTTATTGTCTTTCTCTGATAATCTATAGTAGCAAGATACTTTGACAACCAATCCATACCCAAAATCATATCATAGTCATTCATGGCCAATACGATTAAATCAGCATAGAGTTCTCTATTTTCAATGGGAATAGCACAATCTCTTAAAACATGGTTAGTTTATTTTGAATCCCCAGAAGGAATTATCACATTGTAATTGACCTCCACAGTATCAGGTACTCTACCTAGCCTCTTCACATACTCAGTGGATATAAATGAGTGTGTAGCTCTAGAATTAAACAATACAAATGCTGGAGTACTGAAGATAGAGAATTTACCTATTACCACTAATAGGTTCGCCTCAGCATCTGATCTAGTGATGGTAAAGACTCTAGCTGGCACTTTTCTTTATCCTATTGGATTTGGATTATCTGGACATACTCTGGCAATATGTCCAACCTTCCCACACACAAAGTAGGTTCTAGTCTCCGTTGGGCAGACTCCACTGTGCTGACCACCACATTTATGATAAGCAGGTTGTGACATCGATGCTTTGTCTTGATCAATCTTTATACTTTTACTCTGGTCCCACTGTTGTTGCCCTTGTCTTTGTTGGAATTTAGATTATTGATTCTACATTTGAAATGGCCTCTTCTTTTCATTTCCAACCCATCGTTAGCCCTGTCCTTGCTTAAATTGGTGTTGAATCTCCTAAGCATGGAAAATTCTAAGTCCAGCTTGTTCTGCCACTAAAGCTCTCTCAACAATTTGTAAATATGTCACTTATTGGATTCCTGCCATATTCACATCTCTATATAGTTCTGGCCTCAAGCCTTCAAGAAATCTTTCAACTTTCAATGCATTAGTGTTGACCATATATGTGGTAAATTTGGATAACTATTCAAACTTACGAATGTATTCTCCATCTGTCATAGTTCCCCATCGTAGCTGTATAAATTCATTCATCTTCATTGTACGAAATGGACTTGTGAAGTATTTATTTTGAAACAACTCTTTGAATCTATCCTAAGTCATGATAGTGGTATCTTCAATGCTCCTCATTGTATCCCACCAATGTCTAACACTGCTTCGAAGTATAAAAGATGCACACATCACTTTCTCTTCTTTTGACACTCTAATATAGTAAAACATATTTTCAAGAGTTCTCAACCAATCTTTAGCAGCTGTACAATCTAGTGCATCCTCAAATACTGGTAGGTTTAGTTTTCTAAATCTTTCCCCAACTATTACCACTTTTTCTACTTGGGGTTGTGGTTGAACTATTTCAGCCCTTGGATGTCTATCCATATCCCTCTGTTGGATAAGTTGCTAAATTTTTTCTAATTGTCGTTCAACAAGCTCTATAAGTCAATTATTATCATCACGATCATTATTCGGAATAGGTGTCTGATCTCCTGGGGTTCTGGCTCCACTACTACTTTCACCCCTTCTTCTCACCATAACTGCAATACCATTTTTTTATAACAAATAGCCAATATAATTAATGAAATATATAATGCATATCCAATCACTCCCACATTTTTACCACACTTAGCTAACATGTATATCAATGTAATAATATTTAAAATCATTGATTTACCTCAACAAAATCAGCCCCATTATCACAACATAAAAACTGCAAGTTCTATCATGACAATTTTGAGTGTCTCTTTAAATATCAAATCATATTTCAATTTATAACCTCTCCAAACTTACATACATCGCCTAAACTCATGTATGAACACATATATGATGAAATATATAGGTTTTAATCAAGTTATTATACATATATAAAGATTTAAAAATAAAAACTAGAAAGTATACAGTTTCTGTCCCTAGTGATTTCTATTGGGATTTTGTAACTAAAAATTAAAAAAAAATGGGGATGTTACATGCACACTTAATCCTAGGTATATTGGTTTATTTTGCATTACTGAGAGAAATGGGGATATTGCCTATAAACACAATCTCTTTATATCAATATCTCGAGTTCACAATGTTTCATGTGTTCATTTTTAGGAAGTGTATCATGAATCTATCTCATCGATTGAAAAAAAAAACAATAGATCTAAATTGAAACTAGAAGGCCACAAAGATTTTAGTTTTCAGTTCGATATAGACGACTTAAAGTTAATGTCTGGATACATATTCAACTTAAACGGTGGTGCGGCCAACATGAAAAGTTTCAAATAGGAGATGATTGTAGATTCTACCACTGAAGCTGAATATTTTGTTGTATGTGATGCAGCAAAAGAAGCTATATCATCATCAATAGGAAGCATTAAAGTTATAATTTCTTTAATTTCCTATACAAGTATCAATTATCGCATACCAGATCCAATCGCCAGATCATAGGGATACATAGTTTTACATATAATGTATGTGTAATTCTAAAATTTTAAATTTCTACTACACCACATATCCCCTTCATCATTCTCAATGGCAGGATATCATAAATGTAAAGCACAAAAAATGTTGTTGTGCTCCCACTCAGTGTTCTTGTAAACACATGGCTTATTTACATTCTTGAGTAAATCAATCATTTGATCATATTATCAAATTGTATATTCTAACTTTGAAAAACTTTTTAAGTATATAAATTGACCTGTAAAGCTTGCAAACCTTTTGCTCATTTTTATTAGATATGAAATCCTCTGGATGCTTCATGTAGATGTCTTCCTCTGTGTTTCCATTAAGTAATCCATTGGCCAAATCTTGTAGACATAGGATATACGTACACTAAGAACGACTGTTACGGATTTCAATCTAAACTTCTCCACCAATTGTGCCATAATTGTCGCTACCTCTATGTCTACTCCAGACTTTTCCTTATAGGCCCACTTGTGTCCACCAAGGCCCAAACCTTGTTGGAGTACACAAAGTTCACCTTGGATTGCATGGCTTTTGGCCATCTTCCCAAATTAATTTTAGAAGACACCTCCCATTATTTCTAGAAGCAATTTCTAAAGGGAGGTCATCCTTATTCTCTTCAACCAAGAGATCGTACATCTCAGGCGACCTTGAGATCCTTTTCGATATCCTTGGAGGTTGTTACTTGAAGTTTGAGTAATGGGTTATGGCATCATTAGATACTCTACAAACTTGCATAAGATAGATCTCAAATCAAACTTATGTCTCACTATCTGCTTCATATAAGTTCGTACCTCTATAGTTGTAGGTATTTATTATAGAGAGTAAAATGATTAGATGATTCTTTATTATTCTTATTAAACAAACATGAGGATATATTTACATTTACAGCCATAGCAATAAATGGTAATCTGTCAATCATTCCTAAACTAATTGCATAATCGTAGCAAGCTGTCAAACATTCCTAAACTAAAAGCATACATTATGGAATCTATAAATGGCTAATTACAAAACTAAATCAAGAAAATTAATTGATACAAATTAGTAAATAAATCAAGGACCAATTGATCGAGATTGGGCTATAAATTAGGTGTAGAAGTTTTCTTATCATGCCCCCTCAAGATAGGCTTTAGATAAACGCCTAGCTTGATACGTGATAACTGGAGCTGAGAAGAAGATTACGATTTAATTAGAGCATCTTCAAACTGATCAGTGGAGGAAACATGAGAAACATAAAGAGTACCATCTTGAACCTTACCATGCACAAAATGAAAATCAGTGGCAATGTGTTTCATATGAGAGTGGAACACCAAATTGGCACACAAATAAATAGTACCAATATTATCATAATAGATCGGCATAGAAGTGGGAACCATAATGCCCAACTCATGCAACATGGACTGAAGCCAATATAGTTTACAAGATGTTGAGGCTACTGCACGATACTCAGCCTCGATAGAAGAATGTGCAACAGAATATTACTTCTTCGAACTCTAAGAAATAGCATTATGAACTAGGAACACAACATAAGAACTTATTGAAGTATGATCATCACGATCACCAGTCCAATCCGCTTTGAACAAGGCATGAAGATAAAGAGAAGACCTTTTCCAAAGACATAGACCATGATGGGAAGTACCATTAAGATAACGAAGAAGTCATTCAACCACCAACCAATGAGAAGTAGTCGACTGATGCAGAAACTGAGATAACTAATTGACTAAAAAGGTAATATTTGGACGAGTTATGGATAGGTATTGAAGACCACCACAATAGAACAATACTCAGTCGGGTCGGTCAAAGATGTGCCATCCATAATAGTTGGCAACTGACATATGGACATAGGAGTTGTAACAGGTTTTGAATCCATGATCGTTATGCACTCCAAAAGATCTATTACATACTTTTGTTGAGAAAGAAATAGACCATTTTTATTTGGAATACCCTCAACTCCCTGAAAATATGAAAGAGCACCAAAATCTTTAATGGAGAACTAGGTAACCAATATATGAACAAAGTAAGCTAAAAGACCATTGTTATTACCAGTAATAATAATATCATCTATGTATACAAGAAGATAAACAATAAACTTAGATTTATGATAAATGAATAGCGAAGTGTTAGATTTAGAGTTCACAAACCCTTGTTGAAGTATAAATTGTTTTTCACTCTTGATACCAGGCACATGATGCTTGTTTAAGGCTATAAATAGATTTCTTAAGATGACAAACATGGGATAGACATTGTGGATCAACAAGCCCAAGTGATTAAGCCATAAAAAAATTCTTAAAAAGAGTTCTATGAAGAAACACATTGTTCATATCTAGTTGGCGGAGCAATTGATTAGAAGATAATTCAAGACTGAGAATGGCACAAATAGTGGTGGGTTTCACAATAGGACTAAATGTCTCAGCACAATCAAGACTGGGGTATTGATAGATGCCCTTGGCAACAAGATGAGCTTTGTGTCGATCAATTGAACCATTAGGATTGCATTTGATATGAAAACCCCATTTGTAACCAATGAGATTTTATGAAGGAGAAGAATGAATCAATTTTTAAGTGCCATTATAGAGGAGATCATCAAACTCTTCAGACATATCTTGACTCCAGACAAAAAGTTTTAAAGTTTGTATAACCCTAGTAGGTTCAAGGTCAAGCATAGTAGAAACTAGTGCATGCTTTCTTGATAGAGTGAAAATATTATTCTTGGATCTTGTAACCATTGGATGGGTGTTTGTGGTGGTGGGGTGAGCGGGTGGTATAGGACGTGGGTCATTATTATGTCTCGATGAAATAGATGGTGATGAGGTTGGAAAATAGGAGTTTTGGGCTAAGGATGATGGTGAGGTCAATGGACTTGAGCTTGTAGTTAGGGTTAATTATGTTGGCTTTATGCTTAGAGGTAGTATTACTTATGGGACAACCAAAGTAGTTTTAGGAGTGGATGATTTTGTAACTTTGTTGGCACCCAAGATTGCATTATCTTGTAATGAAGGGGACAGACCAAGAGATAATGCTAGAGGTGGGATAGGAGATGATTTAAGTGGTGTAAGAGATGAAGAAAAAAAGAACACGATTTCGATAAATATGACATGACGTGAGGTGAATAACTTGCCAAAGACTTGATCAAGGCATAGATACGCACTTTGTGTGATAAAGTAACCTAAAATTATAGAAGGACGAGATTTGGGTTAAAGTTTATGGTCATTATATAGATAATGCCAAGGATAACAAAGACAACCAAAGACTCGTAATTTGATCAAAAAAATTTTCATAGGAAGAGAAGAAAGAGAGATTGGATTTTGGCATTTTATTAATTAGATAGACTGTCGTTCGAAAAGTATAAGGCTAAAAAGAAGATGGGATTGAAGCATGATGCATAAGTGTTAATCTAGTTTCAACAATGTGTCGATGACGATGTTCTAAATAACCATTATGCTAAATGGTATGAGGTGGGGTTGAAAGATCAGTAATGCCATGAGTAGCAAAGTATTCTTTTAATGCAAGAAATTTACCTTCGTTGTCTGAGTATATTTGAATAATTTTGATATGAAAGTAGTTTTCATCTAATGCTTTAAATCGAATAAAGACATCATAGACCCCAGATTTCTCTTTAAGAGGGTGTAACCACACATATTTAGTAAAGTGGTTAACAAAAAAAATAGAGTATTTAAATTATCATCAGAAAGAATCGGAGAAGTCCATACATCAAAGTAAATAAGTTGTAAAAGAGAGGAACTTGTAATAGTGGAAGTGGAAAAATGTAATTTATGACTTTTATTGAACTAACATAAATTACATAAAAAATGGGTAATATTATTAGATGACAAGGAAAGATACCTAGATGAAACTAAATTTTGAAATACTTTAAAAGAAGGATAACCTAGACGGTGATGCTAATTAGGAATAGAAGACTTAATAATGGAAAACGCAATCAAAGGTTTCGTCACTAAAATTTGGACACACATAAATACCACCATTAAGTGGTCCACGTAGTATTCTTTACAATACCCAAGTCTCACTGACAATTCAATGTCTTAACTCTTCATAATATTGAATTTAATCCCCTTGTCTCTTTGGGTTTTAATTACTTTTGTTAAATTTAGTAGTGGTCATATTTTCATTCATTCACCACTACAATCGTTCGATCAAATATAGCATAGGTAATCTATATTTGGTACTTACACATTCATTCTCTAGGGATACTCTACTCTACTCACTCTTTATTTCTTGTTGACACAGTATCATTGTCGAGGAGTGTGTTTTGTGTGATATTAAAGTTGATTGTCTAGCTGTAGTTTGACTATTTTAATTGCTTTATTTTTGTTTCATTTTTTTCATTTTTGTTATTTTGTTCTAGTTTACTTTAGTTGTCTTGTTTGTTTCTTTTGAAAGCATTTTGTTGGATGCAATGACAACTTATACATATTATTGGCTAAATGAATGTGCAATGTCATTGGGGACTTTTGAAAAACATAAAGTGGACCCCTTTATTGCATTAACTGCCCAAATTGATGCCTTGTCTAAGAAGATTGACAAATTTTCAGCACATGCTACTCTTGCATCCTTTGCAATGCAAGAGTTGTATAGTGGTTTCTATGCAAGAACAGAATACCAAATGAGCAATCCATGGGCAGCACCACAGGTTGATCATGCTCAATATATGTGGGATTACAATGAGCAACATAACACTCTTTTCTCCAACACATACAATCAAGGGTGGCAAGTTCATCCAAATTTATATATGGAAATGAACACAACATGACATGATGTTAACCCACTTATCTACTTTAAGAGAATGAGTCAAATCTGGAAGAATTAAAGACTCAATTCACAATGAATACAAGGCTAATCTCCAAAATACAACAACATCACATCATAGATTAAAAGCCCAACTCAGTGAGCTGATCAGTGCGCCAGTTGATGAGCAACCAGAAAACTTACCTTGCACACTTGAGATAAATAAAGTGGGGGGAGAGTGTGGTAATGTTAATATTTTGACAAGTAATGAAGTGTTAGAATCTCACTTGAGAGTTGATGAATTGGGTAAGAGTAAACATGAGGAAGCAATAAAAATGCCTATTGTGGAAGAGGAAGAAAGCCTAGTTGTAATGTAATCGAACCCTTCCCAAAAGCCATTAATGAAAGCTTTTTGTCCTCAACTCTCAGAGAAGAGCAAGGTTGTATCAAACTTTATGGTAGATAAGGAGGATAACCTCTCATAATAACAATAATTGGAGGAGAGCGAGACCGTTGAAAAGAACAATGCTATCTTGCAAGAGAAGCCACCTTAAGTGTTTACCGATTCAGGGAGTTTCATTATCCCCTATTTAATTGAACTCTATTTGTGAAATAGCATTATGTGATCTAGATGCAAACACTAATTTAATTTTATTGTTTAATTTTAGGAAGTATGCACTAGATAGAGCAAGACCTACTAGGGAGACTCAAGATATGCATGAGAATAGTGACTAATTCTTGTGCTCTACAAATTTTTCATTTTTAATATAGAAAAGATATGTATATCTTTACCATGTTTGGCAAACTATTCATGATAATAGGGAATATAATTATTGATATCCAAAAGGCTCTTGATGCTACTCCAGATCATCCTTGCCTTACCTATCTGTAAAGATCACCTACACTCTTAGAGCACATAAAGGCATGGCATGATAAATAATTATTTTTAGATCTGAGATGTGTAAAGAAAATAGTCGGGTTGTTAACTATAAACTAAGTACTTCTTGCGAGGCAACCCAAGCCTTTTTTTTTTCCTTTCCTGTTGAATAATCTCTTAGTTTTTTAAGCATGTTACATTTTTAGATCTAGACTTGTCTAGTTTCTTTTGTTTAGTTATTGCATTTCTTTGTTGATGCTTGTCTTCTCACTTTTGTTGTGTTCGCCCATGTGTTTTCATATCTCATTTTTCTTGTGTAGATGGATATCTCGTTGGTAATATTTGTGGATCTCCAATGGACCCCAAGGGCATAATCTATTGGAAAGGGGAGTTTTTTATTTCCATAGACTCCAAGGGCATAGAATCTTTCTTTCTATACACCATTACACCCTCACATACCATGTGAACTCTATTAGATACACTATACACACATAATTACATCACACACATGAGAGATACACACATGCTTACTTATAATTTCATGAACAACACTTAATACACAACATACAACATAATTTATCACCCACACACATTCTTTACCTAAATCCTTACACATATTTTCTCTCCACCGACAACACACATTTCTCCATATTTCTTTACACACTACACCATGAACACACACACCCATCATGATGCCCTTAGAGTCTATGGGAGATCCAAAAATAATACTAAGGAGATGTCCATCTACACAATAAGAAAGAGATATGAAAGCACATGGACGAAAGCAATGAAAATGAGAACACAAACATCAATAAAGTAATGCAATATCTAAACAAAAGAAACTAGACATGCCTAAATCTAGAAATGGAACATGCTTAAAAAATAAAGAGATTATTCAAAAATAAAGGAAAAAAAGGCTTGGGTTGCCTCCCAAGAAGCACTTGGTTTATAGTGAGTAGCCCGACTATCTTATTTGCTCATCCCGAATCTAAAAATAAGTGTTCATCATGCCATACCTTTATGGGCTCTAAGAGCGTTGGTGACCATTCCAAATAAGTAAGGCAAAGATGATCCGTAGTAGCATCAAGGGCCTTTTGGACATCAATAAGTGTATCCTCTATTACCGCAAATGGTTTCCTAAACTTGGTAAAGATATACCTATCTTTTTCATATAAAAATTAAATATAGAGCACAAGAATTGGTCACCATTCCCCAGCATATCTTGAGTTACACTAGTAGGTCTTGCTTCATCTAGTACGTGTTTTCTGGAATTAAAAAATGAAATTAATTAGTGCTTGCATCTGGATCTAAAATGCTATTTCACAAGTAGAGTTTTCAATTGAGTAAGGGATAATGAAACTCTTTAAATCAGTAAGCACTTAAGGTGGCTTCTCTTACAAGATAGTATTATACTTTTCATTGGTCTTGCTCTCCTTCGATTATTGTTGTGGTGAAGGATGTCCTCCTTATCCACCACAGAATTTGACATAACCTTGCTCTTCTCTAAGAGTTGAAGAGGAGAAGCTTTCGTTGATGGTTTCTGGGAAGGTCTTGATTAAACTACAACTAGGCATTCTTTTTCTTCCACAATAGGCATTTGTGGAGTTTTCTCTTGTTCACTCATACCAAATTCATCAACTCTCAAGGGATTCTAACTCTTTATCACTTGTCAAAATATCAACATTACCATGCTCTTCCCCCACTCTATTTATCCCAAATTTGCAAGGCAAGTTTTCTAGTTGTTCATCAACTAGTGTATTGGTTATCTTACTAAGTTGGGCTTCTAATCTCTGATGTGATATTGATGCATTAGGAGACTAGCCTTGGTATTCATCATGAATTGAGTCAGTAATTCTTCCATATTTGACTCTTTCTCTTGAGGTGGATAAGTAGGTTCACACCATATCACATTATGATCATTTTTCCTTGAAAAATTCAGATGAACTGCCTTCCTTGATTATACGTGTTGGAGAAAAGAGTGTCTTGTTGCTCTTTGTAATCCTACATATATTGAGCATGATTCTGTGGTGCTGCCTATTAATTGCTCATTTGGTATTCTTTTCTTGCATGGAAACCACCATATGAGTCGTGTATTGCAAAGGTGGTACGAGTAGCATGTGCTGAAAATCTATCAATCTTCTTAGATAAGGCATTGAGTTGGGTGGTCAATGCAGCAAGGGGATCTACTTCATAACTTTCAAAAGTCCCTATTGGCATGGCGCATTCTATTGGCCAATAATGTGTATGCATTGCCATCGCGTCTGATAAAGTGCCTCTAGAAGAAACAAACAAACAACTAAAGCAAACTAGAACAAAATAATAGAAATTAAAGAAATAAAACAAAAATAAAGCAAGCAAAATGGTTAAACTACAGCTAGACAATCAACTTAGATATCACACAAAAACAGACTCATCGGCAATAGAGCCAAAAAACATTGGTGTGGCTTGCACTTAAATGCAATCTAATTCTGCAAGTGAACGGACCTAGTAATAAAGTGTATGAGTATATAGATATCGTCTCCCTAGAGAGTATGTGAGCAACTACTGAAGTATAGATAATCCAACTATATTTAACCTATCAAAAGTTTGGTTGATTGATTTGAAAACTTAAAACTAGAAATTAATAAGCAATAAAAACAATCAAGGAAAATAAGGGATTAAAACTTAGGTGAAGAAGTACCAAGGCGTTTTAATGCCATTCTATTACGTTGATAATTCTTACAAGTTAGTGAATAAGATTGACATTAAATTATGTGATAGTAGGAACTCTATTTTATGTGATATTTTTTTCCAAGATGTACCACACCTATTACTAGAAAGCAATCGGTATATTCCTATACAAGTTTAGCTATCTAATAATGCATTAGGCTTTGTGATTTCCTCTAGCTTTCGATAATTAAGTCTATGACTACTATGTGAGTTAACTCCTATATTCCGATCATGACCTAACCCACGACATACACTACACGAGCACTTATTGTGACACTATCTCCCAGTCTCAATCAGAACAACAAGGTTCATCTCAAAACTAGCCAAATTTGAATAAGCATTAAAAATATAGTGCATGCTCATCACAAATCAATAATCATCCACATCACATACAAGTTAACAATTCACAACTTCATAGAAACAACTTTCCAAACCTTGGCAAAATTGAGTTTATTTCATATTAAAATAGAGCAAACAACACTTACTTCTCAACATCATGCCTTTACAATATTCTTTAGAACCAAGCAAATTCAAAAGAAAAATTAATATAAAAATTACATTATCCTTGCCCAAAGCAGCTTCTTCTTCCCTTTGTCTTGAATCCCCAATTCCTTGATGATGGGTGTGTGTTTTCTTGGTGTGCTGTGTGAAAAAATATGGAGAAATGTATATTTTGGGTGAAGAGAAAATGTATGTGAGAATTTATGTATAGAGTGTGTGTGGGTGATAAATTGTGTGCTGTATATTGTATATTATGTGTTGTTCAAGAAATTATATGTAAGCATGTGTGTATCTTTCATGTGTATGACATAATCATGTGTGTATAGTATATCGAATAGAGTGTTACATGGTGTGTGATGGTGTAGTGGTGTATAATAAGAAAGATTCCATACCATGGATTAGATTATCAGCAACTGAAGAAGAGCTTGCAGAGCATCATAAACTAGTTGAGGATGATTTATAAGCCCGATGTTATATGATGACATCGATATTGAAACAAAATGAGAATCTGGCATACGCTGTTAAGATTCACCTTCACCTGCAAGAGTTGTAAGGTGAACATACTAGATAGGCGAGATATTAAGTCTTAAAAGAGCTTTTCTAGACTAGTATAGCATAGGGCCCTTTGATCCATGCACATTGACTGAAGAAGATAGGATTGATAGAAAGGTTTGAGCCATTTGGAGTCATTATGGATAACGAACTCCAATGTTGATCTCTTTGTCTAATCTTTGCCACTATCATTCGACTCTTTTTTGGTGAACTTCAACATGTATAAAATGGAGTCTAGTCTTGCTAAGCTAGTCAACATAATGAAGACGGATGAGTCCACTATGAAGAAAGAGAAGCATGTCATGTTGATTATCTTTTCATCCCAACTTAAGAATGCAAATTCGAAGAAAGAGAAGGGGAAGCATTCCCCAAAGGGCAAAAAGTTTAAGGTATCTGGTGGAGTCAAGAAAGGTCCCAAAGCTAAAGACAAGTGCCACCATTATGACAAACCAGAGAACTAGAGGAGAAACTACAAGAGTACATTGTGAGTTGCCAGAACAATTCTAGTATGTACTTGTTGAAGTTAATCTTTTGGTTAACGATACTTCTTGGGTGTTAGATACTTGTTGTGGTTCTTATCTTTGCAATAACTTTAGGTGATGACAAGAAGTGGGGAGCTAATTAGAGGAGAGAAAACTCTGAGACTAGGGAATGGAGCAAGAGTTGCTGCATTATCCTTAGAACTCTCCACTTAGATTAGATAGTAGAATTAGGAAAAATTAAAATGATTGTGTTTATGTTCCTCAATTAATTAAAAGCATCTTCTCTCTTCCTATTTTGGATATAGAAGGTTTTAGTTTTTCAATAAAGAAAGAAAGTTGTTCTAACTTTAAGGTTCTTTATTAATTTATGTAGGAGTATTGACAAATGATTTATAGACTATACTAACCCAAAATTCCATTATCCACATTCAACAAAGTATCAAACATAAATTAAATGATCATTATTCTACATATTATTGGTATGTTATATTAGATCATATCTCTAAGAAGTGAATTCAAAAGATGGCATTACTTGACCTAATTGACTAGCAAGAGATGCCAACTTCTAAATCTTGCCTTAAGGGAAAGATGAAAAAATCATCATTCGTTGCACAAGTGGAGTATGTTACTAATCCATTAGATTTGATCCACACAAATGTATGTGGCTCAGTAAGTGTTAGTGTATGTTTGAATTATTCATACTTCATTACTTTCACAGACGATTACTCAAGTTATTGGCATACGTATCTCATGAGATACAAGTCTAAATCTTTTGAAAGGTTTAAAGAATTTAGGCATGCAGTAGAGAAATAAACCAAAAAAATTATTAAGATCGTTCAATCTAATCAAGGAGGTGAATATTTAGGTATGGAGTTTCTAGACCAGCTAAAAAGGAATGTAATTCTTCCACAGAGGTGATAAGCTCATAATTTAATACATTTCCAAAAATCTCAAAAGCATAAATTCAGATGTTATTATCTCATAATGTATGGAATTGTGTCTTATCTTGTGATATTTGTTGTGTAGGGTCAACAATTGAAGAAATAGAGTCAAAAGATGAAAAACCGATTAAAGAGTCAGCACGAACTTCCAAATACAACAGTTTTTCATATTTAAATAATTTTATCCACAAATATGATATTAAGTGGATTCAAAAATATAGAGAAAGCTAACAGACAAAGCTAAAATTCTTATGAAGATATCAAAATCTATTTCATCCTAGAAAGAGGTAAAATATTGATTGAAAGTGGCTGAATAGTGCAGTGACTTGCGCCGCAGCTTCGAAGAAAATAGAGGCGACAATCTCAAAAGCTCAAAATTCACACCTCACACACACTCCACACCATAAATCATACAAACACTTTCTCTCTACCCAAACTTTTAACTTAATTATTTATTCATAATTCAAGTATTTTATGTTGATTTTTATGTGTTTTGTTTACATTTTGTAGAGATTGAAGAATGAGAAGTGTTATAACCCCAAAGAAGGAAAGGAAATAAGTAAAGAATGTTTCAGCATTTGGTGTTACTGTAGCAGTTGTATTTTAGGCATAACTCTTTCCTCTATAGTCCTATCAATCTGATTCATGATCCATTGTAAAGATAATAGATAGCTCTACAATTTATATGTTGACCAAAAATCCCATTTCATTGTTTTTATTGAGAAAATATAGGTTAAAGAGTCAGCAGTAGATTGAAACTTCTATATACCGCATGTCTTGGTATTTTTGGCTTAACTCTCTCCACAAATTTGATATTGAGCTTCTTCAAGCAGCAACAAAAACCCAAAAAATAGAATATGATTCAAATGAAGACATTAAAAGCCACTTCATTGGGGAAAAAGGTTAAAAAGTCTAAAGTAATGAGCCACAACGCGATTGGTGAAAATTGGGTAGTATGCCTAACCTGTTTAGGCGTCTCCCAACATCTTTTGTGTGTTGAAGGGATTTGAAACATGGATTTGGGAGAAAAAGTATAAATAGAACAACTTGGTAACTTGGAAAACACAAGAAGAGGGCTTGGAAACCAGGAGGAGACTTCATGAACACAATTGGAGGCATAAAAAATTTAGACAAAGAGAAGATTTCCTACATTTGATTCTTGATTTCTTTTCACTCTTTCTTTTCTTTCTTCAACCATGAATAAGAACTTGTCTAAGAGTTTATTTTTGCTATGAACTAAATTCTAGTTTCTAGGGGATGATGTAACTTATGTTAGATCCTATATTTTGATTTTAAATTCTAACTATTTTAAGTTCCTCAATTAATTTGTCTTATGTTGTTTTGATTGAATTCATGATTAATTCGCCATTATTTTTGAATGTTTGGTGTATGAAATTCTATAATCGAGAGAGGTAATTTTATGCATGATCATAAGATAACACAATCTAGGAATTTATAGAGTTGAGATGCCTATGAAACTTTGAAGTCTTATGAAAGAATCCACGAAACTTTGATAGAAGTTTAGTTTTGAATTTTTATAGAGATATTGAAATTCGAATAAGCAGACACTTGAGAGAGAGAGTTTATTACTTTAGGGATGCTTTACTTATAAATTGTTCTCTTAAATGGTAATGTTGATATTTTGCCAAGTAGTGGACATGAAGAAACTACATAAATAACTATTATGGAAGAGGAAAATGGCCTAATTGTAATTCAATCAAGCCTTTCCCAAAATCCATCACCGAAAGTTCCTTATCCTCAAATCTCAAAGAAGAACAAGGTTGTATCAAACTTTATGGTGGATAAAGAAGACATCCTCTCACAACAACAACAATTGGAGGAGAGCAATACTGATGAAAAGTGCAATTCAATTTTGTAAGAGAAGCCACCTTAAGCTTACTAATTCAGGGAGTCACTAACTCTTACTTAATTAAAACCTCTACCTATGAAATAACATTACATGATCTAGATGGAAGCATTAATTTAGCATCATTGTCTGATGCACCTAATGAAGCAAGGCCTACTAGGGTGATTAAAGGTGTACTTGAGAATGGTGACCAATTCATGTGCTCTACTGATTTTTTCTTCATTTTTAATATGGAAAAAAGATAGTTATATATTTACCATGCTTGGACAACCATTCTTGGTAATAGGGGATACACTTTAAGATGACCAAAAGGCCCTTGGTGCGATTCTGGATCATCATCACTTCACCTATTCTAAAGGATCGCCTACACTCTTAGAGCACACAAAGACATGGCATGATAGAAACTTATTTTTAGATCCTAAACAAGCAACTATGATAGTCGAGCTGATGACTATAAAGCAAGCTCTTTGTGGAAGATAACCCAAGCCCCTTTTTTCTTTGATTTAGAATAATTTTTTAGTTAGTTTTTAAAGTATGTCCTTTTTCTAGATTTAGTTTTTGTTTAGATTTCTTTTTTTTAGCTATTGCATTACTTTATTTATGTCTTTGTTTTCACTTTCGTTGCTTTTGCCCATGTTCTTTCATTTGTCCTTTTCTTAGTTGCAAGATCTCATCTCCTTGGTGATGTACAGACTGTCATTAGATCTCCAAAAGACACATATTAGTGGATACACTTCTAATTGAGAGGGAGTAGTTCTTTTCCCATTCTTTTTCTTGCTTTAAACCTTGAGGATAATGTTTTATTTAAGTTTAGGGGTGAGAAGTATGTTTTGTGGAAATTGAGCTAATTTTTTTTATTTTTGTAGATGAATTATGTGTGAATTAAATATTGGGTGTGATGGAAGTCCGACAGCAATCATGTTTTTGTTGACAAACTTGATTAGGTTCATTTTTTGAGATTCAATGATTTATCTTGATGACCGATGGCCTATGATGAAACCTAATTGATATTGTATAGAGTCTAGAAGAAATTAAGGTTGCTAGTCCTGTAATATTACGATTTTTATATATAGTTAGTCTTTATCATGATTGATGAATTTTTATTGAGCACTTTGTGTCGAAATCTTGTGAATTGCCTATTACATGGTGTTTGATTTTGCTTCCATTAAGTCTTTTTTGTAATTATGAGGTGTTCAAGAACTTGCTTGATTACTTTTTGAGGCGCAATCCTAAATAACTAGCAAATTTGAAAATGATTTAGGCCATATTTGAATTATTTGTACCTTTCAAGCCTACCATGATCACATTATTATCACTAGATAGCCATTTGAGCCTTTTTAAAAGAATGCCATGTGCAATACATATGAATAATCACCGTTGGACTTCGTTTCTTGTAGCTCACTAAACCTAGCCTTTGTAGCCCAAAAAACCATTGATTGTCCCTAAGAGAGCTTAATGTGACATATTGTACACAATTTAGTGTAAGGGTCATATGGAAACATTTGGGCATAGAAGTGAATGCATATGGGTACATGAGCAAGAATGATATGAAAAAACATCATCACAACCTATTAATACAAAAGAAATAAGATGGGGGTTGTGAAAGTAAAAGAACAAGAAATGAAGCCTTGGATTCATGAAAAAAAAAGAGAATTAGGGAAATGAAAAGAAAGGAGGGAAGTGAGATTCCATGTGCAACACTTTATCCTCTCTTACATGGTTTATCCTTACTTTTTCTTTGTAAGCTAATACGTTACAAGCTTATTGAAGTCCGTTTGATATGAGCTTGCTAGTGTCTACATTAGTGAAGAAGTTGTATGAAAAGCAAGCCTATAGAACATCTAGACTTCTTTGCTTAGATCATAAGAGTCACTGGATGTAGAATTCACACTAAGAATGTATGCATGAAGCTTAAATTTGACACCACACACACACATTCAGAATTTATGACTTGATTGATGAAGTACAAGTTTTGCAGTGTTAACTTGATTAGCTTTATGACAAACATTTTGCATATAAATTGGTGAGGCAATATATTGGCTCATCAAGTTGAGTTGTTCAATGTTGAACTATTAGCTTATATCTAGTTGATGTTTTAGCTTTGCTCGAGGATGAGCAAATGATAAGATTAGGGGTAGTTGATTAGCTCATATTGATAGATTTCCAACACTCACAAAAGCACAAATTTAAATATTTTATCTCATAATTGATGGAATTATGCCTTGTCTTGTAATTTATGTTCTGTAGGTACAAGAATTTAAGAAATGGAGTTGAAATATGGAAAATCGGTTAAAGAGTCAGAGGAAACTTCTAGATAAGGTAGTCTTTGTATGCCTTTTTATTTCTATAATAACTTTATCTATAAATGTGATATTGAGCGGATTCAAGAAGATAAAAAGAGATAATATGTAAGGCTACAACTCTAATGAAGACACCAAAAGCTAATTCATCCTAGAAAAAGGTCAAAAAATAGTTGAAAGAGGCTGAACAGTGCGGTGACTCACACCGCGGCGTCGAAAAACAAATTCGATGGCACCAAAGTGCCAAACAGAGTGCCACAACACCAAATAGTTCATCACAATACCTAATAAAATAGAGGCGATGGCGCTGCAACACCAAATAAGGTGCTGCAGCACCATAGAAAATAAAAGAGATGGCGCCGCTGAAGAAAATAGAAACGATGGCGCTGTAGAAGAAAATATAGGGGATGGCGCCTCAGCACCGTGTAAGGTGCAGCAGTGCCATCCATGGGTGAGAACTCACGCTGGTAGTACCAGTTCTTGGCATTGGGGTGTCAAACGTGTAATAGAAAAAGATTTTTCAACTATTTTTTTTTAGATAAGTGGCGATCAAAGATAAACTTTGGCATCTTTTGTGATATATATGTTGGGTTCGCATGATCCCGAGGTATGTGCAGCAGAAAATTAAAAAATTTAAAAAACATCATACCATAAAAATTATAACAATAACTCGGATCCAATGCGATTTCTAATGATCTCGTAATTTTCAATGGCTCCGATTGACATACAGTACGAAGCAATCAATTACTAGTACTCTTTATGAATTTGGTTCATAGGGATCCAGACGTCTCCCTTCTAAAGTAGTCCACACTTTGAGTAAGAACACAAAATCTGAATTCCACTAGCAATTCTAATTCTTTTCTAATCTAGTTTATGGAGTGTGTATAGAAAAATAGTAATTCTTGTTATCAACTTATGATAAAAGAATTAACACTTAAAGATGGAATTTTTGGAAAAAATGGACGAATGAAGAAAACAATCTTTCTTCTATTATTTCTATATGGCCAAAAATTAGAGGATAATTATTCATCCTTAAATTTTCGGCCATGGTGTATATATAGGGGGCATAAAATTTCAAAAGTCCTACTCTTGGTATTTTGTGTCTCATTTTGATTAGTTGGAAGATATTTTTGTTCACCAAACTTCTTCCAATTTATCTCTTTTATATCTTCCAAAGATATTCAAGATTACCCAAGAATTCTAATCTCTTGACTTTCCATCCTTTTTCAATCACCTTCATGGGCCTTTCCTAATTTAGCTTGGACTTAAAATTAAATTCCACAATTAATCTAATTAATTGTCTTACCCAAATTAATTAATTCCATCTATCCAATCTAATCAAATTAGACCCAATTAAACAATCCAATTATTTAATTAAGTAAATTAATTTAATAATTAAATTAATTTATGGACTACACAATTAATTTGATCAAATTAAATAATTATTTTACTCCAATTAGGCTCCTTAATCTTATTAGGTCCAATTAAATAATTAAATTATTTAATTAAATAATTAATTCAACTCCTTGAATTAATTTAAGCACTTAATTAATTAATATTTATTAATTAATTGGATCCAACCCTTTAGATCAATTCATAAATTAAAAATATTTCATCTCAAATTGTGTGTGACCCTTTAGGTTTACAACTAAGCTAGCAGTGGGCTTGCAATATTTGCAACTTTTGAATAATAATAATTATTCTAATTAATTAGTGCGCTTAAAATTAATTCCTTAATTTCAAGAACCTCACAAGTCATGAAAAGCACCTAGCAAGTGTATCATAACTATCTATACTTAGGTTTAGGGTTTATTAGTGAACCTATTTCAGTTATGAGTATCATACATGTAAGGTCTTTCTATCAACTAATCTCCCGATTGAGTTTAGGGCATGGATCAATAGTCAAAACACTAATTGCTTAATAACTATGATTCCATTTCAAGTTTCAATGACTCATGATGAATTGTTAGAAAACCCCTGTCTAACATTCATTCTACCTTGGCCAAGGACTTCTGAGTCATGAACTATGAAAACATAGGAGATTCACTTGTTCTACCAAACAAGTGATGAATCTTTTGTTGACCACTCATTAACCTCCATACATATCAATGTAACATCCAATGTATCCCCTTTGTGATTGTCAGGCAGTCAGAAGATACATCAAAATGAAACATGATATGTATAAGGCTACCATGGTGTCTCAAGTTAAAAGACTAATCATGTACTATCATAACATGGAATTTCTTATTTCAACAAACAAGTTTCCAATTAAGAAATTCCACTGGGTCTGTTCAGTATACTTGTTCCCTAAAAACCACCCACATACATGCATTAGTGTCACTATGTCAATGTCCATGGAGTGAAACATCCTTCTCATGCGAGCATGCATCATATGCGTGAGTCTATTGGGCTATTCGATGTCCCTTCTCAAAAAACCTTTGACTCGAAACTAATTTAAGACCAAAGTCATAGAGGCATATTCCATGATCACCATCAAATGCGTGACCATGCGCCGTAGCTAAGTTTGATCTAGAGACTTATCTAATTATAAGAAGCAATTAAGGATAAAAAAATTTGCCTTTTAATTAATATGATTTAAATAAGATTGTTTTTACAAATACAAGAGTATAAAGGATGCACAATCTAATTGGTACGGCGGGCACTACTCTAACAGTATACACATTATATGCATCACTACCCATGTGATGCTCTTGATAGATACACTATACACACATAAAATTCATATTTCCCTTACATTCCACACCCTAAATCACACACACACTTTCTCTCTATCCAAAACACACTTTCTTTATATTTTCACACATCGCACCAAGAACACCCACTACCATCATCAAGGAATTGGGGATTCAAGACAAAGGGGAGAAGGAGCCACTTTAGGCGAGGAGAATCTAGAGCTAGAAGTGAAGACTCACCATATGGGTTGTAACTTTTTACTTTAGGAAACAAGTGTTGTTTAGTCTATTTCATTATGAAGTAAACTCTATTTTATCAAGGCTTGGAAAGTCATTTCTATGAAGTTGTAAATTGTTAACTTTTATGTGATGTGGATGATGATTAATTTGTGATGAGCATGTACCATGTTTTTAATGCTTCTTGAAATTTAGCCTATTTGGAGATGATCTATGCTATTGTGATTGAGACCAGGAGGTAGTGTCACAATAAATGCTCATGTAGTGTATCTGTAGGCTAGGTCACTATAGGGATATAGGATTTAGCACATGTAGTAGTTGTAGACTTGACCATAGAAAACTAGGCAAAGTCACAAAGCATGATGCATCATTAGATAGTTTAACTTGCATAGGAATATTCCATAATGAGTTCAGTACGCTTCCTCTTTTATTTAGGTATTGTGGCCTGTAGTATAATTATCTAATTGGACCAAATAGGATTAGAAAAACCAAGTGGAATTAATTGAATAATTGATAGGATCGATTAATTAAGTTGGGCCTATTTAATTTATTTGATAAATTAAATCAGTTGATGAGATCAATTGAAATGGACTTAATTAAATTAATTAAGTTTCAAGCCCAAGAAACTAGTGGACTTGTAGGAAACCCATTAGGAGATTTGATTAGTGAATTAATTTCTCCTAATTAAAGATGCAAGCCAAGTATGAATACTAGGTAGAATGATAAGGAAGGGGATCAAACTAATCTTAGCCCTAGTAGGGTTGAAGGAGCCTTTAGAAAGGCAACTTAAGGCTGACTTTCACATGCTCTTGCAAATAAGTTAAGGCAAATTTGAATTCTTACATGCATTTTTTCCACTATTGATTTGGATGTTTAAAACTAGCAAGGAGCGAATTAGGTATAATTTGCAAAACTAACTTGATAAATTAAATAATTTAGAATGCTAACCAATCAATTTGCAATAGTTCCCAGATAGATGTTGCGTATTTGCTATGTTTTTTCTCTATATGTTTTCAATATTTTAATTTTTTTTGCGATTTGTATCTCGAAACTTGTGAATCCCAACATAATTGATGATCAGTGGAGTGATAAGACGAAGAGGAAAATCCAAGACCAAAGCGGTGGAGTTAGTGCGACTAATATCTTAAGCAGAGGTAGGATAGAAAAAGTCAGTAAAAAGTTAAAGTCATCAACTGATTAGATCAATTAGAAGAAAATTCGTGCCTAACTAACAAGTGAGAAGTTTCCAAGTGATTAGGGAGTAAGACCAAAGCAGTAGACATAGTAGGGTTAAAGTTTGCAGTGAAGTGAGCACTATTGTAATCTACAAGAAACCAAATCACAAATATCACTTTATTCTATTTGACTACTACATTCTAAAGTAATGCATACATTGAAGAAACGAGACGACCAGTATGAAAATAAATTAAAATTACAGAAAGACAGACTGCAATATTGTGCAGCAGAGTACAATAGGATAATTATACCAGCAAAAAATAGAGAAGTAGGTACAACAGACAAATTATTGGAGATTTAAAAGAGGTCCAAGGAAAGAAGGACATAATACAGATAACCAATCTTGAACACAAGAGAACTTAAAAGAAAATGTTCAAGTCCAAAAAGATCTTCAAAGTCGAGTAGTCAAAAGTACTTCACTCAGTTGTCAAAAGAAGTTTACGTGAATATTTAGCTGAGTGATTTCTTCAATCACTGAAATGAAAAGAAATAGGTGTACTAAGTCCTATGTGGATTAGTATGGAGTCGGAAGGCTCAAACAACAGTACTAGTGGAGTCTTGTGTAGATAATAAGCTTAGAAAAGATTGAAACATAGTTTTTGTAACTAAGTATTGTTAATCTAGAAACTAACTTTTTTGTAAAGTCTAGGAGTTCTAGTGGAATGCAAGAAGTTTGGAGAAGAGTGGAGTAGAAGAATTACCCCGCATTTGAATCATTGTAAAAGTACTTGTGTTCATTTATTTTAAGCACCTAAATGCTACAGTTTTATTTTCTTCGATCATACTCAACTATATTTCACTGCATCACATTAAAATAGATGCTTGAAAACTTTCTAAGTATTAAAATCTTTTTCTGCAGCATAACTTGTTTAACCCATAATAAGTTTTCGAGACTCCAGAACAATTTAGTCACAAGTAGTGTTATTACTATTAAATTGAAAATAGGTCATTGAAGTTTATAAGGTTAGTGTAAGTTTAGTGCATTGAAATAATTTTTATAGGGTCTATTCACCCCTCCTCCCCCTTCTCTAGACCCTTTCATGCCACTTGGGACCAACAAGTGGAACTAGAGTGATTCACTTCTTAAAACTTTTTTTTCAAATCTCATGATTTGAATCCAAATCTAATTTATTAACTTACACTTTTTATTATGAAGAATATTGATAGCATTACATTGATTGAGATCTCAATGTGCTCGTTAGAAAAGTATGACAATTGGAAAAATCAAATGTAGTCACATTTGGCTACTTTTAACAATGAATTGTGGTTAGTCATTGAAAACGGACCCATCCAAATCGCAAAGGTGGATAAAACCAAAACCACTAACTTTATACCATAGCCAAAAGAATAGTGGATTCCCACTTAGAAAAGATGCACCAACCTGGATAACATGGTTAAAGATATTCTGTTTAAAACGACTGATAAAGTTGTGTTTAGAGAGATAAAGAAATGAAAGATCACTATGGGAAAAGATCGTAATGATCAGTGAGGGGATAGATCAGATCAAGAAATAAGTCCAAAAAATCCAAATAGAAATGTCTAGATCACTATATTTCAATGATTGCTATTTGGAGCATAATGTGTAATGAGGCTTGTACTTGCTCTAAATATTTGTTATGCCATGTGTTAGAAATTATCAATCCTATCTTAATGAGTGGCTTTGAATAATAATTATGAGAATATTTTTATATTTTATCAACACTACGAATGGTTCCCTTTGGTGTGAAGGAAAATTCTTTTTGTGATTGAGGAAATACATATATGTTGATTAAGGAGGTGTTTTCGATAAGTGTAAATCCATCTCTGATTTTGCTTTCTTATTCTACAAAGATGCTAGCTCTTGGATTAACATGATCTTGGTCTAAGTGTACCCCAATACTCAACTTGAGTTTTCTTCTCTTTTATCCTCGACAAATCACTAATAACAAAAAAACTTATATCTGGCCATAGGACAAGTTTAATAGATAGTAGAAATCTATTTTGATTACTCAAGTTAACAACAATATCATCATTAATCAAGGTGTCATCTTCTTTATGTCTCTTGTAAATAATAAAATCATAAATGTCTCATCTTTGCATGCTACTCAACATCAGAGGCGGTTGCTCGTGTGAAAAAGCTAATCTCTAGTTGTCCGGCATACTTAGGCATTGAATGTATATCATTATATATAAGTACACAACACAACATTCTAATTTCTTAAACATATGGGCTTAATGCTATATTCTAAAGTTCAAAGAGATCGTACTACTCAATCCTAGAGGTTTGACATGGCCCACAATACCTCTGTAAGTTGAGTCTAAGTGGGAACATTAGCTACTATGAAATGCATAGACATGCTTATTTCTTGTGTTTGGTTTTAATGCATTGGTATCTCTATTAATATTAGCAATAACTTACTGTCTATCTCAATATATTATCATTGGTGCCACATAACTGCTTACAACTCCTGAATGATACAAAACCTCTTAACAAAACACATCATAATATATGTACCACAAGTTATAGTGCACACTGTTACACATATTTGCTTCTTGTTACTCCAAGAGCTAGCATCTTTGTTGAACAAGAGCTAGCACCATAGCACGTGTTTCATATCATGTATGCCTAAGTGACCATCAGGGAATGAGTAAAAAGATTCTTACTTCCTCATTATGTGAGACCCAGAGGCCTGTATAACCTCATTGTTTATCTTTATGACTTTCAACTATTTCTCAAAAGTTTAATGTAGCAATGCATTATTGCTATTTTAGCATGTTCCCAATAGCCATGGATGATCTGGTAATATGAGATGTGTCTAGAAAAGCAGCTATTTTGAAGTTGAGAGACCCTAGTAGGAAATGGAGACTATTTATGACTAACACCCAATGTGTATTTATTGGCCGTATAATTATGTCAAACTTGGATGTTTGGGATATAATTCTAAATACATGATATGGTATTAAGATCAAGTATGCTTTTATATTTTATTAGGGACCAGAGATACTTTGATTGGTGTAGCAAAGAAGTCTAGGGTATAGCTAGATATTATGTCCTTGTATTTTGTGAAATTGAGTTGTTGTATATCCTTAACTAGTGTATAACATTAATCTCTTGTCAAAATACTCGTTGGTCACATGATCTATTTGCTTGTATAAATTTTATGATTATTTGACTATAATCACACATTACTTGTGTCTAGCCCTCATGTGCGAGTGCGAGATGTAGGAAAATGAAGATACAGGTCGCACATGAGGATTGACCTGACCAATATTTGTAAGATGGTTTAAATAAGGGAGTGGTTAGCATTTAAATTCAAATTCCGTGGAACCTCCTCCCTTCATCTCCTATAGAACAAGATAAACAACACATATGCAGAAAAATATGAAGATAACATGCAGAAAATACTCCATTTTCGTACATAATGATTGGGCTAAGATATAGAGGCAAAAGAGTGATCTTTTTTGTTGTATTTACACACCAAAATAAAGCAATTGAGTTGTAGATCAAAACCATTTTCAATGTGATTATGTTTGGACAAAGCGCACCAAAAAATATGTTTAGGAGATTAGTGACTCAACCATGGCAAGAGCTCCTACTTTGGTAATTTTCTTGAACTTACCTTATATGAATTACATTTAATTTCCATCACCAATCGCAATGGGGTTGTGGCATTTGTTTTAATTGCATATGATGTAATTATATTTCAATAGTATTTTTGATGTGTTATGCATCCTGGGACTGCATGAACCCAATAACAAATACACTAAAGTAGCTTGCCTGGAAATTTTCAATTGGAAATCATGATTGTCGAATGGGAATTTTCTTGTTAGGATAGTGGAAAAATTAGTCCTTAGAACTTGAGGCACCATTGTAACTTTCTGCACTACATATTGCACTTTAATATGTTTTCTGGTTGCAAGACAATCACCATGGAAACATGTTAGGTGAAATATCTAAGTATGTGGAGGTTAATGAGTGGCCAACAAAGGATCTATCAACGTACTTGATTCTAAATCCTTGGCCAAGGTTGGATGTAAACTAAAAAATGAGTTTCTTAATAACATCGTTGAATCAAGTTACTAGGAATGGTTACATAGATATTGAGCTAAATAGGATTTTGACTAATATTCCATACCCTAGGCTCAATCAGGAGATTAGTTGATGGAAAGACCATACTTGCCTGGTGTCCGTAATATTCTCTACTTCACCTATATCTAGGTAGTCATGATGCGTTGCCAGATGCTTCATATGATTTGTTTCTTTTGGAATTAATAAGTTAATTCTAAGAGGATTAATTATTCAATAATTAAGTAACAAGAGTTGTGAACTCACTACTAGCTTATTGGTGAACCAAGGGGTCACACACAAAGTTGTACAAGTCCAATACTTGCCTAGAAATTAATTCGAGTGTTGGATGAAATTAATTAATGTGATAAATTAATATGTCGAATTAATTCAGTTAACTGGTGGGATCAATTGATTAGATCTAATTGGATTAGGTAGCTCAATTATAATATTTAATTAATTGATTATCATAAATTAATTTAATTGATTGAATCAACTAAACTATGCCAAATTAATTAATTAGGTCTAGGTCAATTGGGTGTGAGCTTGTAGGATAATGATTAGAAAATTAGATTAGGAATCTAATTCCTAGAGATGATAGGGTAAGATTATGAACATGAGACTTCATACTAGGAGTCCATTTTGGAAGGGACTTGAGGGTGCCTTATAAGGTCCCTATTGGACAAATTTAGGGTAAACTTTAACCCTAGAACATGTTAACTCGTAGCTGATTTTCTCCTGGAAAAGCACGCTAAAAAAACCCTCCTTGATGAAGGAGAGTCATCTTCTTCATGCTCCAATTATGTATTCACCTTCTCCAAAATTTGTTTTATAATTTTCCAACCCTTTCATCCTATTTAATTCTTGATTCAATTGTCAAATTGAAAATTAAATTAAACACCTAAAGCGTATCCACATGTTGAAAATTTTTACACCAATTGAATCCATGCTAGTAGATTCAAAAGGCCTTATTCTCTCTAGAATATGTGGAGTTTAATTCTTAATTCAATTAGTGAATAGAAGAATTGAACCATGATAAAAAAAAAGTGGAAACTTTTGATGGAAGAAAATAACCAAGAAGGAGAGAGAAGGGTTGTCTTTTCTTTTTTTCTTTTGCTGGCCAATTTCTCTCTCTTAGAGAGCTCCAAAAATTGGCCGCAAGGGGGAGTGCTCTTGTAGAACTCTTCCAATCCTAGTACCATTAAGTTTCCACATGCTCATTTCATTTATTTGATTTCTTCTTTCCATCAAACTATAAGACAAGTTTAATTCTTATAATTAAACTTCTTAATGGGCCTCCTACGAGCCTATTAGCTTGGGCTTAGACTTCAATTAAATTAACTAAGTTCAATTAATTGATCTTCATCGTTTAAATAAGCCTAACTTAATTGATTGATCTAATCAATTAATTAATTAGTTCCCATTGGGCTTTCTAATCATATTATAACCTATTAAATAATCCCATTATTTAATATGCCCAATTTAATTAATTGATCATATCAATCAATTACCTTGATTATATGTAAGGATCTTAATCAAATTAGGTCCAATTAAATAACCACATTGTTTAATCGGATAAATTAATTCAACTACTTAAATTAATTTATACCCTACTTAATTAATTGATCATATCAATTAATTAATTAGCTCCACATGGGCTCTTTAATCTTATTAGGTCTAATTAAATAATTAAATAATTTAATTAAATAAATTGATTTAACTTCTTAAATCAATTCGAGCCCCAGATTAATTAATCTCCATTAAATAATTTGATCCAACCCTTGGATATGTTCTAGTTAGAAATGTAGTTTTTTCAACTTAGTATGTAACACTTTAGGTTTACTCTAAGCTAGTTGTGGGCTGATAAATCTTGTGACTTAGTTAAATAATTTAATTATTTTGATTAATTAATCTAATTAATTAATCCTCTTGGAATTAACCCATTAATTCCAAGAACCCAGAAGTCATGGGAAACACTTAGCAGTGCATCATGACTCATAGTCTTAGGTGAAGGTGCGAACCTATTCCAATTATGAATACCATGCAAGTACGGTCCTCCGTTATCTAATCTTTGAATTGAGTTTAGAGCATGGATTATTAGTCAAAACCTCATTAGCTCAATAACTATGTTTCTATTCCTAGTAGCTTGACTCGATGATGAACAATTAGAAAACCCCACATCTAATTTTCATACAACTTTGGCCAAGGATTTTAGAGCTAAGTACAGTGGAACACATAGGAGATTTACCTATTCATCTAGATAGGTGACGGATCCTTTGTTAGCCATTTATTAACCTCCATACATGAAGATGCTACACCCAATGTAAACACCTTGTGATTGTCATGCAATCAAAAAATATATCAAATTGCAACATGTCATGCACAAGGTTACCATGGTGCCTCAAGTCCAAAGACTAATTCTTGCACTATCATAATGAGAAAATTCCCATTTGATAATAGAATATTTCCAATTGGAAATTTCTAGGTAGGGTAGTTCAGTGTACTCGTTCCCCAATAAGCACTCGTATACATGTACTAGTATCTCTACACCAATGCCTATAGAACGAGGCATCCTCCTTTCGAGCCTACTTCATATGCGCAAGTCTTAACAGGATCAATATGTCCTATCTTATTGATCCTTAACTTGGAACGTTTTAATATTACAGCCTTAGAGGTATATTCCATGATCATCATCATATACACGACTACACCCTATAACTATATATGATCTAAGGACTTCATCTAATTCTTATGATGAATTTAAGATGAAGATTGCCATTTAAATGATATTAATATGAATAAGAATGATTCACAAGAGTATAAGAATGACCAAATTAATTAGCTCGCCAGACACTACTCTAATATGCATGTGGCAATAAGAGAAACTATTTTGACGAGGAACTTTGTCAGGCTTGGGCATAGTTCGATCTATTATTTGATCCAGTACCTATCTACTATGATAAAAATAATGCGATTGCACAAGCAAATGAGTCAATATTTCATCAAAGACCCAAGCACATCATGAGGCGATACCACCTTATTTGAGAGATCATTAGTAGAGGCAGCATCAAAGTGGAGAGAGTTATCTCGACAAAAAAATATAGCAGGTCCCCTAACCAAACCCCTAGTGCAAAGGGTATTTGAAGCACATCTTGAAAACATTGGCCTAAGATATATAGATAATTGACTTTAAGGCAATGAGGAAGATAGTTAGAGTAGTGTCTGGTGTGCCAATTAGTGGTCATTTCTATGCTATTATAAAATTTGATATTTTGTTGAATTATATTAATAGAATTGGTATTTATTTATCTTCAATTGCACTTAGACAATTAGATAAAGTTTGAAGACCATACTTAGCTATTGGGTATGATCGTATATATAATGACGATCATTGAATATGGCTCTATAGCTTTAGTCTTAAATTAGTTTTGAGTTGAGGGTTCATTGAAATGATCGACAAGCCTATCAAGACTTGTGTACACAAAGCATGCTCGAAAGGAAGTTGTTTTGCTCTATAGGCATCAACGTAGGGACGTTAGTGCATGTGTGCAGGTGCTTGTTAGAGAACAAGTAAACCAAACAGACTCAATTAAAATTCTTGAAAATATTGTTCATCGAATGAGAATTTCCTAATTACGATAGCATAACCATTAGTTGTGAGACTTGAAGCACCATTGTAGCCTTGTGCACGACATGTTACACTTTGATGTATTTCTCATTTGTTTGACAATCACATGGGAGATGTGTTGGGTGTAGCATCTTCGTGTATAAAGGTTAATAAGTGACTAATAAAGGATCCATAACCTGTGAATCTCTTATATTTTCAAAGTCCTTGACTCTGAAGACCTTTACAAGAAATGATATATATTAGATGAGTATTTTCTAATGATTTATCAAAGAGTCAATGAGACTTGAAATGAAATTATAGTTATTAAGTCAAAACAGAGTTTCGATTAATTATCTAAGTTATAAATTTAATTAGGAGATAAGGAGATGCAAGGACCATACTTGCATGATACTTGTAATTGAAATAGGTTCACTACTATTTACCTAAGAATAGGCGGCCGTGATGCGCTGCTAGATATTTCTCATAACTTGTGAGTTTTTGGAATTAAGGAGTAGTTTCAAGATGATTAATTAATTAGATTTACTAATTTAAATATTTTTTAACTTAAGTTGCAAGAGTTGCAAGCCTACTACTAGTTAGTTGTGAGCCTAAGGGGTCACATAAAAATAAGAGATAGTCCACTTCTAATCTAGAAGGTAATCCAAAGAGTTGGATTAATTAATTGAGGCTAAAATTAATTTAAAAAGTTAAATTATTTGTCCAATTAAATTATAAGATTATTTAATTGTACCTAAAAAGAGTAAAGGATCATGTGGAGTGAATTAATTGATTGGATCAATTCATTAAAATAGACATACATTAGTTTAAGGAGTTATTTAATTTATTTAATTAAATAATATGATTATTTACATGGCCTAATTTATTCAGGTTGTCTAAGTAGAATCAATTAATTAATTATTAGATTATTGAATTAAATAGGCTTATTTAATTAATGGAGATGAATTAAATGAACTTAATTAAATTAATTTAAGTCCAAGTCCAAGATTTATGGGCCTGTAGGAAAGGCCCACTAGGAGTCTTGATCAACAAGTCAAAGACTCCTAATCATGGATGGAAAGAACAATACAAGATAGATATGGAGAAAGATTACATTTCGCTAGATACCTTATTTTCTTGGGATTGTAGTTCAATTGGTCAGAGCACCAACCTATCAAGGCGGAAGCTGCATGTTTGATGGCAGAGGTGAATTGAAAGATAAGCAGTGGAAATTCTAAGAATTCCCTGGGAAAAAAATAGAGATGTCTTCTACGTTACTCGATGTAATTTCTTAGAGTCTTTCAGTTTGAATGTATTTGCTAAAATCCTACCCGCAAGCATACGACGTCAAATTTTAATATAACAAGGTGAATAGAGTATCATCTCCGTAGGAATTGATATCAAACATGTATTAAGTACCGTATTATAATAGCCCTAACTTTATTTGGATAGTTCAAAACCAAAGTTGCAATTAAGTAAACTCAAAATTCTAAAATTATCTAGAACAATTCACTTAGGCAAATTATCAAACACATGATGAACAATCAATTCCACATGTATGATTAACTTAGTTTTCATCTATGTTTACCAATCTAATTCATCAATTTCCAGCAAACAATTAATAAATTAAGAATCCTTAAAGTAACCAACTCCCTCTCTCAAGTGTGGAGTGATTATGAATTCTAATTCGGACTTCGATATCTCTATAAAAATCTAAAACTAAAATCCTATAAAAGTTATATAGATTCTTCAATAAAACTTGAAAGAGTTCATAAGTCTCTTGACTTTATAAATTCCTAAGTGTTATCTTATGGCCATGCATAAAATTTCCTCTCTCAATTACCAAATCTCATACTCTATACAATCTTGATTAATGCAATCAAATAAAGATAACACAAATAAAGTGAAGAACTCGAAATAGCCTAAATTGAATATCAAAACATAGGACCCAACATAAGTTACATCGCCCCTAGAAACTAGAATTTAGTTCATGATGGATGTAGAAAAACTCCTAGATAAGTTTCTATGCATCTAAAAGTTCGACAAGAAATAAAAAGAAGGAATTCGATTAACAAGGTTTAGGAATTCTCTTTGGATATAGATACCTTCAATTATATAGTTTGAAGTTTCTTCCTTGATTCCAAGGCTTCTTCGTTTGTTCTCCAACTTGCCAAAGTGTTGGGAATGAATTGTAAGTCTTCTATTTATACCCTTTCCCAAAAACTAACTATAAGTCTTCTATTTATACCCTTTCCCAAAAACTAACTAAAAAAAACCTAACTTTTCCATAAAACCCAACAAACAATGTTTTGGCTCGATGAAATGGTGCCCCAACACCATACATGCAGTTTTCACTGTGTAGCAGTAATGGCACCTCACCGCCCTGTACTTCACCCCGTTGTCCTGTATTGCACCTCACCGCCATCAACTCTATTTTTCTATTTTTTTGGCAAACGGCGTCGTAGCTCATAGTAAATGGTGTTGCGGCAGCAACTGTCCTTTTAGTTGATTTTCTACTTTTCTTTCTTCTTCTTGAATCAACATAACTTGCCTCAATCTTTTAACTCCTACAAAACTTAAACAAAACATATAAAATACCACAATAATCGCTTGAAAACTAATAAATAAATAAGTTAAAGGCACTCAAATCATAGGTATAAATCAACTCAACAAATACCCCCAAACTTTAAGATTTGCTTGTTATCAAGCAAAATAGAAAAGAACAACTAAAACAAATAAACTAACGACACAAATTTAAGTATCAACAAGTGGCAAATCATCTACACACCTCAAAGATAGCCAAAATTACGACTCAAAAAGGGACATCAAAATTTTTAATGCTTAATCATTAACATGAGCACTAATTTCACTCAAACTTGTGACCGTGTGTGAAGTCAATCTACATCACATTCATCACTCAGATAAATTTATAAAGTCAAGAACTTTCTAAATGATCCATTTTTTCATAAAGAATAGAAACATGTCCCAAACTCCATAAGCTTGCTTTTTCTCATTGATCTCCACTAATATAGGTATACAATAACATCAAGAATCAAAAGTTCTTTCAAATCTTGTAATGTGTGGCTTGGGTAATGTAGGGAAATTTGAAAAAATATAACTCCAAATCACCCATGCCATAGTCATCCTAAAACCACAAACATAACCATATATAGTGTATCAACCTCTCATAGCATCCCCTCAAGTCAACTTAATATATATTTCATTGAATAAATACACCCAATTTTCTTTCACTTTATTCATCATTCATGTTTGTTTTCTTTTCACTTATCTTTTTTTCTCTTTTTTTTCTTCTTATTTTATTTATTTACTTATTTTGTAGATCTCTTCCCTTTGATTATCAATGCGCAACCCCAAGCTTATCTTTTTGCTATGCACAAGGGATTATATTTCTTTCTTTCATGTTTTGGGAAGACCTTCTCACACCTTATATTAATTTCTCCAAATTGTACTCTAGTTTTAGAATTGTCTCCTAGAATGATGTGTTTTGAGTGACAAGGGTTTTATTATGGGAAAATATGCATGAGGCTTAGGAAATTGCATATGGAATATCAAGGAAAAAGGTTTTTTTCTTCTTCTATCAAAGAAAAAGGTTTCATTAGGCTTAATAGAGGACACTAGGGATTTTGAAAGGGTTGGGTAGAAAGACTCAAACCATCCAAAAATATCTTAGATCATCTCCCTAATGGTATGTCACTTAGGATTTTGCCTCGATCAACGATCAAACAAGTTATAGAGTTTGGTAAAATAATCAATAAAGTTATTGGTTCCCATAAACTGTCTCTAAGTAGATAAACACAATTTGGTGAATGACTAGTGCTCATGAAAATGATGTATCACACACTTAAACAAAAACAAATAAGTCAGTCCTAGTAAGTTTTCATTGAGGTTATTAGATTTCATCATTGCCCATAATAATTCAGCACAAGTATAACTCAGGAATCTACTTATGTAACTAAATAGCAAAATAAAAATATAAAAATAACATCCTACTACATAAAACAAAAAACATAAAGCAAAACAAATCACCCTAAAACTTAATCGAGATATTGTCCTAATGGATTAAAGAAAATGTATGATAGGGGATATATCTGGCGAACGAAAGCATCATAGGGGGTTGGTTGGCTCATTATCCTCAGATGAGGATAGAAGAAGTACCGTGGTAGAGAAAAGTGAATGTTAGATACACATATGGAAGGACCAACCAACTATAGAAACTGGGTGAGAGCAAGGTTGTGCTCATCTCATACGCTCGTTAAGTAGTGTTGTGATGGTACCTATAGTAAGCCTCATATCAGAGCTGATGGATCTCTCGACAAAGGTCATGGACCTTCTAATGAAGAGCAAAATCTGAGTTGGAACAAATAGCAATGGGGCAGCAAAGAAAGATAGGGAACGGTGCCAGCTCCAGAAGGATATGGCGGAGCAACTTTCCAAAATATGTAGCACATAGTAGTGTTGTAGTTCGGCACATTATTTAGGGTGCTGAAAAATCTCCTCATGACCTGACTCAACACCCGCATTATAATAGAGTCCACATGTTAAAGAAGGGTGAGGTAAACCATCCATCCTAGACCCCTGTAATGTGAAGAGGATGTAATTTTGAATAATACAACCTACATTAATGCTTAGATAGTGGGTGATGGCATACAATATGTTAAGCGCGGTCTTTGGTAACATTAATATGGTGGGTGGTGGGCATAAGCTTACCACAAATGAAATAGTACCAAGCTCTGCCATAAATGTTAAGAGCATTGATAAAGAATGAGAGAGCAGCAACAATAGATTAGCTGGAGGATTTCCACTGAGCCTAAGAGCGACAAAGTGTGTGAATGCTCTGCTGGATATCATAATCACTAAGAAGTCTATTGTATAGATCTTTATTGATATCCTGCACATGGTAATACTCATTAATAGTCCGCTAGTGGAAAAGGATACGTATTTGCCCCGAATGAAGACTTTATTATGCCTATGCTTGAATGTATTGTATAAAATTCTAGCACTAAAGAAATGGTAGCAGCCTCACTGAGTGGAAAACGTCTCCCACTATCTTTCCTAAGTCATATGAACAATATCACCCTTAAGCCAACTGTGAATATTGAAACCTCACTCCAAGATAAGACTCTTCTTCATGAGAAGGGAATGATATCGTCGAATAGTGTCCTCACTAATAAAAAGCTTTTGTCATAAGAGAAAAAAGTAGTGGTTTTGGCCTTGCCTTTACCTTTGTTTGGTTTTGGTTCCATCTCAATAATTCTTTAAAGATAAAAGAAACACGAGTTAAAAACACATGCCAGATAAAGAAAAAAGTAATGGTACCCAAGTTAATCCTGAAACTAACAAACAAACCAATCAAATTTACAATGGTACAAAATGCTCATTGTCAAGCATATAAACACAAGTCAATAATGAAGCATAATAAATTAAGTATGTTCGATCATTAGGTACAAAGTAATGAGTAGGCTCATGAATCATTCAAAATGAATAAACAATCACTAATAAAGCATGATGCACACAAGTTGGCCCTACAAGCGCTAACATGTAACACCATTAGAGTGAAATGTACTTTCTCCCTATTTAACATATGTGAGATGGAGTGATTGTGTGAATGTGTGCTTCAACATGGCCTAACAAGGAGAAATATGCCTCACTCACAAAGGATAAACCTAACGACACACTTAAAGGGAACAAAAATGTGTGACAATGCTAGTCCCCATAGGTCAAACATTTTGTAAAACATA
The DNA here is from genome assembly GCA_019321725.1 of Paulownia fortunei. NCBI lineage: Eukaryota > Viridiplantae > Streptophyta > Magnoliopsida > Lamiales > Paulowniaceae > Paulownia > Paulownia fortunei. The sequence goes on from CM033116.1 coordinate 10,465,353, forward strand.
TTATGTGGATAATGAAAAACACTATATCCTATATGAGATTTGTAAGCCCTTGCCCCCTAAATTACAAATACGAAGAAAATACACCAATAATCCAATACCAATCACAATATTGAACCACACCCATGACAAACCACATTAACCAACAAGTATGTCAAGACAAAAATGAATAGATCTTTAAGAAAATTCGCATTAACATTCCTTTATGCTAAATTATGCGAAGTGTATAAAGTATGTGATCTCAAGAAAGATGAAATTAGTCAAATTTGAAATAGTCAAGCTTACAGAAGAATGCAATGCCATCATTTAGAAACGTTACCTCTTAAATTAAAATATCTAGAAGTTTTATTATTCTTTGCAATATAGGAAGTAATTTTTTTTATAAAGCACTTTGTGATTTTGTAGCAAGTATTAATTTGATGCTATTTTTGTTTTTTAGAAAATTAGTATTAGGAGAAATAAATCCATCCACCATCACCTTATAGTTAATAGATAGGTCTTTTACCTATCTAAGAGAAGTTAATGAAGATGTCTTGGTAAATGTGGATAAATTCATATTTCTAGCAGATTTTCTTACTATCAGTATATTGTTGATAAACGTAAAGTATAGAGAGTTGACTTTGAGGGTCAACAAAGCTGAAGTGAAGTTCAACATCTATCGAGCTAAGATGTTTCAAGAGGAGCCCAACATATGATATCGAATTGAAGTGTTGGAGCACTGCACGCATACCCATCTCATCAAGCAATAACTCATGGACCCATTAGAAAAGATGCTTTGTTCACTCCATTATGCAAGGTATAGATTATTTGGTTGATGGTGAGGATTTGGTACATTATTTATTTTATGTTGATGTGTTGTAGGCTAGAATGATGAATAATTGTTCTTTGGAGAAACTAGGAAGTACAATCACTCAGAATGCACTATAAGTAAACCCAAAATTAAAGAAACTTCCTGAACACCTCTAAAATGCATTTTTAGGAAGAATAACATATATCTAGTAATAGTTTCTGCCTCTTTATCTCTTTTAGAATTGGATAAATTGTCTCATGTCTTAAGAAAGCATAAGTCTACTTTAGGATGGTCTATTTCTGATTTGAAAGACATTAGTTCCTCTATTGTGGTGCGTCAACTTTTAATGAAAGACTCATACAAACCTTTAATTGAGCATCAAAGACATTTAAATCCTATTATGAAAAACGTTGTACAAGCTGAAGTTTTAAAATGGCTTAAGGCAGGGATTATTTATGCAATTTTAGATAGTTCTTAGGTAAGTCCCATGCAAGTGGTTCAAAAGAAGGGGGTATGAGTATGGTTAAGAAAGACAATGAGCTTATCTCTACTAGGACAAGGACTGGTTGGCAAGTGTGTATTGATTATAGGAAACTAAATAAGGCTACTCACAAGGATCACTTCCATCTGTCTTTTATTGACCAGATGTTAGATGATTAGTGGGGTACCAATAATACTATTTTCTTAATGGTTGTTCGGGGTATAACAAGATTACCATTGCCCCCAAAGACTAAGAGACAATAATATTTACTTGTCCATATAGTACCTTTGCTTTTCGTAGAATGTCGTTTAGGTTGTGTAATGCTCTGGCCACTTTTTATAGATGTATGATAGTCATATTCCATGACATGGTGGAGAAACCATGGAGGTTTTGTGGATGATTTCTCTATTTTCAGTTCTTCTTTAGATCATTGTTTATATAATCTTTCCCTTGTTTTTCAGAGATGCAAGGAGACTAACTTAGTCCTTAATTGGGAGAAATATCATTTCATGGTGAAAATGGGTATACTGCCAATGAGAAACTTCCACCACCAACTAATATGAAAATTGATCCATAGCGTTTGGGGCATGCTAAGTTTTATAGAAAATTGATTAAGGAATTTTCTAAAAGTTGTTAAACCTTTATGTAATCTTTTGGAAAAAGATATGCCTTTTAATTTTGATGATTCTTGTTTACAGGCTTTTGAGCAGATTAAGAAGGCACTCATTTTAGCTCCTATCATGGGGGTGCCTGATTGGACCCAACTGTTTGAGCTCTTGTGTGATGCAATGACTATGTAGTAGGAGTGGCCTTGGGTTAAAGGAGTGATAAGATCTTTCTGGCCATCTATTATGTAAGTCAAACATTAGATAGTACACAGCAAAATTATATGACAATCGAGAAAGAGATGCTAGTTGTAGTGTTTGCATTTAATAAATTTCATATTTATCTTGTGGGTACTAAGGTTATTGTGTTTACTGATCATGCAGTTATTAGGTACCTATTTGCTCTAAGAGTTTGACCTTGAGATTCGAGATAAGAAGGGCAATTAGAATGTGGTAGCTGATCATTTATATCGTTCCAAGTAGAAAGCGAGGTTTTGGGAACACCAATTCAAGAGTCTTTCCCAGATATGCTCATTTTCGTGGTTGAGGCTAAACTCCCATAATATGCTAATTTGTGAATTATCTTGTGGATAGAGTCTTCCCTCTGGACTTGTCATCACCAAAAAAAGAAATTCTTGCATGATGTTAAAACATATTTGTGGGATAATCCTCTACTTTTCAAGAGATGTCCATATTCAATGATTATGAGGTGTGTCCCTTTAGAAGAGACTGAGGAAATTTTGACATATTATCATTATTCTCCATGTGATGGTCATTTAGAGCCTACTCGGATAGCAACAAAGGTATTATAATCTGGATTCTATTGGCCTTTATTATTTAAAGATTGTTATGCCTTTGTGTAAACTTGTGATCGATATCAATTAGTCATGACCATCACGCGATGCCATGAGCTCCGCTTGATATACATGATGGAGGTTGAACTATTTGATGTCTGGGGGATCTATTTCATGGGACATTTTTCTCTATACCTTGGTTCAGGTCAACATTTTGCTTGTTGTGGACTCTAAATGGGTGGAAGTCATTGCTACACCTACCAACAATGCTAAGGCAGTGTTGAAATTTTTACACAAACACATATTCACATGTTTTGGCATTCCTAGAGCAATCATTAGTAATGATTGTGCATATTTTTATAATAAATTATTCCATAACCTTCTTGTGAAGTATGATATGAAGCATAAGGTAGCTCTTAGATACCATCCACAGTCAAATGCCAATCCGAGATCTGCAACTATGAAGTCAAGTAAATCCTTAAAAAGATGGTTGGCACAAATGCACTTTTAGCCTATCACACAGTTTACAAGACACCTATCGGTATGTTACCGTACTAATTGGTGTTTGGAAAAGCATGCCACATTTTAGTTGAGTTGAAACATCAAGCTTATTGGATCGTATGATGGTTGGACTTCATTATTAAAGCAGCGGATGAAAAGCAACTCTTACAATTGAATGAGATGGAAGAATTACACAAGATGCATGTGAAAGTGCAAAGATTTATAAGGAGAAGATAAAAAAACAGCATGACTAGGTGATCTTGAGGCATGAATTTCAACTTGGATAGTGAGTGTTATTATTCCACTCTCGTTTTAAGCTTTTTACAGGTAAAATTAAATCTAGATGGTCAGGCCCATTCGTAGTCGAGCAAGTGTTTCCGTTTAGTGCAGTTGAATTGAAGGCCAGTGATGGATGTTTGTTTTATGTCAATCACCAGTAGTTGAAACATTACATCGGGAATGAAGCGAGAAAGATCGCCAACATCCCTCTTGAAAAGGCCAATTATGCACTTTACCAAAGTCTAGCTAAAGACTATAAACTTAGCTTTTCTTGGGAGGCGACCAAGCCATTTATATTGCTTTCTCGTAATATTTTTATTTTATTTTTATGCTTTTGTTTTGTTACTTTTTAGCCTAGGATGGTTGGTTATTTCACCCCTTAATTTGTGTTAATTTTCTTAATGTTAATCCTTATTATGTAGTTTTGCACGTGGAAACTGATCTAAAAGTGCGTATGTTGGTAGAATTTCACAAGCCCATGATGGTGCCCTCGCTCTATTTGATCGCACTTAGCCCAGAAAAACTACACTTAAGGTACCCCGACGTAGAAAAGAGCACCTCATCGAGATTGTGCATTGTGCCTTGGTGCAAAATAGGGTGCCTTAGTGTGAAATGCCTTAATGGGAGCCTTAATGCAAATACCTATCTGCGGAAATCTAACTTATGGCATCATGGCGACATTTTTTTCAAAGCGGCGCCAAGTTATGATTTGAGAAAATAAATAAAAGGGTTAGAACCCTTATGCCTCAAAACATAAAATACATGCCTAACCTAAGGACTCTCTCAATCACTCTTTCCCTGCACAATCACTCGCGCACAAGTAAGCACACCATGCATTCATCCATTACACACTCCTCATATACCAGTCACACATGCCACCACATCTTTCTCCATTAGTAAGTTTATTTTTTTTATTCTCTAAAAACTTAGCAAATTGAGCATCTAACTTTTTCTTTTAGATTATTTGAGGAAAAATGAAGGGAATAATAAAATTAGAAGAATTTCAAGCTTAGAATTAGAATTAGGCTTCTCAACCCCTGTTTGTTCATCATTCTGAATTCCCTCTTCTTTTAATTACTCCATCTTTGGAACTTGGATTGTTGTAGAAGTTTGAGGTCTATTTGTGGTGGATTTATTCAATCTTGGACTCATATTTAGTACCACTCCTAAGTTGTGTTGCCTTGCAATGCTCTTAATGAATGACATCAGTGTTACTTAGAAAAAATTTCTTCAGTTATTATGCACTCATTGTTGTGGCTAACTATCCTATTTGTGTTTCCAAGACTTTATTCATGCTCACACACTAGACATTTATGCTCCCACAATCAATACCAACTGTCCAATTTGAATCTTATTATTGTCAAGCTTAGCCTCATCTTTGTAAAACAAAGCTCTCGTATGAAAGTGCTAACCATATCCTCCAAGGACATCTCTTTTTCACCCCTTGCATGTTAAAACTAGATGAATTTTTGTAGCCTAGAGGAGGTTAAAGTACATTTATGTTTTTTCTATAGGATAAATTTTCATGGTTGTGAAGTCCTCGATGGTAACGATTTGGCAATTGATTACCCCTAAAGTTGAAGTTCTGATTGTTCACAAAATTTACTTGCTCATTAGACTCTTGAGGATTGAATGGCATGTTAGGAGGTATAGCAGCATCCACTTCTTGAGGTGTCCTATTGCTAGTCTATGCAGAAAACTAATTTCCCCGACGATAATGCCAAAATACTGGTTCTTTGAAATATTATCCGCAAGCGTACGTTGTTAAATTTTAGTATAGCATGGTGAATAGAGTATCATCTCCACAGGATTTGATATCAAGCATGAACTAAGTACCGTAATTATAGTAGTCGTAACTTATTTAGATAGTTCAAACAGATTTGCAATTAAGTAAACTAAAAATCTTAAAATTAACTAAAAAATTTCACTTAAGCAAATTATCAAACACTTGATAGACAATCAATTCTTGAGGTATAATTCACCTAGTTTTCACCATTGTTTACCAATCTAATTCATCAATTTCAAGCCAACAATTTATAAGTTAAAAATCCATAAAGTAATCAACTCCCTCTCTCGAGTGTTGAGTGATTATGAATTTTAATTTAGATTTTGATATTCTATAAAAATCCAAAACTAGAATCCTATCAAAGTTTAATTGATTCTTCATTAAGACTTCAAAGGGTTCATAAGCCTCTTGAATCTATGAATTCCTAAGTTGAGTTATCTATGGCCTTGCATAAAATTCCCTCTCTCGAGTACCAAATTTCATGCACCAAATTTCAATCAAGATGTAATAAATTCAAAATAAAAAAAATAAAGTGAAGGCTTGAAATAGCCTAAATTGAATATAAAAACATAGTATTCGATATAAGTTATATCACCTCCTAGAAACTAGAATTTAGTTCATGATGTTTGTAAAAAAACTTCTAGACAAGTTTGTATATGTCATGAAAATTTGACAAGAAATAAGAAAAGAAATTCAACTAATAAGGTTCAGGAATCCTCTTTATATCTAGATGATGGATACCTTTAATTGTGTAGTTAGAAGTTTCTTCCTTGATTCCAAGCCTTGTTTGGTTGTTCTCCAAGTTGCCAAAGTATTGGGAATGAATTGTAAATCTTCTACCCTTTCCTAAAAACTAACTGAAAAAACATAACTTTTGAATAAAAGGTGTATATATACACCATCATAGGGCCCAAAAATTGCATGCTTTTATAGGAAAAACTTCAACTTCATAGCATTAGAAAAACCACCCTTTGTCCCTATTATCTTGTACCTTTTGTTTCATCAAAAGGTTCCACCTTTTGATCATCAACTTAATTCTTTTATCAGAAGTTGATATAAGAATTAAAGTTGCACTCACAAATTTTAGATTAGAAATAAAGAGTCTTAGTTTTCTAGCAAGGATTCAAGATTTGTGGGCTTGCCTAAAGTGTGGATACGTGTAGAGAAAGATGATTGGACTCCTTGTGAACTAATTTCTAATTTGGGGTTAACAATTAGAATTGTTTCAAACCTCATCATCAAACATAGTTCTTAATTTAAGTATAATTTGCAAAACTCTTATTTAAATTATTAAGCGGATAATCAAGAAAGCAGATTGATCAATCATATTGATTCCCCGCGATTGTATGTTTTAATGGTTATACATGTTTTTTAATTTTTTTTAATTTTTGTTGTATACCTATCCTGGGATATACGAACCCAATATAATACATGTTGGTTAGCAAGTTTTCGCATGGAAGTCTTACTTTGCAAACCATTCAAATGAAATTTGTTGGCCTCGGGTTAATTGAAGCGTGTGATGTTAGTGTTATCAATTTTATGCATATCATTATGAAACTCTTTAATGAGGAAGATTGTACACAAGTTTGGCTCCGACAAGTGTTGTACATTGAGGGATTTCTAATAAGGGTTTTAAATGGACCCCTAGTTTTAATCTAAAGATTGAGATGTCTATTGCTCCAATATAGATTGGATTTTCTAAGTTGCCATTGCATCTATTCACCAGGAAGATATTTTTTGGCATTGCTTGATGAATATACAACTGATCAAACGACCTGGCGTGGTGCGCATTTGTGTGGAAGTTGATTTATTAAAACCCAGAGTTAATGAATTTATTTAGGGATTAAGGATTCTATTGTTGTTTTGAAAGTTAAATATGAAAATCTGCCAAAATATTATACTATTTGTAATCACTTAGGGCATGAACTTTCAGATTGTAAGGAGGTTGGGAATAAAATGAAACCAGAAAAAGATTCATCAAAGCCAATGTCTGGTATTCAACAATCTAGAGATACGATAGTGATTCAAAATTCTAAGGCTACTAAAGCGAGACAAGTAAAGAAAGGTAAGCAGATTATTGGTGCTAATCTAGTACAATCTCTAAAGTTGTTTTGATATCGTTTAAAACTACTCTTAGGAATTCAATGTCTATGGAAGCGAGCTGTTCGAAAGTTGAGAATTTAGATCTTATTTTTAGATGAATTAATGAACAAAAGTTAAATGTAATTTAATCCAATATCTTCTAATTGCTTGACATTCGTAAAGAGGATATGTTGGATGTTGCACTGGCGTGCATAAAGGTTAATGAGTGGCCAACATAAATTCTATCATTTATCTAGAACAAGCGAATTTTCTATATTTTCATAGTTTATGAGTCTAAGATTTTGCCCAGGGTAGGATGAATATAGATTCATCATGAGTCGTTAGAACTTGAAATCAGATCATAGTTAATGAGTCAGTTAGGGTTTCGACTCATAATCCATACCCTGGGCTTAATCGAGAGATTAGATGACGAAAGGACCTTATGTGTATGGTACTTGTAATTAAAATGGATTCGCTAGCTATTTCGCTTAGGATTAAGAGTCATGACACACTTGCTAGGCGTTCCATGACTAATGAGGTTCTTAGAATAAGAAGCTAATAACAAGTGGATTAATTAATTAAAATAACAGTTATTCATAAGTTGCAATTATTGTAAGTCCACTACTAGCTTAGTTGTAAATCTAAAGTGTCAAATACAATCTTGGAAATGAGTATTTCTAAAATTGAAAATGATCCAAAGATTAATGGGGATTAAATAATTAGAGCTTAATTGATTCAACTGTTGAATTAGATATCCAATTGAATAATTAGATTATTTAATTAGATCTATTTTAATTAGGGAGCTCAATTAGAGTGAAGTAATTAATTGATTGGATTAATTCATTAAAACACTAGATTAATTTAATGATCAAATTAATCTAATCAATTAAGCAATTGAATTATTTAATTAGGCTTGATGTAATTAAATTAATTGATTGAATTAATTAATCAAATTTGAGTCCAATCAATTAATAAGATTAATCGATGGACTTTATTTAAGGTCCAAGACTAAATGTAGATGGCTCAAACTATGAAGCCCATCCAGTTGTTGGAAAAAAAAAGGAAGAAAAGGAATATAAGATATTCATAAACTTAAATATAGGATATATGATATCCTTAGGGATAATTATAGGAAGATTTTTGGAGGATATTTTGATCAACCAAAAATCCTCCTAACTTATCTATAGTGGCTGAAAATTTGGAAGGCTGGACCTCCCAATTTTCAGCCAACCCTTGCATACATAAGGGGCTGATTTTTGCATGCTAGGGGTTAAGAAATCTCTTTTGCAAAAATCGGCCAAGAAGAGAAAAAAAGAGAAGAAAAAAAGGGTTTCTTTTCTTCCAACAACACAAAAGTTCCATCTTTGTATTATTTTACACTTGATATTTATTTCCACCAGTTGGATTACGAATCAGTGTTCACTGATTATACACTCCCATTACACATTTAGTAAAATGAGTTATAGTTACTAGTGAGACTATAATTCGATGTTTCTTGTCCAAACATGTGGACTATCTTTAAAGGGGGTTTATTTGGATCCCTACGGACCTATATATCACCAGCAATTGATTGGCATCATCCCTTTTACAGTCGCAGTGCACATTAAGTAATGAATCCAAAACTTTAAACTAATTTGTAAAACTATAAAAAACAGGCGATTGCTAGAATCGCTGCAAACTCGGGGTGATGCAATAATTATTATTGTTTGTGTTTTTATTTTAAATTAATTTTAAATTCCATTACACACACCCTGCAATTATAGCAAACCCAATATTGGTATCAAAGTCATAGTTTTATGTTTTAGATAAGTTGTTTGCGGATTTGTTTTTATATTTAGTTGATAAATATGAATTGTGGTTGCGTATATGATTTTGAGCATGTTTAATCATGCGAAATTGATATTTTAAATGTTAAAAGCGTAACACGATGAGCACACCACCACCACTGTCGAACCACTATTGTCGCCATTGACCAAGGTTAGGAGCACCACTGGCTGAACGTGCACACAGGCAACCTTCCGTGCGTGCTATTCGTAGGTGCTCTTGCCTGGGTTGCACGACAACAAATGGCTGGGAATATGTAAGGGGTTGCATGCAGATGGTGGTTGGGGGGTTTTGTGCACACATGACGAGTAAAGATCACCCGACCATGTGGGCAGGAATGCCTGCACTAGCAGACAACATTCTATGGGCGGGCATGTGCGAGGCTACCCAGTAGCCCCGCATGTAAGTTGGGTGCCTAGCAACCGACAGTCTGACATCATTTTGGGCAATGTGTTGACGTACATTTTTGTAAAATTTTTATTTTTGGGATTTTTCAAATTAATTTTTAATTTTTAAAATTTCTATAAAAAAATTATTTTTCTTGAAAATTGAAAAATTATGCTCAAGTCTTCATATATGCAAATTAAATATTGGTAAATTTATATGCTTTAAAAATTCATGTGATGTATTTTTCTTAAGCATATATGGGATGATCATAGGACCTTTTGAGCAATGTGATTGGAATTTAATGCTTTGGGTTTTTCAAAATGGGCCTGCTTGCCTCTTATTCATCTTTGTAATGTATTTTATTTTCTATAAATAGAATAGACATTAGGGGTGAGGTTTTCTTTTATTGTTATGGACAAAGAAAGGAACCATGGAAGAGGTTTGTGAGACAAGTCCCATGTATGCATGGGATGCAAACATGTAATAGTAGAGGTTATTTAAACATATAATGATTTAGGCTAATTATTATTTTATTACCCTTAGATTGACCTATACCCATTTTTGGCTCAAATAGGTCCCATAGGTTGGCTTATGATCATTCCAAGTTCATGTATGTATTAGATGCATACGTAGGATTTATTTAATGCTTTCATATGACGTGTTTGTGCTCATTTAAAAATTACACGCATTAAATAAATAGAATAAATTGTATATGATGAGGTCTTGGAAAAATGAACCCTATTTGAATTTTTAAAATCAAGTTAAGAATTTTACAAACAAATTTGATTTCAAGCACATGTGGACAAAGTTGGTTTAACCCAGCGATCTATGCCGACCATCAAAAATAGCAGACATGGCAATGCTACCACACTTAATCATCGGCCATGAGTCATGAGATGATTTTATACAAAAAGTTGTGATCTCTATTAAGCATGGCGATGCCCATAGGACAGACCCATCTATACATTGGTCGTGAGTTGTGGAACGTTTGGTTGTTCCAACCACGTAGAGGTTTGATGGGTCTTACTTGACACCAAGTAAAATATGGGCTCATAAAATTATGGCATATAGGAAGAGGTGAGGCAAATATCTTGAGGGTTGTATAGAAATACACTTGTCCAATAGTTGGCTACCTCTTGATATGTTTTATGGACTCATAAATTAGGGCACACGATATATCAATCGGACCTCAAGCTCGTTAGGAAATAAGATTTTCCAAATTTCCATTAGGGGTGATGGAGTTTTAAAAAATAGTAGGAGATATTTATAATTTAAGACCTTATTATAAATAAATATGATTTTAAAAGTTTGCTCATTTTCTGCATTGTTTATTTTTGTAGATCATCTATAAAAAGTGGACAAAAATCTACTAGCATACATTCATGAAGCCAACGAATTAATTGGACCTAATTATGTTGATTAGCTTAGGAATTTAAAAATTATTTTGCAATCTGAGAAGAGATCCTACATCTTTGATACTCCTCCAGTACGCCTGCTGATGGATAAGATTGAGGAAGAGCTTGCAGAATATCAATAACAAGTTGATGATGATCAGTAAACGCGATGCTATATGATGACATCGATGTCAAATGACTTGCAGAGGCAACACAAGATACATGTGCATGTGCATGATATCTATGTTCACCTACATGAGTTGTATGGTACACTAGGTAGACTAGATATCAAATCTTGAAGAGTTTTTTAGGACCCATATGATGGAGGACTCTTAGTCCATGATCGTGGATTGAAGATGATAGGCCTAATAGAAAGGCTTAAGTCATTTGTAGTCATTATAGACTACGAACTCTATATGGATATAATCCTGTAGTCTCTGTCTCCATTTTTTGACACCTTCATTATCAACTTCAACGTGCATAAGATGGAAACTAGCCTAACTGAGCTGATTAACATGTTGAAGATAGTTGAGTCCACCATGAAAAAGGATAAGCCGATCATGCTTATTGAATCATCTTCTAACTCGAAGGTTGCAAAGCCCAAGAAGAAGAAGGAAAGTGGAAAGGGTTCATCGATGGCCAATAAGATGAAGACAACTAGTGAGGTCTCAAAAGATTCCAATAAAGCCAATGGAAAATTTTCATTACTGCAGCAAACCTAGGCACTAGAAGAGGAACTACAAGGAGTACCTTTGGAGCCTGAAGAGTTCATGTATTTATTTTGTTGCAGTTAATTTATCTATTGACAATTCTTCTTATGTATTAGATATCAACTATGGGTTTCACATTTGTAATGATTTGCAAATGATGGCAAGAAGTAGAAAGTTGAATAGAGGAGAGACAGTCATGCGGAATAGAGCAAAGGTTCCTACATTAGCCATAGGAACTATACACTTAGTTTTAAATAATGGTTTAGTTTTGGTATTGAACAATTATTTTTATGCACCAAATATTGTTAAGAACATTATATCTATCTTGTTTTGGATGGAGAAGGCAATGGGTTTTTGTTTGAGAATGGAAATTCTATTTCTATATGTTCTACTTTGATCTTTACTTCCATATTGATGAATGGTTTCTATACTTTAACTCCCCATAGCTCTATTTTTCATATTCGACAAATAAAAAGAAGTTAGATAACCATAATTCCCCAACTTTATGGCATGTAAGATTAGGCCACATTTCTAAGATGAGGATCCACAAATTGGCACAATTGCTAAACCTTAAAGGCGAGTAAGGCCTGCCAACATGTGAATCTTATCTCAAAGGAAAAATGACCAAATCTCTATTTGTTGGACAAGTGGAATGACCTAAAGATCTATTGGATTTGATCCATACAGATGTATGCAGGCCACTTAGTATTAGTGCTGGAGGTAACTATCATTAGTTCATAACCTTTACCTATGATTATTTTAGGTATAGTTATGTGTACCTGATGAGGTATAAATCTGAAGCCCTTGAAAAACTTGAGGAATTTAGATGCAAAGTAGAAAAATAGACCAGGCTAAGTATTAAAGCTCTTTGATCAAATTAAGGAGGTGAATACTTGAGAATGGAGTTTCTTGATTATTTAAAGGAGAATGAAATTCTCTTTCAATGGAACTCTTGATTAATGATGAGTTTCATTGGACTTTCTCTTTCATTGTGGGTCTATGCCCTAGAAATGGCGACATATTAATTAAATAGAGTGCCAATAAAGTTAGTGCCCAATACACCATATGAGATATGGTGTGGGAAACCCCCCTCCTATAAATACCTTAGAGTATGGGGGTGTGCTGCTTATGTGAAACAACAAGTGGGAGATAAATGGAATATGAGATCTAATTTAGACAAGTTTGTAGGGTATCTAAAGGAATCCATTGGATGCTATTTCTAAGACTCCTTAAAATAAAGGGTGTTTGTTTCGAGAAATACCACATTCTTGGAGGAGGAATTTCTATTGGATAGAAATTATGAAGTCGTGAAACTTGAAAAAGTTCAAGAACCATAAGACATCCCAACAAATGCAGTAATGGACCAACTAGCTAAGGTTGGGCCTTCTGACATACAACCTCCTAGGATATCCAAAAGGATCTCAAAGCCACCTGAGAGGTGTGGTTTTTTGTTAGAGAACAACAAAGAGGTTCTCCCCTTGGATAGTGATCCAAGGACTTATTGAGAGATGATGTCTAACATCAAGAAGTTAGCAAGATTCCATGCAATCCGAGATGGACTCTATGTACTCCAACAAGGTATGGACCTTAGTGGACCCACCATATGGAATAGATCCCATTGGCTGCAAATGGGTCTATAAGCGGAAATTTGGAGTAAATGGAGAGGTGGTGACCTACAAAGCACGACTGGTTACAAAAGGTTATATTCAAAAGTACAAAATTGGTTATAAGAAAACTTTTTTGTCAATAGCAATGCTTAAATCCATCCGGATACTGCTTGCTCTATCAACATATTATGACTATGAGATATGATGAATAGATGTGAAAACCATCTTCCTTAATGTTCCTATTAAAGAAAAGATCTATATGAGGCAAATTGAGGGCTTCATATGTAGAGGGAGTGAGCAGAAGGTTTGCAAACTCCAGAGATCCATTTATGGACTCAAGCAGGCTTCCCGAAGCTAGAACCTCTGGTAGATGAGACAATCGAAATATTTGATTTCCATAAAAACTCGAATAAACTTTATGCCTACAAGAAGATTAGTGAGAATGCAGTTACATTTGTTATGTTGTATGTTGACTACATTTTACTCATTAGGAATGATGTAGGGATGTTGCAGTCAACTAAGACTAGGTTTTTTAACCAATTCTTCTTGAAGGATTTAGGAGATGCATCATTTATACTAGGTATAAAGATCTATAGAGATAGATCTAGAAGGATGATCAGTTTATCCCAATCTACGTACATAGATAAGATGCTAAAGAAGTTTAGTATGGAGAATCTAAGAGGGGATACCTGCCTGTGAGTCATGCCATCTCCCTCTCGAAGTCTATATTACTTAAGACTTATGAGGAGAGAGAAATAATGACTTGTATACCTTATGCATGTACTATTGGAAACATAATGTATGGGATACTATATACAAGGCCTAATGTTGCGCATGCTTAGAGTGTCACGAGCAAATATCAGTCCAATCCAAGTGAGGGGCACTAAAAGACTGTGAAGATGATCCTTATGTACTTGAGAAGGACTAATGTATTTTCCTTGTGTATGGTGCTGAAGAGCTGAAACTAGAAAGTTACACTTGTTCTAGTTTTCAGTTAGATATAGACGACTTAAAGTTAATATATGGATTCAAATTCACCTTAAATGGTAGTGCTGGAAGAGTTTCAAGCAAGAAATGAGTGAGGACTCCACTACTGAGGCTGAATATAATGATGCATGCGATGCAACAAAGGAAATTATTTAGATGAAGAACTTCATCCATGGGTTGGTGTAGTTCCATCTATTGTTGATCTAGTATTAATATACTACGATAATAATGAAGCTATTGCACAAGCAAAAGAGCCGAGATCTCATCAACGATCTAAGCATATCATGAGATGATACCACCTAATCAGAGAGATCATTAGTAGAGGCAACATCGTAGTGGATAGAGTCACTTCAGCAAAAATATATAGCAGAGCACTAACTAAACCCTTAGCATAGAGAGTATTCGAGGTACATCTTGAGAAAATAGGCCTGAGGTACATGGGCAATTGGCGCTAAGTGAAGTGGAAAATTATTAGAGTAATGCATGGCGCACCAATTAGATTAGGCATCTTTTACTTTTGTATATTGTAAGAGATCCTTGTGAAATATATTATTAAAAAAGCATCTTCTTTATCTTATGCTTTACATTGATTATCTGCACATTAGATAAAGTTCATAAATCAAATTTAGCTACGGAGCATGGTCGTACATATGATGGCAATCATGGAACACCTTTATAGCACTAGTCTTAAACTAGTTTCTGATCGAGGGCTATTTGAGATGAGACATCAAATAGCCTACTAAGACCCGCGTATAGGATGCATGCTCGACTGAGGAGGATGTCTCATTCCATAAGTATCAATAGAGCGACGCTAGTGCATGTGTGTAGGTGCTTGTTAGAGAACAAGTACACTGAATAGGTCTTGTTGGAAATTCTTAATTGGAGACGTCGTCTGTCGAAATAAGAATATTCACGTTATGATAGTACATAATTAGTTCCTGGACTTGAGGCACCATAGTAGCCTTGTATACGCCCTGCCTCATTTCGATATATCTTCTAATTGCTTGACAATTACAAATGAAACATATTGGATGTTGCACTAGCATGCATGGAGGTTGATGTCTGGCCAACATTGAATTCGTTAATTTATATTTTCATAGTTCATGACTCTAAGACCTTAGCTAGGGCAGGATGAATATAGATTTATCATGAGTGATTGGAACTTGAAATAGGACCATAGTGATTGAGTCAATTAGGATTTCGACTCATAATCCATACCTTAGACTCAATCGGGAGATTAGATGATGAAAGGATCTTACCTGATAGTACTTGTAATTGAAATAAGTTCGTTTGCTATTTTGTCAAAGACTAGGAGCCATGATACACTTGTTAGGTGTTTCCCAAGACTAGTGAGTTTCTTGGGATTAAGGAGTTAATCCCAAGTGAATTAATTAATAAGATTAATTACTTAAAATAATAGTTATTCATAAGTTGTAATTGTTGCAAGTCTATAGCTAGGTTAGTTGTGAACCTAAAAAGGTTATACATTGTTTTGGAAATGAGCATTTCAAAATTTAGAAATAATCCAAAGAGTTGGATCCAATTAATTAATGGGATTAAATAAATAGAACATAATTTAATTCATTTGTTGAATTAAATATTTAATTTAAATAATTAGATTATTTTATTTGATCTATTTTGTTTAGGGAGCTCAAGTGTAGTGAAGTAATTAATTTATTGGATCAATTAATTAAGTACTAGATTAATTTAATGATCAAATTAATCTAATCAATTAAGTAATTTGATTATTTAATTGAACTTGATGGAATTAAATTGATTGATTGAATCAATTAATTAAATTTGGGCCCAATCAGTTTATAAGATTAATTGATTGTATGTGTTTTTATTTTAATTAATTTTACATTTCGCTGGCGCACACTCTGCAGTTATAATGAACCAAACATTAATTTGGTTCCTGTTATTGTTATGCGAGATCAGAGTGCTAATCTGGATTCGATGGAAGGTGTGATGTTGGAAGCACAAGTGCACGCGTCTATTAGGCATAACTCTTCTTCTGAAGTCTGCACAGTGTTGAAGGGAGTCCCTGCGGTGAGTCACGTAAAGTGGCAACACTATGCCATCACATGGTAAGAAACCTCAAGTAAAGACTCCAAATCAAGTTAAACGTAAGGTCTAACACTGCTCCCTCTGATCTTATTTGATTTTATGATGAATCATTTACATTTTATTACTTGGAATGTCCATGGTAATGATAATAAGTTTACTAAAAGAGCAGTTAAGCAGTTATGGTTAGAGTTTCATCCTTGACATCTCGGAACCTATGATCTATTTTGATACTTCTAAAGATGATACAAGATTTTAGTTTTTCCAATATATTTACAAATTGTTCAATTAAGTTGCGGTTGTTTTGGCATGAGTCTTGCGGATTAAAGATCTTGGTGGATCATGAGTAGTTTCTGCATGTTAATATATTTTCATGCTTGAATGTGCCATTCTATGCTACTTCTGTATATGCAAAGTCATCCATGTTAGGGAGGTATGAATTGTAGAATGGATTGAGAATAGTGGCCAATCAGAACTTTAGCTTGTAGGGGGATGATGCAATTACATGTCCTCAAGAACAGATGGGAGGAGCTTTGCCCGATGTAAAGATAATGCATGGTTTCAGTAATATGATACCAGATTATGAACTACATGATGTGGTTTTTGGAGAGTCTAAGTTTACATGGACCAAGAACGGCAAGTGGGAGAGGTTGGATCATGTATTGTTTTTTGCTGGGTGGATGGGTAATTTTGCAAGTGCACGAATTCAGCATTTACCCAGGGAGTGTTTTGACCATAATGCTCTTTTAGTACAGGTGGAGGACACAGTTAATAGGCTTGTACAAATTTTTTTAATAGTGTTCCTATGCCCAGGAGTTTTACGGCCTCTACCATTATGTTGATTTTGAAAGTTGAGTCCCCTACCCCTTGGACTGAACACCGCCAGATTAGCCTTTGTAATGTATCTAATAAAATCATTTCATAGATTATTACTATGTTGTTTTCTAGTGTGCTTCCTCAGATTATTTCTCCTGCACAGAGTGGTTTTGTGCCTGGATGTCTAATTAGTGATAATGTTCTTCTTGGAGCTTGTTCATTTGATTGATTGTCAACGTAGGTAGGATAATGTTATCTTTAAGCTTGATATGGTTAAAGCATATGATGGATTACAATAGCCTTTTCTTTTCCGAGTCCTTCGTCATTTTGAAGTTTCTGAACAATTCATTATGTTGGTTTGACATTGCATTGAAAATGTTTGGTTTTCAATTTTAATTAATGGAGCATTCGCGGGATTCTTCAAATCATGTAGGTGTTTAAGGCAAGGTGATTGCCTTTTGCCGTCTCTTTTCATTGTTGTCGCAAAATATTTCTCTAGAGCTTTGCATTCTTTATTGCACGTAGTAAAGTTCTTCAATATCATTCATCGGGTGGAAATTTGGTCTCTCATTTAGCATATGCTGATGACGTGCTTATATTGTCCAAATCATCGAAAAAGGTTTGTATCTTCTATTGCATATTTTAGTGATTATGAGAGGGTCTCGAGGCAACTATTTAGTCCGGCCAAATGCTTTTTGTATCAAGTAAGCGGATTTCTCACAATAAAATGATGGTTATCAAAAGAGTTGCGGGTTTTACATACAAAAAACTTCCTATGATTTATCTTGGAGCTCCTTTATTTTCTGGAAGGAAGAAAATTTCATTGTATGAGGACATTATCACGAAAATCCATTTTAGGCTCCAACGTTGGGAAAAGGGCACTCTTTCACATGGAGACCGATTGCAATTGATCTAGATGTTTTGTCCTTGATGCCTATCCATCTTTTACAGGTCATTCATCTACTGAAAACAGTGATTGGGAGAATAGAGAAGCTGTTTGCACGCTTTTTCTAGGCATCCAGTGATAAACATCAAAACTTCACTGGGCAACTTGGAAAAAGATTATTTTTGACTACAAATTATGCTACCGTTTTTGTACTAGTGCTTTTTTATGGTCACTCTTTATGCGATCAAAGTATTGTTCAATGAAGCTCCTTCGTGTGTAAAATGATGGTGAATCAGTTTTTGGTATAGAAAAGAGCTTGGAAGATAGTAGCTATTGCAGAAAAATATTTTTTTTTTGGCGTTGCGAAAATGATATTTTTCTTTGTAATACGATACATAGCTATGGACGTACATAATTCAACAAATCAATCAAATCATACTAATATAAAAAAATTGATACGTATTGAATATCAAATCAAAAATTTAATTTCGTATTTGATTTTTAATTTTAAATTTTTTTGGGATTCGATACGGTGCCAGTAATTTGTACCGATTTATCTTAACATACATAATACCAAAATTACATATACAAATAAATATATTTTTTATTATGATTTAGAGTTAAAATTTAAAAACTAAAACACGACTACACATACAGTCTATACGAGTTTGAAGAGTGAACTGAAGGCTTAAGCCCTATTCTAATTTTCAAATTCCAAAAAAGTCAAAATTCTCTCTCTCTTGACTGCTACTCGCACAATCTGTTCGGCATCCACACCACGAGCCACCGTCTCACTATGCGATGCTCACCACTCCAGCCACGAGCCACCACCGTCTTCCACCGTCAGGACTATCACCATTATAAGCCACCAAAGCTTTCGGTTCCCATCGCCAAGCCCTCTCGCTCGTCACCAGCGGCCACTGTCCAACTGTCGGCTATCTCTACTCCACGCCAGTCGTGTTACTTGGACATTTTTTCCCAAAGGCAAAAAACCCCAAATTTCAAAACCCTAGCCCCTAACTACCCAAAATTAGATAATCACTAATTCAAATTCTTCAATTCTTTGTTTCTCATTAATTATGTGAATTAGCCTATGTTAATGTTAGTATGTTTTAGGAAATCTAAGCTAATCTTCATGGGAATCTTGTCGGTCATTTAATTTTGAGAACTTAAACAATTTTTTTTTTATTTAAGCATGAAGTCAATTTCAACCATAACAGTACATTTTATTTCTTTATTTTTTAATATTATGGTTTTATCAAAAATCATACAGAATATACGGAGATTATTTCAGCAAAATGGTTCAGTTTGGTATTTGATTTGATAAAATGGTGTATTGTATCGAATTTTCAGTTCAATTCGATATGGTTTTATCGAATGTACATGCCTATAACAAGCTAAGCAATGGTCCTTTATGTGATTTAGCTCCGATTGTAGATCTGAATGTAACGGTAAGTTAGGTGTGGAATGATAATCAATGGGACTTGACTCGGCTAATGTAGCTTCTGCTTCTGTAGTTAGCCTTGGAGATTAGCCAAGTGCCTTTTGATCAGCATGCTCCATATAAGGCTTGGTGGAAATTGACATCTGATAGTCAGTTTTTGGCTAAGTCTATGTGGGATGAGATTCGGAAGACAAAGACTCCGCAACAAATGTTTAAACTCATCTGGACACCAACACTCATGTCCACAATGTCAGTTTTTATATGGAGGCTTATACACAATTGGATACCCGTGGACACAATTATGCAGCAACATGGAATTGAATTCCCTTCTCATTGTCAATGCTGTGGAAGTATTGAATCTATCCCTCATTTGTTCTTCTGGAGTCATAATGAGGTTACGGTTTGACAATTCTTTGCACAAATGTTTCGGACTCAGTTCCCAAATACAAAAAATGTTGTTCAATTATTCAAATTGGCGAAGTCAGGCTTCTATGGACTATCATATACGATCTATCATGCCACTTATCATTTTGTGGTTCATTTGGTTGGAGAGAAATGATGCCAAGTATAGAAAATTCTTGTTCAGTTCCAGTTGAATTATTAGACGAGTGCTTTATCACATCCAACTTATTGATTCTGCTCAAGTGGGGAAGTAGGGGTTTTGGAAAGGTGATCATTTTAATGCTAGAAATCTGGACGAACAAATAATGCCAAAACACCATGTGACCACAGTCTCTTGGAGGAAACTTCCTAAAGCTCAATACTATGGTGTTCCTTGGAGAAGCTACAATGATAAATGCATATTTTAACATATTTTGTAATAATTCTTTTATGTCTTCCTTGTTTTGTTTTTGTTAATATTAGGTTTTTATTAGGGTTTTGTGTGTGATAAGAGTTTGAGAATCAAGGGATTGAAAATGAGCCAAAATGGAGTTGAAACAAGCATTATTGAGCCAAATTTTATTGACGCAGTGCTACTATTATAATATTTGTATTTCAAGCATAGATTTCTGATCCAAAGCCTTATTAACCTGCTTCTTAGCTCATTGGAAAGATACGCGATAGATATACAACTTTCATGTTGAGAACTTATCCTCAAAGAGAAATATTCGGTTAAAAAGTCAAAAGTGTACTAAAACTTTCAGATGTAGCAGTCTTTGTAGTTTTGGCATAAATTTCTCCAAAAATGTGATATGAAGCTGATTCAAAAGGCTAGAGAAAGCTAATAGATAGTGATACAATTCTTATAAAGACACCAAAAGCCTGTTCATCCTAAAAAGAGGTCAAAAATCAGTTGAAAGACGTTGAACAGTGTAGATGACAGCGCAGCAACCACTGAAGTGAAGGAGAAAAATTACAACAACTGCACCTAGGCACCAAAGTAAACTGAGGCCATTGTGCCTAGGCGCCTAGGCACCAAACAGGACAAAAATAGAGCAATTGGCGCCTAAGTGTCAAATAGGGAGCCTAAGCACCACCCGTGTAATAGAATTGATTCATTTTGCTTGGAGTGGTGGCCCATCACACTTTTTAACACATTTTTGGATATGTATACACTACATAAATATAATACATTACATACACACACACACACACACACACACACATATATATATATTCTAGATTCTTAAAATCACAACATATATTACACTCTCTACAATAAATTTACACACACCATATCAAGTTTTTCTCACACACTATCCTCCCAACACACATACTATTTCTCACTTATTCTCTAGAATTCATTCACCTTTGGAAGCAATCTTGGAGTTTTGGGCATCAAGAAAGACGAAATGGAAGAGTCTTGGATGAGGAGACATCTTTAATCCAAAATCAACTTCAACTATCTTATTCAACCTTTAAATTTCTTTGGCTCAAATGTTGTTAGTTTAATTTTCTTTTCCTTTTTGATTATGTTAGGCTAGACTTTTTGTTTGGTTGAGGGTGATTTCAAAGTCCTAGACATGGAATCTTGTAATTAAATATTTGGTATTTTGTAATTAAATATTTGGTATTATTGATAAATTTTTCAATTGTAGTTGCTTTTGTTTTTCCATACTTAATGTTTTAATAGGTGTTTTCTTCCTTTATTTGGGTACACAACCAAATTGAGTTTGAAAATTCTCTACAACTAAATTAGAGATTTTATATTTGTAATTGTATTGAATATTTAATCATGTGAAGTAAAATTGTGATTAATGATTATGTGATATTTTTGTTAATTGCAATGAATAAGATAATCTAAGCTAAATGGCTCGAGCTTATGTGATTATTGCTTAAATCAATCAATTTTTCTTATTTTAATGCATTCATTGATTAAGTCTAGAGAACTTGTTCTAGTTGTTTGATGGGTAGAAAATTAGGTAGAGAGCTTGTTTTACCAAACGATCAATTAAGGAAAGATCAGGGTAGTAGAGTTTTTTATTATTTATGGTTGATAATTTCAATGACAAATTGTTAATAATATTGGCCTTAAATTACAACCCATTGTCTTGTAGCAGCGAAGAAAACCTCAACCTATCTTTAACCACTTGTTGCTTGTTGTTTTAATCTTTATTGCCCTGCATTTTAGTTAGTTTTATTTTCTGCAATATTAGTTAATTGACCTAATTCCCCCCCAACTATTTGTTGTTTAATTCTAGAGTTTACTTGTCGAGTCTTAACATTAGGATTGTAGTTTTGAAGTTAAATTTCTTAGTTAGTAAGTCGATAGTAAATTAATTAACCTTGATCCTTGTGGGATCAACTCTTACTCGCTCTATACTAGTTAAAAAGGTTATTAAAGAGTAAGTTTAAATTTGGTAGGCCTGGGATAGTCAATCATACAAATATAGAGGCAGAGCTTGTTGAGGTGGTACAAGGGACATTAATATGTGTTCAACATAGTTTCTCACAGGTTTGGCTTGAAGTGGACTCATAAGTAGTTCTAAATTAGTTGCAAGAAGCAAGGACTACTAGCTAAAACTTATAACATTCTCTCATAAAAATAAGATAGAACTTGCAAGATATATAGTTTAGGGCTTCACATGTGTTTAGAGAGGGTAGCCAATCATAAGATCTTCTAGCTAATCGTGCATGTTTCACAAAAATAGATAAAATCTTTACTCATATTCAGCTTCCAAGTGAGCTTGTGAGCTATGTTCGACTGGATAAGTTTGGCCTTCCTAATTTCCATTTTAGATAGGGAGCTTAGAATTAGAAAGTTTTGTAAAGAAGTAGTACTCCTCATTTATTTTTCGAGCTTTCATTTTTCTCCTTTATTTGTAAGGGGAGTAAGTTCTCCTGGTTTACTTTTTTCTTATATTCCTATTTTGGAGATATTAATAAACGAGTAGGAGTATATGCCAAACCCCCCACCTAGACACAGACAACTTTAACAAAAAAAATTATTCCTAGTACTTTAACTCGATGGTGAAATTAGAAAACCCTCTGATAAGTGCATATTTTGATATATTTTTATATCAAACACTTCATACTTTCCTTGATTTATTATTGTTAATATTATATTTTTATTAATATTTTATATTAGAGAATTAATGAACAAAAAGAGATCAAAAACAACCAAAAATAGAACCAAAGAAGACAACATGTTTCGTGAGCAAGTTGGGAGATAATATTTTATTAGATCAAATAAGTATCATAATTAGAAGAAATGGGCTATTTTTGCTTAAGTCCATCATGTATAGATCAAAATATATACAAGAAATCATTTGAACTTTGCAAGTGAACTTGGGCTCACATTAAATTCAGAATAAACATATTTCCATAATTGTGCAGTTTTTGTACTTTAGGAATAACTCCATGTCCAAAAGCTCTATGAACTTGAATCTCACTTTTTTTGAAAGCCAAGAGTATAACTACAACTTTGTTGTTGGAAGCTCAACCCAATTTAGCCTTGATTATAGCAGACAATTCGTTCAAGAGTGTGTATTGGAAGAAATCTATCTATGCCGACATATTTTCATAAATCAAGCATAACTATCTTCCTAGTAGTTGCAATTAGGTGATTCAAGTTTGAAAATGAAGTTAACAAAAAAACTACAATTTTCATGTTAATTACTTTTCCAAAATCAGCTATTTGTATCAAGAAAAATATATGATAAAATTCGGATCTGAAAAGGACATGTGAATTTAAAGCACATTTAAAATTAATTTGGAGTGCATTTGGAGTGAATTTGGATATGTCAATTTAGGCACTCTTCTACTATAAATAAGGGCTCTTAGATGTTATTTAAGACATATAAAAATCCTTAAAGAGGGAAAGAAAGTTTTATTATTGTCTTTCTTTATACTAAGTTTTCTAGTAGTAATAGAAATGTATTCTCTAGTTTCTCTTCTAATTTTAATTTTTTCTACTTTTATTATGTCTTTCTAAATTTTATTTAGCTAAGAAAAAAGGGTGAACTTCTTGATGGAGGAAGAGAAACGGTTATAAAGGTGCATAATGTTCAAGTGTATTGTATTATTATTTTAATTTTTAATTGAAACCCTCCTTATTTTGTTGTGATTTTTTATTTATGTATTGTCACAACCTCCCAATAATATGTATATATATATATAAACAACCTATGCGACATAATTTGTGCATATATGCATGTGTATAACTTTTTTTTAGTTAGTTTAACAAAACATTGATAAAAGTAAAGTGATTTCACATCCTTTAACATTATATATACATAGGTAGTTATTAAAACATTAACAAGGTCTATCAAAATCATCACAAACTCAAACTTTCTATCACAAAGGAGTTTTGAAAGTGATATACAGAATAAAGTCACTAATATAATATAATAAACTGTAAAATCAAAAACACATCTCATAAAATACCCCAATAGGTCGTTATCCAAGTACATTGATCTTTAAAAGCCTGTAGGAGCTCTATTAGCAGCCCAGTAAACCAGAGGTCTCAAGTCTGATCATGCTCACCTATAATGCATGAATTACATGAGCTAATGCAGACCTGACCACGGGCCAGGTGGCTGACCCGTGGTCAACGGGTAAAAACTCGTTAACTATGGGTCCGACCCGCGAATTACGGGTCCAAATTTTTTGGACCCGTGAACCGCCGAGTCAGCTCGGCAGTTCAATCCAGACCGGCCCGCCAGGCCCGACCTGACGGTTTTTAATTTTTTTTAATCAAAATAGTGTAAAAGTGTGTTATGTAGGTTTTGAACCTGTGACCTCCAAACTATTAATAGAACACTCTAACCAATTGAACTAATGGACCATATGTTTATAATTTTGAATAAGTACATAAATAAGTCTTATGATTTGTTTTTTCATTTTTTCCCCCCTCAAATTGCTTGTGTTGTTTCTGAAAATCAATATAATTGATATTGTATCCTTCTTTAAATTTAATTAATTAGTTTCAGCAAATTACAAATCAAGTCCTATATTTAAGCATTCTACATTTCATCTTAATAATAAGTAAAGTTTTGAAAATTATCTAATGATGCTACTTTATAATTATTTTAATAATAAGTAAATTTGTAATTTTTAAAAATATTTAATAATATTACTTTACAATATCTACTGTTTATTCATCAACTTATCATTTAATATTATTAAATTATTGTAATGTTTAATCGATTTTATATGATAATATTAACTCCAAAATCAAAATTTAGTAAATTGTGTTTTATCAATATAGTGTAAATAGAAAAATTATTTTTTAGAAATTTCCTAAATTAATTTAGTCATTTTTGTTTTGGATCATATACTTAAATTTTAGTTATATTTTTTTTAAATTTAAGTTACTTTTTTTTCATTAAGTTTAAAAAATAACAATATTTTTTGCAAATTTAAGTTCAAAAAAATTTTAAAAATAAAATAAAATATAAGAGTCAGAACCGAAACCAGAACCAGCGGTTAACCAAAACCGGAACCGGCAGTTCCAAAACTCGGACCGTAACTGGCCTTGACAGTTAAGGTTAAGGGTCGGAATTTTTTTGAACCGTGGTCAGACCTAGCTAATGCTCAATAAGTAAAAATCATGCATGGCAAAAGTATGATATAAAATCTCATGCAACTCACCTCTAAGAAATGATGCTATAAATGTGTCAGATTTAAGTACTCATAAATTAAATAGTTTTTATTCAAAATCACTTCATTTTATTTGAGCCCTTGACCCACCTACTATGTACCGAAAAGTGCTCCGCATCATATCAATAATCAAATGGTCATAAACAGATTGACTCAGTTCAAGGGTCATCTCCTAGGATCAACAAAGGTCCACCCCCTATCTTCCCCTGTGATCCTCCAGATGTCTTCCTACCGGCGGAGTCAATAAGGGCATAGTTAAGTGATCCACCCTCTCGTGACTACCAGAAGCACATCCCCTGTCAACCCCTATGATCCTCTAAGAAGTAACACTCACGGCGCCCTAAAATATCACATAAGCACGCCTCGCATGCCTCGGTACACTAGTAGTGGCCAACCAAAATATTTTCTTTCTGAAAATCATGTCTCAAATCATATCGTGCATGCAAGAACCTTCACTATACTCATATGTCATTTATGCAAATATAAATGTTCACGAATGGTATGTTCAATATGAAATGCAAATCATCTTGCTCTCAACATATTTCAAGAATCATAAAACTCTTAAGGTACACACTATACTTGTCGTCCAGTCAATTTAAATATCATGAATACATTAGGTATAAATGATTCAATACATACAATGTCCATGCATTGTAGTTGCAAATGGATCTTTACTTACCTTTCACATAATTAGTAGCTTAGTCTAGATTTGTTTATTGTTCCCCTCCAATCTTAGATGTAAAATAGTCTGCAATATTACCCAAAATCAAGCACTATTCCAAATTTGGCAAGTTAAAAGCATAAATTATATACTAAGACCTTAAACACCAATCTATCTAGGTGACAATCAAGCATTTACAAACTACAACCCAATGTAGTCCTTCAAATACCTTAATTTCTCATTTTAAATACATGACATCATATAATTAAAGTATTATAACTCTAATAGCATGTACCTAATTTTTAACACTCAATAGAAACATGTCTATGTTAAAACATGCTAATTTATCAAATGGGATAAATTCACATTTTCATATTTTCTTGTTATCCAATTTAGTTGTATAATAATTTTGACATCTTTAAGCATATCCAATCACTTATTACAGCACAAAAACTGTAAGTTCTATCATGACAGTTTTGAGTGTCTCTTTAAATATCAAACCATATTTTAATTTATAGCTTCTCCAAACTTACATACATCACCTAAAATCATATATAAACACATATATGGTGAAATATATAGGTTTTAATCAAGTTATTATACATATATAAAGCTTTTAAAAAATAAAAACTAGCAAGTATACAGTTTCTGTCCCTAGTGATTTCTAGTGCAATTTTGTAACTAAAAATCCCTCTTTTATGAATTATAAGACCATAGATAACATCCTAACATGATTATAAACAATAATAGAAGCTTTAAAAATCATAAACCCTGAAACAATTCAAGAACTTAAATAAAAAACATCAGTTAAGCTCACCTATGCACAAATTTAAACTTCTACTTGCTCCTCCTTACTTTTCTTTGCTTCCTTCACTTTTTTTATTTACTTGGAATCACTTGAGAGCAACTTCTAAAATTTAATATGGAGGTTTTGGAGGTTAAATAACTCAGAAAATGGTTTTTGGTCATGGTTCAAGGATAGAAATGAAGAAAGGTTGAGGTGGTAGCTTGAGTTGGTAGAGCTTGAGGTGGCAAAGCTTGAGGTGTCAAGTGGTGGTTCAAATATGATATTATTGACAAATTATACAGCTCTAATCTAGTGTTTTTCAATATTTTTATTTATCTATTTACAACCTATTTTAATTTTCGTACGATCAGATAATAATTTTTTGCCCTAATTCCTTAACCGTTCATTCGGTCTCTAAATCGATTGACATTCGATTCTTAAATGATTTTCTAGTTTGTATTTCTAAAATTATATGCACATATGAACCTTGTAATATGATACTTAAATTACATTATATCATGTCCAATATCCCAAGTATGCTAATTCATGGGTGTTTACTTTTAAAACATCTCGATCTAGTTGAATCAAATTATATAAGCTTACTAGTAACATCTTTAACACTTCCAAAATTATAACATATAACCTATGAATATCCAATATATTGACCAATCTATTCTTTTTATTATCTAAATATAGAATTACTTAATTAGGTTATAGGATCTCAACCACTAACATGAAGTGATAGCATTAGAGGTCCAACGATTAAGAATGCTATATAAGATGCCATGTAAATGTTAATGCAAATTAGCATATAAGTAGCATGTAGTGCATGAATCATATTGGCCAAGTGAGTAGTGTAAGGCTTAGGTGTTACATGTATCACCAATAGCATAACAAATACTTGTAGCACAACCTTAAAGTTGTAGCACCCTCATCTAATTTCCATCTAACTTTGGCTAAGGATTTCAAAATCAAATATAGTGAAACACATAGGAGATTTACCCATTGATCTAGGTAGATGACTAAAACTTTGTTGGCCACTCATTAATCTCCATACATAAGGATATGACAACCAACATGTTCCCCTTGTAATTATCATATATTCAGGAAATATATTAAAATGCACATGTCATGCTCAAGGTTACAATGGTGGCTCTAGTCCTAAAGATTAATTCTTGCATTATCGTTGTAATAGCCAAGCCTCACACTACTCACTTGGCAAATAAGATTCATGCATTACATGCTATTCATATGTTAATTGCATTGATACTAGCATGAAATGCTATATAAGATGCCATGTAAATGTTAATGCAAATTAGCATATAAGTAGCATGTAGTGCATGAATCATATTAGCCAAGTGAGTAGTGTAAGGCTTCGGTGTTACGTGTATCACCAGTTGCATAACAAGTACTTGTAGCACAACCTTAAATTTGTAGCACCCTCATCTAATTTCCATCCAACTTTGGCTAAGGATTTCAAAATCAAATATAGTGAAACACATAGGAGATTTACCCATTGATCTAGGTAGATGATTAAAACTTTGTTGGCCACTCGTTAATCTCTATACATAAGGATATGCCAACCAATATGTTCCCCTTGTAATTGTCATATATTCAGGAAATATATTAAAATGCACATGTCATGCTCAAGGTTACAATGGTGTCTCTAGTCCTAAAGACTAATTCTTGCATTATCGTTGTAATAGCTAAGCCTCACACTACTCACTTGACGAATAAGATTCATGCATTACATGCTATTCATATGTTAATTGCATTGATACTAGCATGAAATGCTATATAAGATGCCATGTAAATGTTAATGCAAATTAGCATATAAGTAGCATGAATCATATTGGCCGAGTGAGTAGTGTAAGGCTTGGGTGTTACATGTATCACCAGTGACATAACAAATACTTGTAGCACAACCTTAAAGTTATAGCACCCTCATCTAATTTTCATCCAACTTTGGCTAAGGATTTCAAAATCAAATATAGTGAAACATATAGGAGATTTACCCATTGATCTAGGTAGATAACTAAAACTTTGTTGGCCACTCATTAACCTCCACACATAAGGATATGACAACCAACATGTTCCCCTTGTAATTGTCATATATTCAGGAAATATATTAAAATGCACATGTCATGCTCAAGGTTACAATGGTACCTCTAGTCCTAAAGACTAATTCTTGCATTATCATTGTAATAGCCAAGCCTCACACTACTCACTTGGCGAATAAGATTCATGCATTACATGCTATTCATATGTTAATTGCATTGATACTAGCATGACATAATTTATTTTATGTTAAAATGCGATTCTTGATCCTTGAATTTATAAAATTCTCCTATGGTGTTTGTTCTCAATCTCCCCTAACCTCAGTATTCAATTTTATATTGAGATAAGAAGGAAAATTAGGTTGATATGGTTGATATTCATAGGTTATATGTTATAGTTTTGAATGTATTGAAGGTGTTACTAGTAACCTTATATGATTTGATTCAATTTGATTAAGGTGTTTCAAAAGTATATTTCGGTAATTCGCATACTTGTAGCATTAGACATGATATACTATGATTGAAATGTGGTATTACACATAGGCGTAGGCATTCGAGTCAGGTAGATCGGGTCCTAACCTGACCCGATAGGATTTTACTCGATCAGGTCAAGTTTTTTTATAAAAAAAATCAAATTTCTATTAATCTTTACCCTACTCTAGTATATCGGGTCCATTATTAGGTAGAATTATTCTACCTAAATTACTCGATTGGGTACCCAAAATAAATTATAAAAAAATGCAACCAAATCCCCTCAATTCCAACCTAAACTGTCAATCTCCAAACACGCAACCTCAAATTCCTTCAAGTTGGAGGCTTAAATTTCAATTAAAAAAGAAAAATCCCTTTAATTCCAACTCAACCCGTCAGCCTCCTATCCCCCAAGCCTCAAATTCCTTAAAGGTTGGGGACTTTAGTTTTGATTGGAGAAGAAGAAGAAGAACTCAAGCCGTCAGCCTCCTAACCCCAAGCCACAAAGTCTTTCACAGTTGAAGGGTTTGAGTTTCAATTAGAGAAGAAAAAGGACATTTCTGGGCTCCTAACCTTTGCTTAATAAATTGTTACTTTAGTTGAACCATCAAATGTAATACAATTTGGAGACACCATTATTAATCAAGAAAGATGGCAACGTCCTTTTAAGAAAGAGAAAAAAGAAGACAGTAGCTCCTTCAAATGCAAACGACGAGGAAAAAAGAGAAAAGAAAAAGAAGAAGAAGGTAGTGACTACAGTTACAAATGAAGAGAAAAAAATAGAAAAAATAGAAAAAAAATAAAAAAGAAGAAAATAAACTAGGGAAGGAAGCTTCCCAGTAGCCCTTTTGTTACAAGAAAAAACCTGAAATCGATATAGCAGGTACCCAATATGGCGGATACCCAAGTATATCGGGTTAGTATCGGGTAGCAAATTTTGCTACCCAACATGTTGGGTACCTGTAATAAACGAGTCTCACACTACTCACTTGGCCAATATGATTCATGCATTATATCTAATTCATAAGCTCTTGCATTGAAACTACATGGTATGATATGTTTTCCCTTAGAATCACATTCGATCATTAAATTTCTAGAAAATCTCATATGGTATTGGTTGTCGATCATCATAATATAAGTAATCAATATTAAATTTAAATAAGAATAAAATAAGGTTGATTAATATTAGATATGGATGGGATATATAGGTTATAATTTTGAAAGTGTTAAAGTTGTTACTAGTAAACTTATATGGTTTGATTCGATTTCATCTAGGTATTTCAAAAGTATATATCAGTAAATTACATATTTGGGACATTGAAATAAAGATAATATGATTCAAAGGGGATATTACAATATTCATTTATGTATAAGATTATATAATTTTTAATATGGATAATTATTTAAGAATCGGGTGACAATAGGGTAAGAAATTAAATGAACGGCTAGAAAATTAGCTTATGAATTATCTATGGTATCTTGTGGTAATTAAAATAGGATGCAATAAAATTAATGTATAGTAAGACACATATGATATAAGCTTGAAAGATGGGTGAAAGGTCAGATTTATACCACAACTTACCACCTCATGCATGCTACCGAGCTTAAGCAAGCACCTCAAGTGCCACCTCAAGCTTTCTTTCATTCTTAGCCATTTACCCACGACCCTCAACCATTTTCAGTCATTTTCAGGGTCCAAACTCATGTCAAAATCTCTCTAATCTGGTCCTAATTGATTCCAAGTGATGGAAAAGGGCAGAGGAAGCAAAATAAAGTAGTAATCACAAGTAGAAGTTGAAACTGACGTAGGTAATGTTCATATATAGTTTTGATATCAATTTTTATATTATTTGAGGGTTTTGTGATTTCTTAAGATTATTATCTTGTTCATGATGATGTTAGAGGTTATTCATAGGGTTATTATGCATAAAAGAATGATTTGTAGTTGCAAACACATAGTAGAACCACTAAGGGGCAGAATCTGTGTATATGTTGATTTCTAGTTTGGTGAGCTTAAAATCTGCAAGAAACCTTAGGTAAATTCTGTATTTATCATTATAAAAATGTTTATATAGGACTCAATATTATGTATTTAGGTTTGGATATCTTGGGAATTAAAATATGGCATGACAATTAAAGAGATGCTCAGAACTGTCTCCATCGAATTTCAAATTTTGTCCTATGTGAAGGGGACTAGTTTTGCAACATTAAATCCATTTTTTTTGGTAGAACTATGACTTGGTTGTCTCTTTGTATATGTTATTTAAGTGTGGTGAAAATTTGGGAGTGGTTGAACACACGTAAGGGTGCCAAAACTATTAATATCATGAAGTGCGCAAAACTATCAGGATAGGAAAAATTTGTGAAGGGAGCTAAACTTGGAATGCTATATCCGTGTGTTTTAGCCATTATATGAAATATTTACATTGTTTTTTATGTTATCTAATTGTGGTAAAAAATTGGGGAGTGAATGAATATGTCTAAGGGTATCAAAATCATCATGCAAATTAATGTGGCAGTAAGAAAATGTGAAATTGTGAATTTGTCCCATTTGTTTCATTAACATTTTCCAACATATATGTGGTTAATTTGATCCCTAAATTTTAGGGGGATGTTATAAGAGTTAAAATACATCAATTAAGTGAGGTTAGTATACATTTAAGATGTGGAACAAAGGTGCGTAGAAGGTTGTATTTGGTTATAGTTTCTAAGTGGTAAGGTTGTTTTATTAAATTGAGATTCAAGATCTTTATACTACATTAGGTATAATGAACTTGTAAATTGAGGATGGTGATTGATAACTTGTATTTTTACAGATTGTTTCACATATTGGGTTGGGAGTAATACTTAAGAAATATAGAAGTAACACACAACCGATCAAAGGTAAGTGAAAATTCATTTGCAACTACAATGCATGAATATAATATAGTATGTTCCTTAAGAGTTTTATGATTCTTAAAACATGTTGAGAGCAAGATGACTTGCATTTCATATTAAACACACCATTCATGAGCATTTACATGTACATGCACGATATATGAGTATAGTTAAAGTTCTTACATGCATGATATGATTTGAGACATGATTTTTAGAAAGAAAATATTTTGGTTGGCCACTACTAGTGTACCGAGGCATGTGAGGCTTGCTTATGTTATATTTTGGGGCGCCTGAGTGTTACTTCTCCGAGGATCATAGGGGTTGATAGGGGGTGTGCCTCTGGTGGTCAGAAGAGGGTGGACCACTTGATTGTGCCCTTATTGACTCAGCCAGTGGGAAGACTTTTGAAGGATCGCAAGTGAAGACAGGGGGTGGACCTTTGGTGATCCTAAGAAATTGCCCTTGGACTGAGTCAATTTGTTTATGGCCATGATATTATTGATATTATTCAGAGCTCTATCCGGTGTATAGTAGGTAAGCCAAGGGCCCAGTGATGGAAAATGATTTTGAATAAACTGTTTTGGTCTAGAAGCTTGCATTCCTGGCATGATTTCATAAAGATGCATCGCATATATGTTAGATTATCTCTTTAGCATGCATGATTTTCACTTACTGATCATTAACTCATATAGTTCATGCATTGTAGGTAAGCATGGTGATAAATGAGACTCTGAGGCTTACTAGGCTGGTTATTGGAGCTCCTAAAGGCTTATAAAGATCACTATACATGGATAATGACCTGATGAGTTGTGTTGTGGGCATATTCTAATTTTTACAATCATTATAATTGTGTAAATTGTTGTCTATATATAAAGGGTTACAAGATGCAAAATGTTCTTACTTCTTCCGCAAGTATAGGATATTATTTTAATTTTTGAGTCCATTGTATTATAACTTTTAGATGTCGTGTCCTATATAACTCTTAAAATTTTATAGTAAATAAGTTTGAGAATAGCGTGAGTGTGATGGGTGTTGTGTTTTTTATATGAATGGTAATTTTTCTATATATAAGGTTATATGTGAGAAAATACTTTTACTGTTTCTCAAAGTGCTATAGTTGACAAAAAAATTATATATATACACATGTAGACACATGTGCTACCTTATCAAAATTATTGTTATACAATATCTATATTTAGTGGTAGGGGTGTTACAGAGTGGTATCAGAGCCCAATTTGTGGTTCTGTAGACTGTCCATGTACATGATCTCTGAAACTAGTGGAGCACAACCATGCTAGTAAGTTTTATTTGTTGTATAATTCATTTTGTATTTTATGAATAATATTGGCCATGTGTTTTAAGATTTTGTATAAAATAATGTTGAGGCAAGCTCATCAGTAATAACAAGTACAAAATTTATGGTTGGTATTCTATTTTTAGAGCTACATATTCTCTATTATGCACTAAGTATGTAATAAGACTGGATAGGGTGCTTGATATATATATGAGGTTAATTACAATGTTTTAATTCCTTCTGGAGGTTCAAGATCAACTAATTAGATTTTAAGAGCTCTAGGTTAATTTTGTTATATTGCTAAGATTACGATATAACCTTTTGTGTTGTTTAATTTATTGAGAATTATGCATTGTGGATTATTTCAGGATTATTAAGACTTTTAAATTTTAGGTGACAAAAATTTAGAAATTTTATGGAGGCCATAGCATGAAAATATTTACTATTTGTAAAAAATAAAGAAGATTGTCGAATTATAATTTTTTATAGTTACCGTGAAAGAGAGTTGTAAGAAAGAGTTATTATTAATTTTTAGGTTATGTTAATTTTTGTAGAAATGACCAAGTTTACTAAAAATCCATTTGTGTGATCTCAGATCTCTTGATACATGTTGAAAAGAAGTTTTCAGGCATGCTACTGACTAAGCAACTAATTTTATTCGAGATATAGTTGTAAAACAAGTCCAATCTCTCTTTTAGTTTATCATATACACCTATTGGAATTCGATGAACCTTTAGTGATATTGTTATAATATTAGGCAAGGCATTAAGGTCTAGTGCTTCTCCTAAACAAGCTCCACTTCATATTCACCTAGAAAAAAGATGAATTTTGAGGTTATGTATTATTTATTGCAGCTGAATTGAGTAATAATTTATAATAAGTACAGATTTTCATATTAAGGTTTATTTGATAAGTTAACAAGAGCTACTGTGATCTTGAGGATTGATTTTAAGTTTGAATTAATTATGAACTTCTTGTTGTGCAATTGGGTTGACCAATGCCTTAATTATTTTGATATACATGATGAATAATATGTTTGATGATTCTATTTGAGTATGTTTGGGGTGATATTCATTGATGATATTTTAGTGTACAATGAGGAAAAATATGATTGACCTTTCAATATGATCTTGGAAACTCTAAAGAAATAGAAAATTATTTGTTCAATTTAGTAAATGTGATCTTTTGGTTATGTAATATAATATTTATTTTTGGGACTGGTAATTTTCTTAAGAAGGTGTACTTGTAATTATTCTAAACTTTGAAGTTGTACTGAAATAGGGAAGACCAATAAATGTGATAGAAATAAGAAAAGTTTTCTATAGTTATTCCTCCATAGTTTTTACCGCTTTATTTCATCATACATGAAGGTATATGAAATTTGAATGGTTCGCTAAGTGGGAAAAAAATCTCTAATTACTTAAAGAGAATTGATTTGAGCTTTGGTAGTGACTCCAACTTTAGATATAAGTTATTTATTGTGTATAGTGGTGTATCTCATTGTGTTTTGGTATATGTCTGATGCAATATAAAAAAAAAAGTTACTCGACACTCTTTGAGTTAAATAGATTATTTACGTAATACTACATGTGACATTACAAAACGGAAATACTTGAAATGTCTATATACTCAAAAGGAGTTGAACTTGAAGAAATGGTGGATATTATTAGTAAGTGAATATATTGTATGATCCATCTAACTACAAATGTCATAGGGATGAAATATCTCAATAGACTAATATTCATACAAGTTTTACATCATAAACTATTATGGGAATTGAGAGTTGTATAGAGGATGAATTAGAGTAAATGGTGAATTATATATTTATTAATATTTTGGTAAGACTAATTTTAATTGATCCAATTTCAAATGCTCAAAATAAGGTCGATGAAAGGCTGACATTAAGATAAAATGCAAAAAAGGCAGTTGAATATATTTTTGTGATAAGTGATTATAATCACTTAATAAGAGATAGATGTGAAAATGAGGGATACGAAATTGCAAAACTAAGTTTTAGGTGATGATCATATACCTTTTTATTTGTTTTATTTAGTGGTATGAATGATGTTTCTGATCTCAAAAAAATATTCAGATCGGATACTGGATGAGCTATTTTGGGATATATTGTTAATATTTGGTTTGCCACAAAAAATGGGATAAATGTAAAAATGCATATGTAGGAATGATTTAGTTTTGATTTTATTTTCCGGTGGAAATGGAAAAGCATTCATGAATTTTGTATATGATAATGGAATTGAGTTATTGTTCATTGGTTAATTGAATATGCTCATTCTTTCTCTATTTACCCTAGGTATTCCATGAAAATCTATGGAAAGATAAATATATAGGAAGTTTATTAGTGTTTATTAGTTCTGATGTAGATTTAAGGTCTTTGTCCACTTCCTAGAAGATCTTATATTAGGTATTGGGAACAAAATTATATTTTAGTATTGTGATCATCCATGCATCAATGGGCAACCAGGACAAACAAATTAGACTTTGCAAGATATGCTTAGAGATTGTGCATTAGATTGTTGATGTCAATTGAGAAATTTTTTCCTTGGGTGGAATTTCTTATAACTACAGTTATAAGACTACTTGGGATAGTTCTCTATAAGGCAATTATATGATAGAAAATATAGGTCATCATTTTATTGAAATGAATTTGATGTTCTTTTAGGCTGAATATGATTTGGGAAATGACAGACGTTGTAGAACAAATTGCCAATATATGGAAACTAGTCCAAGGTGACCATAGAGTTATGCAAATTAAAGAGGAATATCGTTGCAATTTATGATAGGGGATCAAATTTTTGAAGGTGTCTCCAATGAAAGGGATTATGCGGCTTGTGCAACAAAAAAAATAATTGGGGATGTTATACACAAACTTGATCCTAGGTACAACGGTTTAGTTTGCATTATTGAGAGAATTGAGGATATTGCCTATATAGTCAACCTCTTTACATCAATATTTGGAGTTCTCAATGTGTTTCATGTGTTCATTTTAAGAAAGTATATCATGAATCTATATCATCTACTGAAGAAGGAACCAATGGAACTAAACTGAGGTTGAAGATATGAAGAAAGACCTATAGAGATTTTAGTAA
This sequence comes from Paulownia fortunei, assembly GCA_019321725.1. Classification (NCBI taxonomy): domain Eukaryota; kingdom Viridiplantae; phylum Streptophyta; class Magnoliopsida; order Lamiales; family Paulowniaceae; genus Paulownia; species Paulownia fortunei. The sequence goes on from CM033116.1 coordinate 10,502,083, forward strand.
GGGATGTAAAGTAACTTCAAAATGAGAATATCTCATTAGTTAAAGTACCGAGGAGAAGTCATTCAACATAATAATCTACTGGGAAAGGAAGCATGAAATGATAATTAAATATCAAGAATTTTTTGTTAAGTAAAATTTTGGGGACGAAATTTTTATAAGGAGGGGAGGATGTAATAAACAAGCCTCACACCACACACTTGGTCAATACAATTCATGCATTACATGTTATTCATAAGTTCTTTCATTGAAACTACGTGGCAAGATACGTTTCCCTTAGAATCACATTTGATCATTAAATTTCTAGAAAATCTCATATAGGGTTGGTTGTTGATCATCATAATATAAGTAATCAACATTAAATTGAAATAAGAATAAAATAAGGTTGATTAATATTGGATATCGATGGGATATATAGGTTATAATTTTAGAAGTGTTAAAGTTGCTACTAGTAAGCTTATACGGTTTGATTCAATTTCATCCAGGTATTTCAAAAGTATATATCGGTAAATTGCATATTTGAGATATTGGACATAAGATAATATGATTCAAATGTGATATTACAATATTCATTTATATATAAGATTATATAATTTTTAATATGAACAATTATTTAAGAATTGGGTGACAATGGGGTAAGAAATTAAATGAACGGTTAGGAAATTAGCTTATAAATTATCTATGGTATCTTCTGGTAATTAATATAGGATGCAATAAAATTAATGTATAGTAAGACGCATCTGATCTAGGCTTGAAAGATGGGTGAAAGGTCAAATTTATACCACAACTTACCACCTCATACTTGCTACCAAGCTTAAGCAAGCACCTCAAGTGCCACCTCAAGCGTTCTTTCACTCTTAGCCATTATCTAAGTGTGATAAAAAAAATTGGGGAGTGAATGAATATGTCTAAGGGTATCAAAATCATCATGCAAATTAATGTGGCAGCAAGAAAACATAAAGTTATGAATCTATCACATTTGGTTCATTAACATTTTCCATCATAGATGTGGTTAATTTGATCCCTAAAATTTAGGGGGATGTTATAAGAGTTAAAATACATCAATTAAGTGATGTTAGTATACATTTAAGATGTGGAACAAAGGTGCATACGAGGTTGTATTTGGTTATAGTTTCTAAGTGGTAAGGTTGTTTAATTAAATTCAGATTCAAGATCTTTATACTACATTAGGTATAATGAACTTGTGAATTGAGGATGGTGATTGATATCTTGTATTTTTATAGATTGTTTCACATCTTGGGTTGGGGAGTAATACTTAAGAAATGTAGAATAATACACAACCAATCAAAGGTAAGTAAAAATTCATTTGCAACTACAATGTATGAACATAGTATGTATTGAAGCATTTATTCCTAACGTGTTGATGATATTTAAATTGATTGAATGACAAGTATAGTATGTTCCTTAAGAGTTTTATGATTCTTGAAACATGTTGAGAAAACACTTTTATTGTTTCTCAAAGTGCTACAGTTGACAAAAATATTATATATATACACATGTACACACATGTGCTACCTTGTCAAAATTATTGTTATACAATATCTATATTTAATGGTGGGGGTGTTACAGTACCCGACCCAAAAAACCCAACCAGAGGCCCACCTTTAATTTCACAGTTCATACGTGCATAAGAATATCAAAGGGAAATCTTGACAATCATGCAAGAATTGGTTGTCTATCGAGTTACAATTTAAATGAATGACTAAGAAATTTATGTTGAAAACATTTATGGGATGTTATGGAAATTAAATATGTTTTAAGTAGTTAAATAAATATTGAAGAACAAGTGATTTAGGCTTGTAAGATTGGTGAAAAATATGATATTTACCACAAGTTGCTACCTCAAACTCTTCTTTCTTCCTAAGTAAGAAACCACGACCCAAAACCCTTTTAGACACTATTTTACCTTCCATATCTCTATATTAAGCAATGTAAGTGTTAGAGTAGTGCCCGACATGCCAATTATATTGGACGTCCTTTATACTCTTCTATTTATAAAAATAATCTTTTTCAAATCATATTAATGAAATAGGCAAATTTCTTTATCTTAAATTATATTTTTGAAATTAGATAATGTCCTTAGACCAAACTTAGCTACGAGGTATGGTCATACATTTGATGGTGATCATAGAATATATTTTTATGACTTTGGTTTTAAATTAGTTACGATTCGAGGGGTTTTGAGATGGGATATCGAGTAGCCCAATAGACTCGCGTATACGATCCATGCTCGCATGAAGAGGATGTCTTGCTCCATGGACATTAGTATAGTGATGCTAGTGTATGTATGCGGGTGCTTCTTAGGGAACAAGTACACTGAACAAGCCCGATGGAAATTCTTAATTTGAAACATGTTTGTTGAAATAAAAATTTCCATGTTGCAATAGTTCACGATTAGTGCTTTGACTTGAGGCACTATGGTAGCCTTGTGCATATCATGTTTTATTTTGATGTATCTTCTGATTACCTGACAATCACAAAGGGTATACGTTGGATGTTGTATTGATATGTACGGAGGTTAATGAGTGGCCAACAAAGGATCCATCACTTATCTGGCAGAACAAGTGAATCTCCTATGTTTTCATAGTTCATAACTAAGAAGTCCTTGGCCAAGGCAGGATGAACATTAGATGGGGTTTTTTCTACGATTCGTTATGAGTCATTGAAACTTGAAATGGAACCATAGTTATTGAGCAATTAGGGTTTTAACTATTAATTCATGCCCTAAACTCAATCGAGAGATTAGTTTATGGAAGGACCATATATGTATGATACTCGTAATTGAAATAGGTTCACTTATTATTTCACCTAAGTCTAGGTAGTCACCATACACTTGTTAGGTGTTTCCCATAACTTGTGAGGTTCTTGAAATTAAGGAGTTAATTTTAAGCGGATTAATTAATTGGATTAACTAATCAGAATAATTATTATTATTCATAAGTTGTAAATACTGCAAGCTCACTACTAGTTTAGTTGTGAACCTAAAGGTCACACATAATTTGAGATGGAAAATTTCTAACTTAGGAATTGATCCAAGGAGCTAGATCTATCTAATTAATGGATATTAATTAATTGAGACTTAAATTAATTCATTGAGTTGAATTAATTATTTAATTAAATAATTAGATTATTTAATTGGACCTAATAAGATTAGGAAGCCCAATTGGAGTGAAATAATTATTTGATTAGATCAAAGTAATTGTGTAGTCTATTTGTTAATTTAATTGTTAAAATAAATTACTCAATTAAATAATTGAATTATTTCAATTGGGCCTCATTTGATTAGGTGGGCTAGATGCAATTAATTAATTGAATCTGAGCTAAAACAATTAATTGGATTAATTGTGGTATTTATTTTAAGTCAAATCCCAATTCAAAAAGGCCTATTAGTAGAGGCCCATAAAGGTAGTTGAAAAATGATGGCAACTTAAGAGTTTGGAATTCTTGGGATACCTTAAATATCTTTGAAAAATATGAAATGAATAAAGTTGAAAGAAGTTTGGAAACCAAAATATCTTCCAATCAATCAAGAAGTGACCAAAAATACCAAGGGTGGGATTGTTTTCTCCTTCATCCTTTTTTCCCACCAAAAATTCCATCTTTTATTTTAAGTATTAATTCTTTTTATCACAAGTTGATAACAAAAATTAATATTCTAAATACACACTCCATAAACTAGGTTAGAAAATAAACCAAAATTGCTAGCAAAATTCTAATTTTGTGTTCTTGCTCAAAGTGTGGACCACTTTAGAGGGGAGACACATAGATTCCTGTGAACCAAATTCAAAAAAGGGGCTAATAATTGATTTTTTCAATTCCTACAATAGCCGAAGTGCATAGAAATGTATCATTCAAAACTTTAATTATTTTACTACAATCATTAGAAATTGCGACTAATAGAAAACGCATAAGATCCATGGTATTACTATAATTGTTATGGTATGATATTTTTAAATATTTTAATTTTCTGATGCGTATACCTTGGTATCACATGAACCCAACATAAAGTGGCTCCTAAGTGACTCCAATTGAAAGAAAAGGCAAAGAAAGCGAAGGGAAGTAGCAATAATCAAGTGGAAGCGGAACGCATAGGTGAGCTTAACTCACATTTTTTACATAAGTTTTCATATTCTTAGAGGGTTTATGATTTGAAGCTATGGACGTAAGTTTAGATGCCTTAGAAGATGAAATATGGCATGATAATTGAGGAAGCACTCAAAACCTTCATTCTAGAAGATTTAATTTTGGTGTTGTGTAAAAGTGCAGATTTTGCTGAGGCAAATCCATTAATTTTAATAATTTTATAACATGGTTACCTTTATTTACATATTATCTAAGTGTGGTAAAAATTTGGGAGGGATTAGATGTGCTTAAGGATGTTAAAAATGTCATAGATAATTAGATAGAAGTAAATAGGAATATCTGAATCTATCCCATTTGATATCTTACCATGTTTGAACCTCTACATATTCTTATTGAATTCTAATAATTGGAGGCTTCAAGTTCGAGGCAACCTCAAATTCCTTCAAGTTGGAGGCTTAAGTTTCGATTAGAAAAGAAGAATCCCCTCAATTCCAACCCAAGTTGTTAGCCTCCCAACCCCTAAGCCTCAAATTCCTTCAAGGTTGGGGCTTGAGTTTTGATTGGAGAAGAAGAAAAAGAAGAAGAACTCAAGCCATCAGCCTCCTAACCCCAAGCCTCAAATTCCTTCACGGTTGAAGGGTTTTCAATTAGAGAAGAAGAAGAACATTTCTGGGCTCCTAACCTTTGCTTAATAAATTATTACTTTAGTTGAACCATCAAATGTAATACAATTGGGAGACCCCATTATTAATCAAGAAAGATGGCAACATCCTTTTAAGAAAGAGAAAAGAAGGTAGTGGCTCCTTTGAATGCAAATGAAGAGGAAGAAAGAAAAGAAAAAGAAGAAGAAGGTAGTGACTATAGTTACAAATGAAGAGGAAAAAAGAGACAAAATAGGAAAATCGATATAGTAGGCACTCGACAAAATTAGGTATCTGATGTGGTGCATACCCAAGTATATCGGGTTGGTGTCGGGTAGCATATTTTGCTACCCGACATGTTAGGTACCCGGCCTAAAAAATCGGACCAGATACCCACCCTTAATTATAGGGTTCATATGTGGATAAGATTATCAAAGTGCAATATTGGCAATCATACAAGAATCGGGTGTCCATCGGGTTAAAATTCAAATGAACAACTAAGAAATTATTGTCGGAAATATTTATAGGATCTTATGGAAATTTAAGATTGGTGAAAAATATGGTATACACCACAAGTTACTTCCTTAAGCTCTTTTTCTTTTCTAAGTAAGAAACCACAACCCCAAACCCTTTTAGACACTGTTTCACCTTCCATATCTCTGTATTAAGCATTGTAAGTGTTAGAGTAGTACTCGATGCGCCAATTAGATTGGAAGTCTTTTATACTCTTGTATTTGTAAAAACAATCTTTTTCAAATCATATTAATAAAATAAGCAAATTTCTTTATCTTAAATTGCATTTTTGTGATTACATAAAGTCCCTAGACCAAACTTAGCTACGGGGCATGGTCATGCATTTAATGGTGATCATGAAATTTACTCTATAGCTTTGGTCTTAAATTAGTTTTGAGTTGAGGGTTTTTTGAGATGGGACATCGAACAGCCTAATAGACTCACGCATATGATGCATGCTCGTATGACGAGGATGCCTCGTTCCATAGGCATTGGCGTAGTGATGCTAGTTTATGTATACGGGTGCTTGTTAGGGAATAAGTAAACTGAACAGACCCCGATGGAAACAATTGGAAACTTGTTTGTAGAAATAAAAATTTCCATGTTATGATATTATATGATCAGTTCTTCGATTTGACGCACCATGGTAGCCTTGTGTATATCGTGTTTCATTTTGATGTATCTTCTAATTTATTGACAATCACAAATGGTATACGTTGGATATTGCATTGATATGTATAGAGGTTAGTGAGTGGCCAACAAAGGATCCATCACTTGTTTAGCATAATAAATGAATCTCCTATGTTTTCATAGTTCATGACTCAGAAGTCCTTAGCAAGGCAAGATGAATGTTAGATGGGGTTTTCTAATAATTCATCATGAGTTATTGAAACTTGAAATAGAACCATATTTATTGAGCAATTAGGGTTTTGACTATTAATCCATGTCCTAAACTCAATCAAGAGATTAGTTGATGGAAAGATCTTACGTGTTTGATACTCGTAATTGAAATAGATTCACCTGCTATTTCACCTAAGTCTAGATAGTCATGATACACTTATTAGGTATTTTTCATAACTTGTAAGGTTCTTGAAATTAAAGAGTTAATTTTAAGTGAGTTAATTAATTGGATCAATTAATCAAAATAATTATTATTATTCATAAGTTGTAAATATTGAAAACCCACTGCTAGCTTAGTTGTCAGCTGAAAGGGTCACACACAATTTGAGATGGAACATTTCTAACTTCGAAATTGATCCAAGGTGTTGAATCCAATTAATTAATGAAGATTAATTAATTAGGGCTTAAATTAATTCAATAAGTTGAATTAATTTAATTTGACCTAACAAAATTAGGAAGTCCAATTTGAGTGAAACAAGTAATTGATTTGATCAAATTAATTGTGTAGTCTATAAGTTAATTTAATTGTTGAACTAATTTATTCAATTAAATAATTGAATTATTTAAATTAGGTCTAATTTGATTAGGTGGGCTAGATGGAATTAATTAATTGAATTTGGTGTAAAATAATTAATTGAATTAATTGTGGTATTTATTTTAAGTCCAAGCCCAATTCAAAAAGGCCTATTAGGAGAGGCCGTGAAGGTGGTTGAAAAAGGATGAAAATTCAAAAGTGTGGAATTCTTGAAAAACCTTAAATATCTTTGGAAAATATGAAAGGAATAAAGTTGAAAAAGTTTGAATAAACCAAAATATCTTCCAACCAATTAATAGGAGGCCAAAAATACTAAGAGTGAGACTCTTGAAATTTTTGAATCTCCTATATAAACACTACATGGCCAAAAATTTGAGGCAAGTAATAGTCTTTAATTTTCGGCCATTTAGAGAGAGAGAGAAGAAAATTGTTTTCTCTTTCATTATTTTTCCCACCAAAAATTCTATCTTTTATTTTAAGTATTAATTCTTTTATCACAAGTTGATAACAAAAATTAATATTCTCTATACACATTCCATAAACTAGGTTAGAAAAGAAAACAAAATTACTAGCAGAATTCTGATTTTGTATTCTTGCTCAAAGTGTGGACCACTTTAAAGGGGAGACACGTAGATCACTTTGAACTAAATTCAAAAAAGAGGCTAGCAATTGATTGCTTCAAATCCTGTGATAGCCAAAGTGCATAGAAATGTATAATTCAAAACTCTAATTATTTTACTATAATTGTTGGAAATTATGAGACTGTTAGAAATTGCATCTGATCTAGGGTATTACTATAATTGTTATGGTATGATGTTTTTAAATTTTTTAATTTTCCACTGCATATACGCTGGGATCACGCGAACCCAACACTAAGTTGCTCCTAAGTGACTCCAAATTAAAGAAAAGGCAAAGTAAGCGAAGTGAAGTAGCAATAATCAAGTGGAAGCTGAAAATTATGCATATGCGAGCTTAACTCACATTTTTTACATAAGTTTCCATATTCTTAGAGAGTTTATGATTTCTCGAACTTCTGTGCTTATTTATAATCATGTTATGGTATTATTGGTAGTATTATTATGCACAAAAGAAGGGTTTTATGGTTGCAAAAACTTAGTAGGAACGACGTAGGACAGAAACTATACACTTACTAATTTTTTATCCTTTAAGTTTTAAATATGTATAATACCTTGTGAAAAACCTAAATGTGTCACCATGAATGTGCTATGTATGATTGGAAGTTATGGACGTAAGTTTGGATAGTTTAGAAGTTGAAATATGGCATGATAATTGAGGAAGCACTCAAAACTATAATTATAAACATTCAATTTTGGTGTTGTGTAAAAGTGCAGATTTTGCTGAGGTAAATCTAGTAATTTTAAAAAAATTATAACATGGTTACCTTTGTTTGCATGTTATCTAAATTTGGTTAAAATTTAGGGGGAATTGGATGTACATAAGGGTGTTAAAAATGTCATAAATAATTGGACATAAAATAAATATGAAAATCTGAATCCATCCTATTTGATATCTTACCATGTTTCAACCTCTACATGTTCTTATTGAATTCTAATAATTGGGGACTTTCTGTTGGGGTTATAATATTTCAATTATATGACATTGACATGCATGTATAAAAAGTTATGGTAGTTATGGGACTATGTTAGGTTCTAGTTTTAGCTAATTAGCCTTGGTGTTCAAGGTCTTAGTATGAGATTATATATATTGAACCTACCAATTTAAGGATGGTGTTGATGTTTGATAGTACTACACATTGTTTGTCATCTAAGGTTAGGGAAAAATATTTCACACACTTAGAGTAAGCCACCACCAAAATAAAAGGTTAGGAAAAATTATTTACAGCGACAATGCTTGGACATAGTATGCCTTGTAGTATTCTACTGGAATATGCATATGACATTTGAATAGGTTTGAATCTTGATAGCAAGTATATTATGTATCTTGTGATGGTTATGATATTTGATAAGATGTTTCTGAGCAAAGTGACTTTCATCCCATTGAACATACAATTCATGGGCATTTACATATGCATACTTAACATATGAGCATAGTTCAGATTCTTGCATGCCTGACAATTCGGATATGAATTTATGTTATAGAGATGTTTTATTGGCCATTATTAATACACCAAATCATATGAGTCATGCTTGTGTGATGTTATTTAGGTATGGTAAGTTGGATACTTCTCGGGTGATCGCAAGAGAAGATAGAGAGGGATTGTACCCTTAGTGGTCACGAGAGGATGGTCCGCATGCTTATGCCTTTGTTATGATTAATAGAGGGGTGTACTTTTAGTGGTCGTGAGAGGATGGTCCACTCTACTGTGTTAATTTGACATTGGCCATTTGATCGATATTGATATTACGTAGAGCTCTTTTCAGTACTTAGTAGATGGACCAAGGGTCTAATGAAAGGAAATGATTTTAAATGAAATACTTAGGTTTACAAGTACTCAAATATAATACATTTCTAGGACGATATCTTGAAAATGAATTGCATGATGTTTCATATCATATTTTTGACATGCATGAGTTTTACTTATTGGGCGTTAGCTCACGTAGTTCATGCATTGTAGGTGAGCATGGCAAGTATTTAAGTCCTTAGTTACTTGGCTAGCTATTGGAGTTCTTATAGGCTTTCGAAGGTCACTATACATGGATAATAACCTGTTAGTGTTAGAGTAGTGTCTGACATACCAAGTGGCCACTCCTACACTCTTGTAATAAATAGTCTTATAGAAAGTATATTACAAGATGGCACTCCTATATCATCAATTATCTTTATTAATTAGATAAAGTCACCAGACCATACATTGCTAATGGGCATGATCACATATATGATGGTGATTATGGAATATGGCTTTATGGCTTTGGTCATAAATTAAGGCCATCAAGACTTGCGCACATAATACATGCTTGAAAGGAGAATATCTCGCTCTATAGGCATTGTCGGAGGGACACTAGTGCATGTGTGGTACTTGTTACAGAGCAAGACACTGAATAGACCTCCTTGGAAATTCTCAATTAGAAACATTATTTATCGAATGAGAATTTTCTAGTTACCGTACTACAATAATTAGTCCTCAGACTTGAGGCACTATTTTAACCTTATGTACGACAAGTTGCACTTTGATGTATTTCCCGATTACTTGATAATCACAAGGGGAATATATTGATTGAGATATCTTCGTATATTGAGGTTAATTAGTGGCCAAAAATTCTATCAACTATGTGGAAGAATACATAAATCTCCTATATTTCATAGTCCTTGACTCTAAGATCTTGGCCAAGGCAAGATGAATATTAGATGAGAGCTTTCTAATGATTCACTAAAGAGTTAATTAGATTAGAAATGAATCATAGTTATGAAGTCAAATAGGACTTCAACTAATAATCCATGCCTTAAACTTAATTAGAAGATTAGGAGATGGAAGGACTGTGCTTGCATAGAACTCGTAATAAGAAATAGGTTTGCAGTTGTTTCATCTAAGATTGGGTAGTCAAGATGCACTGCTAGGTACTTTCTATGACTTGTGAATCTGTGAAATTAAAGAATTATGTCGAAGAGGACTAATTAATTGAATTAATTAATTAGAATAACATAATTTATTCACCTAAGTTGCGATCCCATTGCTACCTTAATTGTGAATTTAAGGGATTACTCACAAATCGAGAAAGTCCACTTCAAATCTTGAAGGTAATCTAAGGAGTTGGATTAGATTAATTAGTGAAGATCACTTAATTAGAGCCAAAATTTATTTAAAGAGTTAAATTAACTTATCCGATTAAATAAAAAAGTTATTTAATTGAACCTAAATAGATGAGGACCCATGAGAAGTGAATTAATTAATTCATTAGATCAAATAATTAAGTTAGGCATAACTTAATTTAAAAAGTTAAATTAATTTATTTAATTATTAAATTGGGCTTAATTTGATTAGGTGGCCTGAGTCAAACCATTTAATTAATTGATTGGGTGAATTAATTAAGTTGAGCTTGTTTAATTAATGAAGATTAATTAAATGGACTTTATTATATTAATCAAAGTTCAAGCCCAAGTTGATGGGCACACAAGGAAGGCCTACTAAGAGTCTTTATGAGCAAGTCAAAGACTCTTAGTTATAGATTGAAAGGAAGGAATAAGAGTGGGAAATTGAAACCTAATGGGATTAGGGTTAAAACAAGCATATGTATAAATACACATCATAGGAGCCAAAAATTCTAGATCTTATTGAAGCAAATTTTGTCCCCCTTTGGTTAAAAAATGTTGCCCCTTCATCATCTTATCTTGTATCCCTTATTCTATCAAAAAGATCCCATATTTTTTTATTGTAAACGTAATTCTGTTGTCACAAGATCTAAGAATTAAAGTTGCACTCCAAAATTTTAGAATAGAAATAAATAGCTTGAATTCTCTAGAAACAATTTAAGTTTGTGGATAGTCATAGAAAGGCTACGCTTGGAGTCTTAGGAATCTATTCAGCTTGAGGGGGTGACTTGAATCGTTCAATTTCCTACATAAATGTGGAGTGCACTCTCACACAATCGCAAAACTTTTGTTTTAGTTTAAACGAGTAATCAAAAACATAATCTAATTAATTGCATCGATTCACAGGATATGCATAATTTAGTTTAAATATGCATGATTTAAATTCATATTCATCCTGAAACTTACAAACCTAACAGTGGTATTAGAGCTTAGGTTTAGCATACTAATCACATTTGCAAATGCAAGCCTAAATTTCATATGATGAAAATTATATTTTAGTGCCTTTTTGTTTGGGAATTTGTTTCACAATTTTTTCTACATGATTTTAAATTGCTAAAATTATAAAACACGAAATTCCAAAAATTAAAAAAAATTAATACCGCCACCATTACAATCGCAGCGGCAGACTACTATGAGGTTGCCCTTGATGTGCAGTGTAGCTGCAAATAGGGAGAAATGTCCAGCTTGCCCGTGCACACAACCTAAGGGTGTCTTCTTGATTTATGACAATAGAGATTTGAAGCTAGAATGCTTCATTGATTCTAGCTTTCATTGCAACATACATAACTCGAAGTCAATGTTTGGATTTGTATTCACCTTACGGTGGGACGATTAGTTAGAAGAGTTCCAAGTAGGAGACAATTACAGATTCCACCACCAAGGTCAAATACATCGTTACATGTAATGTAGCAAAAAAAATGTTTAGATGAGGGAAGTTGTCCTAAGGTTAGGCTTAGTTTTGATTGTCATTGAAAGTAAAACTTATTAGTTTGTACCAACATATTTTCTACTACTACCTTTAGAACTTTAATCGAACAGTCATCTAGTTGGAGAACAACGAAAGTTATTTTAAATTCTTCCAAACCTAACTATTTATAAATTGAGAAAGGTAAAAGATACACTAGTACCAAGATCAAGTAAAGCACACTCTATTCTAGTGTTTTATAAGGTACATGAAATGGTTGGACAACTTAGATCTTTGTACTTGGGTGATTGAATGATTGAACTAACATTTTCAGTTAAAGGTGTCTTATTTTGTACATGATGTTTTCTTTTTATTGAGCACAAATATTTCAAAAATTTGGTACAATAATGAACTTGTTTGATTGAATCTAACAATGAAATATTAATCTTGACTTGTTGAAAAAGTTCAAAGATATCAGAATTTGAGTTCAATTTTTGAGTTGGTTGCAATCTTTGAGGAAAATGTGCTAGAGATGAGTATTTTTCTTTTTCATCATTTTCAAACTCAACTTCATTAAACTTACCTTCATCGCCAAGACTATTTCCAATCTTTATTTGTGAAGGTAGATTAGAAATTTTCTCATTGGAATTAGTAGTCTTGTCGACAACTTTTTCATTTCGAAGAGTTGTTACTAAATTACCCTCGTTAATTGAATTTTCACTTGATAAAAAAACATGACACTAAGTGGAAAGATTGGGTTGAAGTTAAGCTGGAAACTTACCTTTTTCCTAAGTATGCAAAGAGGCGATTAATGTTGAAAGTGTGTTTTTTATCTCATTGATAGCTTATGAAATTTGATTATTGATGTTTGTTTGTTCTTGCATAAATGCTTACAAAGTGTCCTCAAGGGATTTTGTATATAGAGTTGGATAAGAAGGAAAGTTTGGCGGTTTTGTGAATGTAGCGGTTGGGCACAGTTATCATCTCGCCAACTAAAATTGGGATGATTTCTCTATTGTGGATTGTAAGATTCAGAATATAGAGAATGAAAAAGGTTTTTTGAATGTGTTCATGAAATTTGTTGGAATATTTGGACATTCATTGGTGGAGTGTCCCATAAGTTCAAAATTACTAAAAACTTCTTCCTCTTACACAAATTTGATTTTCTTTAATTTTTTAAGTTCCATGGCTTTGACTTTTCTTGTTAAACTAGCAATCCTAAAATTTAGATCATCTTCTTGACTAAAATAATATTTTTCTTTATTAATGTTAGCAAGATTAGATTTAATAGAACCTTCAAAAGAATTAATACTATGCCTGAGAGTTTTCTATCAAATGGTCTAGATATTCTAAGACTTCATCAGGTTCTTTATCAAGAAACTCACCATTACACATTATTTCAAAAAAATTATTTATTTCAGGAATTAAACCTTCATAAAATAAACTGATTAAACACCATTTTTCAAAATCATGATGTGGGCATAAATTCAACAAATCTTTAAATCTTTCCCAACATTGAAAGAAAACTTCCCTAGAATTTTGAGAGAAGTTTTGGATTTGTCTTTTCAAAGCATTAGTTTTATGAGTTGGAAATAACTTTTTAAAAAATTCAGCTTGCATTTCTTGCCAAGTGCCAATTAACCTAATTTTAAAGAATTAAGCCAAGTTTTTGCTTTATCTTTTAAAGAAAAAGAAAATAATTTGAGTTTAACAATCTTATTTGTACAAGTTTGATCATCAAAATGGCACATACTTCATCAAATTTTTTCAGATGCAAGTAAGGATTTTGAGAGTCTAAACCATGGAAATTAGAAAGTAAAAGGATCATACCTGGCTTGAATTAAAAGTTATTTACAAGTAATAACGCATGGTATGCACCTATTGATTCTCATTTTCATCTTGAACACTTTCATTTTCAGCCATGGTGGAAGTGTGTGGAGATGAATCAAACAAAGTTTTAGAATTATTTCTAACTGAACGTTGAGAATTATGACTACGATACCATATGACCATATAATCATAAAGAAAATAAACACACAATATTTACAAAAGAGAAATATTTACAAACCTGAAAACTTACCTTGCCTTCTTGGGCAACGGCGCCAAAAAACTTGCTAGAACTTTAAGGTTGCAAACCAAATGCAGGTTGTACCAAGTAATAAATTTCTCGTGAATCTAAGGTTGATCTATAGGAAAGTTGTTTGAAGATTTAAGGATTATATTTCTAAAAAAGGATGGGTTTTATCTGGTTTAGAATATAAAAAAAACAAAGTATGCTATAACTAAAAGAAACCAAAGTAATAACATAACGAAGGTTCCAATAGAAAGATGTTATCAAATAGCTTATGCATTATGGAAATTATGATATTGTCTTACTATTTGCAAATTATTTCTTAACACCAACACTTATTTATGGGATCAAGTATTTGTGCACACCTTTGTCTATAACAAATCAAGGTTTCATGTTAGCGGTTGGTATAGTAAAACCAAACGTCTAGCTAAATGAACCCAAGTTTTAGATCAAAAATTAAAATAATAGTACAACACACTTAAATATTTTCTACCTTTATAACTGTTGCTCTTCCTCCATCAAGAGGTTCACCTTTTCACCTTAGCAAAATAAAATTTAGAAAAACATAATGAAAGTAGAAAAGACTAACAATAGAACAGAAAATAGAGAATATATTTTTATTACTACTAGAAAACTTACATTACTACTAAAAAATTTAGATAAACAAAGATAATAATAAAAATTATTTTCCCCTTTAATAGAGAATATATTTTTATTACTACTAGAAAATTTAGATAAACAAAGATAATAATAAAAATTTATTTTCCCCTTTAACCCTCCCCCCAAGCTTAATACATGGCCTATTTATAGTGTTTGGAGTATACTAGAGGCCAAACATATAATGGAGGAGTTAAACAACCAAGTGGTATGCTAGTTGTCAAGAGTTGTTAAGTTGTTACACCAAATCCTCTAAATTTTCACCTACCTAATTGAATTGAATTTTCAGGCCTCATACAACTAGAATTTGATGATGGGTAATAATACAAGTTGGAGGTTTTTCTTTGTTGATAAATTTTCATATGTCATTTGTTAAATTTGGCTGAAAGATGAGAGAGATATGGTTAAATTACGGGATCATGTTTAAGAGTCATCCTTCAACATCAACAGTGCATTGCAACATGTTTATTGACCATCTTGACATATTTTATCACATTTCAGCCCAAAAGCAATTTTGGTTTAAGAAATATGACCCAATTAGTAAAATAGGTCAAGTTTGGGCTTAACTTTGATCCGAATTTTTGGTTATCCATTTTGTACAGCCACTTGTAATCCAACTTGTTTGATCCTTACACATTTAGTATAGGATCTAAAGTCTACATGAACTTATAGATGAATGACTTATCAATCCATATCTTCAAGAATTAACCTAAAACCATTTTGGAATCAAAAGTCACGCTAGTTTCTCTATAACCTGCACAAAAAGATAAAACTTGTTAATCTCATTTTTTATGTTGATTTCTCATTTTATTCATAAAATACAAAAATGCTTTAATTGAGAGTTCTATTGACAATTTCAAAGTGAAAATAATTATATAAATCCTAATTAATTGTACACTTCTAAATATTCATCAATTTTACCATAAATGTCAAATTGATACATAATGAATAAATTTATTTTAATTCTTCTTCAAAATCTCTTACATTGACATTCTTACAATTTTTTATTCTATTTACTCTTTTTATTTTTTTATTTTTTATGTTATGTTTCATTTGGTTAAATTAAACTTTATCTATTGATAACATTGATTTAAGATTTTCTAGCAATATATTTTCTTATAAATAAGAAATAAAAAATTTATGATATAATATAAGAGATTGATATCATAATATGCTTTGAAACTAAAATTTATGAGGTGCGATATAAACTAAGATTTTTAAATGTCCTATTAATTCTTTATCTAGAGTTTAAAAGTGATATTTTTTGTTGGAACAAATTTATTCTCTCTTTCTTCTTGTTTCTCTTTTTTCTTATTATATGTTAAAACTTTTTTAGACCTTTCATCCTACTAATAAGGCCTAAGTAAAACAAAATATGCCAAGAAAATACAGTAAAAATAAAGTAAATATTTTTCTTGTCCTCTCTACTTTTTTTCTTAAACTTTCATATTAAATTAGTTTCATAATCTCATCTCATTAATTAAAAAAATATAGCTCTCATGTAAGCCTGTTTTAATTTTTAATTTTTATTTAAGCATAAGGATTTAAATTTTTTTAATATGTTCGTCATTATTCAATCTTAATTTTATATTGTCATAATTTTGAATTTATTTAATAGAAAGAATGTATCATGAAAAAATACTTAAATTGATGATTGAATCTAAATTAGGATGTAAAAGATTAAAGGGTATATCCATCATTACAAAAAATAATTAGATAAAGATTATTGGAAAAACTTAGATATAAGAAAAAGAGTATAAAAAACAAAAAAATATCTTATACTAATTATTTTTTATTTAGCATCAAAGCTCCTAAAATTAACTTTTTAAAATTTTTAATTTTAATTTGTACTATAAATTCATTTTTTTTTCCTGTAAAATTATATTAGAAATTTATCATATCACAAATTTAAACGACCATAATTTTCTCATACTAATTTCTCTACATATGCTTATAACATATGGTTGGGAAGCTTTTAAAATCTAGTTTAATATGAAACTGTATTTATTTGAAAATCCAAAGTATTCAAAGAGTTATGATAGAGAAAAGATAGACTTTCAGTTTTTGAAAAAAAAAATAGAATACAAAAGGACACTTGAAATTATGTTCAAATTATATTATTAAAAGTAATTAAAGTTCAATTATACCCTCCTTCTTTTACTATTTAATACTTATTCATTAGGGTTATGTTAGGTATCTCAAAATTTTCAAGAAACCTTTTGATTCATTCACACTTTTATAGACAATATAGATAGATTAAAAGAATTGGGGAAATTGCTTACATGACCTACCATCATCAATGTCTCAAGTGCACAATGTATTTCATATATCCATGTTAAGGAAATATTGCAAATCCATCTCATATTCTGAATAATGAACTAACAAAACTAAAAGTATATTTGAGCTATCAAGAAAGACCTGTCGAGATTCTTCTACGAGAGGTAAAGTAACTATGAATTAAGAAAATTCATTGGTTAAGATATTATGGTGAAATTAGTCAATAGAAGAACCCACTTGGAAAAGAGAAGATGAAATGAGAACTAATTATCGAGATCTCTTAAAGTAAGTAAATTTCGGGGATCAAGTTTTTATGAGAGGAGGATGTAACACTCAACCCTTATACTACTCACTTGACGAATATAATTCATGTATTACAAGCTATTCATATGTTAATTGCATTGATACTAAAATGACATAATTGATTTCATCTTAAATGCCATTCTTGATCATTAAATTTCAAAAATTCTCATATAGTGTTAGTTCTCAATCTCTCCTAACCTAAGTAGTCAATATTACACTGAGATAAAAAAAAATTAGGTTGATCAATATGTTAGATATTCATGGGTTATATATTATACTTTTGGAAGTATTCAGGTATTACTAGTAACCTTAGATGATTTGATTCAATTCAATCAAGGTGTTTCACAAGTATATATCGGTAATTTGCATACTTCAGAGATTATACATGATATTAATTCTAATGTGATATTACAAGGCCTATATGTGCATAAGACTATCAAAGTGCAATCTTAACAATCATTGGTGTCAATTGGGTTACAAATTGAATGAATGGTTAGGAAACTAGTTTTGGAAACATTTATGGGATCTTATGGAAATTAAAAAATATGTTGATAGTAGGTAAATAAATATTGAAGAACAAGTGATTTGGGCTATCAAGATTGGTGAAAAATCAAAATTTTGCTACAAGTTGCCACCTCAAGCTTAACTATCTCAAGCTCTTCTTCCTTCCTAAGTAAGAAACCGTGAACCTAAACCCATTTAGACACTATTTCATCTTCCAAATCTTAAGCCTTCTAAAATGATCCTAAGTGATTCCAAGTTAAAGAAAATTCAAAGGAAGTAAAGAGAAGTAGTAATAAACAAGTGGAAGCTGAAAATTGTGCACATATGAGCTTAACTCATGTTATTTATCAAAATTACATGATTATTTATAATCATGTTAAGGTGCTATTACTAGTGTTATTATCCAAAAACTTAGTAGAAACTATTAAGGACAGAAACTGTGCATTTGCTGATTTTTTATTCTATAAGCTTTAAATGCATAATGCCTTGAGCGAAACCTATATTTATCACCATGAATATGTTTATATATGAGTTAAAGTTACGGATGTAAGTTTGGATAGGTTATAATTTCAAATATGGCATGATAACTGAAGAAGCACTCAAACTGTCATTATAGAACATTTAGTTTTGGTATTGTGTAAACGGGGCTGATTTTGCTGAAGTAAATCCATTATTTTTTAACAAGGTTATGACATGGTTACCTTCGTTTACATATTATCTAAGTGTGGTAAAATTTGGGAGGAATTGAATATGCTTAAAGGTATGAAAAATGTCATGGAACTAAATCAAACAAGTAAATAAAAAAAATTTGAATCAGCCCCATTTGATATCCTACGTCATATTGGGGTTATAATATTTCAGTTATATGATGTTGACATGCATGTAAGATAAGAAATTATGGTGGTTATGGGATTATTGTAGGTTCTAGTTTATCTAATTAGCCTTGATGTTCAAGGTCTTAGTATGAGATTATATGCATTGAACTTGCCAATTAGGGATGGTGTTTGTTTTTGGATATTACTACACATTGTTTTTCATCTAAGGTTGGGGAAAAATGATTTCACACACTTAAAGTAAGCCACCAACAAAGTCAAAGGTATATAAAAATCCATTTACAACTACAATGTATGGACATAGTAAGTTTTATAGTATTCTATATTGAATATGCTTATGATATATGAATAGATTTGAAGACAAGTATATTACATATCTTATGATGTTTATCATATTTGAGAAGATGTTTTCATAGGAAAATGACTTTCATCCTATTGAACATGCAATTCAAGAATATTTACATGTGCATGCATGACATATGAGCGTAGTTGAGATATTTCCATGCATAACATAATTTGGAAAATGAATTTATGTTACCAAAATAATTTGTTAGCCACTATTAATGCTCCAAGGCATGCTTATGTGATATTTTTTGGGTACTTCAAGTGGGATAAGCAATCACAAGGCAAGACAGGGGGCGTGCCTTGGTGGTCATGAGAGGATGATCTACTTGACTGTGTCTTTATTATGATTAATGCCATATGTAGGATACTTCTCGGGTGATCACAGGGAAAGACAAGGGATGGGTGTCTTTGGTGGTCATGAGGGATAATTCACTCGACTGTGTCAATTTGAGATTGGCCATTTGATTGATATAGATATTACACAAAGCAATGTTTTCATAACTAGATTGGTGACCAAACCGATCTTGCTACCTTCAGCGGTTCAACCGTCAGTCCAACAGATCTAATGAAAATTGGTTATATTTTTTTAATATATTATACAAAATGGTAATGTAATAGACTAATTATTATGTACAAGGTAAAACAAATAAGTAACCAACTAAAAAATACATTTACAAAGCCCAAAATCCAAATATTCACATACATATAACTAAATACTAAGTTTAAGATTCATAAAAAAATTAAAACAAAAACTTTTTAACCGATTTGACCGATTTTTTAGTTGGTTCGACCTGTTTATCTAGTTTTTGACCAGTTTGATTAGCTTTCCAATTTTGTTCACCTAGACGAATCTAACCAACCATCGGTATGCAGTTGGACCTATAGAACTGACCTTTCTGGTTTGATTTTTAAAACATTAATGCAGAGCTCTTTTTGGTACTTAGTAGGTAGGCCAAGGGCTCTATGAAAAAAAATAATTTTAAATATAATAATTTGGTTTACGAGTACTCAAATATGATACATTTCTAGCTTGATATCTTGAAAATGAATTGCATGATATTTCTTGTCATACTTTTGGCATGCATGATTTTTCTTTATTGGGTATTAGCTCGCGTAGTTCATGCACAATAGGAGAGCATGACGAGTGATGAAATCCTCAGTTACTTGGCTGGCAGTCAGGGCTCCTACAGGCTTCCGAAGATCATTCTATATAAAAGACAACCTGTTGGGATATTTTTTGAGTTGTTGTTCTAATTTTAAATTCTTGTATTGTGCATAACTTTTGAAATCTTATTGTAAATAACTTTGAGTGTAGGGGTGACCTTGATGGATATTATGATTATATAAGTAGTTGTTTGTTCATAAATAGAGTTTTATGTGTGAAAACACTTTACTCCTTCTCAGTGTCACGTTTGGCAAAAAGTGTCAAAAAATAAATACATACACACACATATATATTACACTGTAAAAAAATTATTTCTATATATTTATTTATAGGGGTGTGATAATAGTAATAAGAAAATTCCCTTTTAATAATAGTAATTTTCAATTGAAAATTTTCAAGTGGGTTTTTTTAATGTACTTAGTAGTTGTGTTCACAAATCGGCTTAATTGAACCAAAATAAAAATTAAAAACTTAATACGTAAAATCGAACCAAAAAATTAAATTCGATATTTGGTATTGATTTTTATGAAAATTCATTATTCATTTCAGCTTTGATTTTTGGTTTTAGTTTATCAAACCATATTAAATACAAAATTATTATTTTTATATATTTTTATGTATATATTTTATATCAATAATTTATGTTTATAATATTTTTTATTTTTAACTTACCAAAAATAAAAAATATGAAAATATAATTACAATTTTAATATTTAGTTTTTTAAAATAATTCTATTTTTTTTAAAAAAAATTATCAAAATACTAAATTGTATTATAAAAAATACTCACTAATAACCAAACTGAACTGAATGTTCAGTATTCGGTATACTAAAATTTTAGTATAGTTCGCCAAATAAACACACCTAGAATAAGCACCTACATACATGCATTAATGTCTGTACCAATGTTCATAAAATGAGCCATCCTCCTTACGAGCCTACATCATATGTGCAAGTCTCAACAGGATCATTGATGTCCTATCTCAATAATTCTTGACTTGAAATGTTTTAAGACCAAAACTATAGAGGCATATTCCATGAACTCTATCCTATACATAACCATACCCCATAGCTATATATGATATAGGGACTTCATCTAATTTTAATAATGGTGAATTTGAGATGAACATTATCATTACTGATATTACTATGAAAATTCTTGTTTCTCAACAAAAGCACAAATACGGGCAAACCAATTGGCTAATTAGGCACTAATCTAAATATAGATACACTAGTCATATGTCGGGTATTTGTTAACAAATAAGTACATTGAACAACCTCGCTTGAAAATACAGATTGTCGAATAAAAATTTTCTAGTTACGATAATGCAAGAATTAGTCCTTAAACTCGATACACTATTGTAACCTTGTGCACGACATGTTTTGTACTTTCAATATATTCCCAAATTGCCTGACATTATGTTAGGTATAATATCATCGTGTATGGAGGCTAATGAGTGATCAGTCCTTAGCTAAGGCTGGAGGAATATTTGACGAGTGTTTCCTAATATTCATCAAGGAGTCATAGACACAAGGAATAGAATCATCTTTATTAAGTCAAATAGAATTTCACCTTACAATCCATACCCTAGACTTCATTGAAATTAGTAGACAGAAGGATAATATTTGTATGGTACTCGTAATAGAAAATAGGTTTGTTATTTTCTCACCTATATCTAAGTAGTGATGATGCATTGCTAAATGCTTCTCATGATGCTACAACTTTTAAGGTTGCAAACTCAAGTGTAGGTTGTGTCAAGTAATAAATTTCTCGAAAGTCCAAGATCGATTCACAAGAAAGTTGATTAAAGTTTTCAAGTTTATATTTCTTGAAAGATGGATTGAATGTGATTTAGATTATAAAAAAAATTGTATGCTATAACTAAGAAATCAAAGTAATAAAAATATTAAGGATTAGGAATCCGCTCTTGAGTTTTGGATAGAGGAATGATTATTTGTTATTTTTACTTCTTTTAAATGCCATTATTAGAATGAAGGTTCCAATGGGAAGATATTATTAAATAGCCCATGCCTTAAAGTAATCATGATATCGTCTGACTATTTACAAATTATCTTTTAACACCAATATTTGTTTATGGGATCAAGTATTTATACACACCTTTGTATACAACAAATCAAGATTTCACATTAGTAGTCGGTGTAGTAGAACCATACAATAAGCTAAATAAACTCAAGTATTAGTTAAGCCATTGTTGAACATAAATCAAGAATCACCACTAAACAAGAAGGGTTTTGATGTCAAAACTTGTTTATGTAAAAAGTATTTATGCACGCATTTGTCTATGACAAATCAAGGTTTCACGTTGGCAACCGGTATAGTAGAACTGTACAATAAGCTAAATGAACCTAAGTATTTTTTATGTTATTGGTGAAACATAAATCAAGAATCACCACAAAATAAGGAGGGTTTTAATCAAAAATTAAAATAATATTACAACATACCTGAATATTATGCACATTTATAAGAGGTTCACCCTTTCTCCTCAGCTAAATGAAATTTATAAAGACACAATGAAAGTAGAAAAAATTAAAATTAGAAGAGAAACTAGAGAATACATTTCTATTACTACTAGAAAACTTAGTATAAAGAAAGACAACAATAAAACTTTTTTCCCCCTTTAAGGATTTTTATGTCTTAAATAACATCTAAGAGCCCCTATTCATAGTAGAAGAGTGTCTAAATTGGCATATCCAAATTCACTCCAAATGCACTCTAAATTTATTTCAAATGTACTATATATTCACATATCCTTTTCAGATCTAAATATTGTCACACTTTTTTCTCCATGAAATCAACTAATTTTGGACTAGTATTCAACAAAAGAGTTGTATTTGAAGCACTGGTCAGCCCGACATTACCTCCTTCATCACTCATCAACATATGTTGCCAAAGCCATCATCCATCCAATCACCGCCTTATAATTTTGAAGCACCCAAATAAGTTTATCCGCTTGTACTTAAGTGAGGTCTTTAGCAATGCTGACTAGTGGTATTTTTTATCACCCAAGTAAACATATATAAGATGGTCCAGGATTGGTTTAAACTCTATTGTAGGTGTCTGCACTACAGAAGGTAGAAGTCTTTCA
The DNA here is from genome assembly GCA_019321725.1 of Paulownia fortunei. NCBI lineage: Eukaryota > Viridiplantae > Streptophyta > Magnoliopsida > Lamiales > Paulowniaceae > Paulownia > Paulownia fortunei. The sequence continues at coordinate 10,525,228 of CM033116.1, forward strand.
TTAAATATTGGTAATTCAACATAAGAAACATCATACCTTGTTTTTTTTTTTTAAAGAATCCATCCCCATTACATCATTTTCCACATCTCCCAATATTTGCACATCCAACTTCTTTTCTTTCAAATCCTCCATGAGAAGATGTTTTTGTAAAGTAACCTTCATTCTATCATTGCTAGTTAACTCAACCATTTGTTGTGACTTGAGATCAATAATGTCAACTGCAAAAACAACATTCACGTCAGTAGGATATCTCATGGCTTTAAAAATATTATATTTTATAACCTCGCCATCAAACTCCATAGTAAGAATGCCATTATGAACATCAATCTTTGCTTGGGTTATCTTCATGAATGGTCTTCCTAAAAGAGTGTGTGCGTGTAGGATTAGGACATGTGTCATCCTGCATCTTAAGAACATAAAAATCAGCAAGGAAAACTAATTCATTCACTTGCACAAGAACATCTTCCACAACCTCTATTGGATATGCGTTAGATCTATCGTCTAATTGTATGATAATAACAGTTTCTTTTAAATGTCCTAGATTTAGAGAAACATAAATAGAATATGGCATAATATTAATTGATACTCCCAAATCTAACATGCATTTTTCAAATATAGTCTTACCAATGGTACAATGGATGGTAAAAGTGCTCGAATCCTTACCCTTTGGAGGGAGTTTTCTTTGAAGAACCTCTAAAACATTCTCCTCCACACTTACTTTTCATCCTCCCTTAACTTCTATTTGTTAGTGAATAGCTCTTTGAGGAACTTAGCATATCGAGGCACCAACTTGATCGCATCAAGAAGAGGGATGTTTACTTCCACTTTTCAAAAAGTGTCAAGGATCTTTTTCTTGCTCATTTTTCTTAGAATTTGCTAACCTACTAGAAAAGGTAGAGGTGTTACATAAGTATGACAGAAAGGTTTAGGAGTGGTAATCAACTTTGGATTCTCCTTAGGATGAATAGTCTTGTCAACAACTTTTTCATTTCGAAGAATTGTGATCGAATTAGCCTCCTTGATTGAATTTTCTTCTGAAGAACAAACATGACACTAAGTAGAAGGATTAGGTTGAGGATCAGTAGGAAATTTACCTTTTCATGAGTACGCAAAGAGATTGTCAATATTGAAAGTGTGATTTTGATCTCATTGATGGCTTGTGAAGTTTAGTTATTGATATTTATTTGTCCATGCATAAATTCTTGCAATGTTTCCTCAAGAGATTTTGTATGTGAAGCTGGATAAGAAGGAAAGTTTGGTGGCTTTCATGAATGTAGCGATTGGGCACAGTTTTCATCTCGCCAACTAAAATTGGGATGATATTTTCATTGTGGATTGTAAGTTTCATAAATATGGAGAATAAAAAGGTTTTTTGAATGTGTTCATGACATTTGCTTGTGCTGAAATATTTGGACATTTATTGGTGGAGTGTCCCACAAGTTCACAAATGCTACAAGCATCTTCATCTTGAACAGATTTGATTTCCTTTATTTTTTTAAGTTCCATGGCCTTAACTTTTCTTTTTAAACTAGCAATCCTAGAATTTAGATCATCTTCTTGACTAAGGTAATATTTTTATTTATTACTATTAGCAAGATTAGATCTAATAGAACCATCGAAAAAAATAATATTATACCATGATTGAGAGTTTTCTGCCAAGTGGTCTAGATATTCCAGGGCTTCATCAAGTTTTTTATCAAGAAACTTACCATTACACATTATTTCAACAAATTATTTTATTTTAGAAGTTAAACATTCATAAAATAAGCGTCATTTATCAAAATCATTATGTGTGCATGAATAAAATAAATCTTTAATTATTTCCCAACATTGAAAGAAGGCTTCATTAGAAGTTTGAGAAAAAATTTTGGATTTATCTCTTCAAAGCATTATTTTATGAGTCGGAAATAATTTTTTCAAAACATCAGCTTGCATTTCTTACCAAGTACCAACTAACCTAGGTTTTAAAGAGTTAAGCTAAGTTTGTGTTTTATCTTTTAAAGAAAAAGGAAATAATTTGAGCTTAAAGATCTCATTTGTACCAGTTTGATTTTCAAAAGTGGCATATACTTCATCAAATTATTTCAAATGCAAGTAAGGGCTTTTAGAATCTAAAATATGGAAATTAGGAAGTAAAGGGATGATACCTGGCTTAAATCGAAAGTTATTTGCATTGAGAGAAAAAATGAGATAAGAAGGAGAAAAATTTCGATGAGGTTTCAAGTAATAACGCATGGCATGCACCTGTTGATTCTCATTTTCATCCTGAACACTTTCATTTTTAGCCACGGTGGAAGTGTGTGGAGGTGACACAAATAAATTTTCAAACAAAGTTTTAGAATTATTTCTATCTAAACGATGAGAATTATGATTATGATACCATATGAACATATAATTGTAAAGAAAACAAACACACAATACTTACAAAGAGAAAATATTTATAAACCTGAATATTTACCTTGCCTTCCCTGGCAATGGCGCCAAAACTTGTTACAACTTTAAGATTGCAAACCTAAGTGCAGGTTGTGTCAAGTAATAAATTTTCCGGGAGTTTGAGGTCGATGCACAGGGAAATTTTTTGAAGTTTTTGTGTTTATATTTCTTAAAAGATAGGTAGAATGTGGTTTAGATTATAAAGAAAAAATTATGCTATAACTAAGAAATCAAAGTAATAAAAGTACTGAGGATTAGAGATTCGCTCTTGAGTTTTGGATAGAGGAATAATTATTTATTATTTTTACCTCTTTTAAATACCACTATTAGAATCCATACATAATACAGGTTCCAATGGGAAGATATTATCAAATAACTCATGCATTAAGGTAATCATTATATTATCTTACTGTTTGCAAATTATCTCTTAACACCAATACTTATTTATAGAATCAAGAATTTATACACAACTTTCTATACAACAAATCAAGATGAAGCCAAGTATATTTATTGTGTCATTGGTAATACATAAATCAAGAATCACCAGTAAGCAATAAAGGTTTTAACGCCAATACTTATTTATAGAATTAAGTATTTATGCACACATTTGTCTACAACAAATCAATGTTTAACGTTAGCAGTCGGTGTAGTAGATTTGTTGTACCATTAGTGATACATAAATCAAGAATCGCTGCTAAACAAGAAAGATTTTAACGCCAACACTTACTTATGTGATTAAGTATTTATGCGCACATTTGTCTATAACAAATCAAAATTTTATGTTAGCAGTTGGGGTAGTAGAATCGTACAATAAGATAAATGAATTCAAGTATTTATTATGTCATTAGTGATACATAAATCAAGAATCACCATAAAATAAGGAGAGTTTTAATCAAAAATTAAAAAAAAAATAATATAACACACCTAAACATTATGCACCTTTAGAACCATTCCTCCTTCCTCCATCAAGAAGTTCACCCTTTCTCCTCAACTAAATAAAATTTATAAAGATATAGTGAGAGTAGAAAAAAACTAAAAATAGAAGAGAAACTAGAGAGTACATTTCTATTATTACTAGAAAACTTACAATACTGCTAGAAATCTTTCTAAAGAAAGACAATAATAAAAAAATATTTCCCCCTCTAAGGGTTTTTTTGTATCTTAAATGACATCCAATAGCCCTTATTTATAGTAGAAGAGTGCCTAAATTGTCATCTCTAAATTCACTCCAAATGCACTCTAATTTACTTCAAATGTGCTATAAATTCACATATCCTTTTCAGATCTGAATTTTTTTACACATTTTTCTCCATGAAATCGACTGATTTTGGAAAATTGGTTTATTTTTCAATTGAATCACCTAATTTCAATCACTAAAGAGAAAGTTATGCTTGATTTAAGGAAACATGTCAGCATAGATAGATCATTTTTAATACACACACTTGGACAAATTTATGCTAAATGAAGGTTGAATTGGGTCAGCGTCCAACATCAAAGTTGTAGTTCTATCTATTACCTTTCAAATGAACTAATATTTAGCTTCATAAAGTTTTTTAACATGGAGTTATGCCCAAAATATAAAAATTGCATAAGTCTGGAAACATGTTTATTTTGAATTTAATGCAAGCCCAATAATCACTTGCAAAGTTTAAGTAATTTTTTGCATATATTTTGATCTACACATGATGGACTTAGGCAAAAAACTATTTTATTCTAATTGTGATACTTCTTTAATCTAATGAAATATTATCTCCCAACTTGCTTACGAAATATGTTGTCTTTTTTTATTTTATTTTGGTTTTTTTGACCTCTTTTTTGTTCATTGATCCCTAATATAAAACATTAATTAAAACTATAATATTAACAAGAATAAAATAAGAAAAGTATAAAGGGTTTGATTTAAAAATATTTTAAAATATGCACTTATCACATGACTTGTAGGTTCTTGAAATTAAATGGTTAATTCCAAGATCATTAATTAAATAGATTAATTAATTAGAATAATTAATTATATAATTATGTCACAAGAGTTGCAAGTATACTGCTAGCTATTGGTGAATCCAAGGAGTCACACACTAAGTTGGACAAGTCAATTTCTTTCTAGAATAATAATCCAATGGGTTGGATTAAATTAATAAAAAGTGATTTGTTAATTATGGCTTAAATTAATTTAATTATTGAAATAATCCTATTAAATAATGAGAATTTAATTAGACCTAATAAGGATTAAGAAGCTCAAGTGAAACTAATTAATCCACTGGTTGGATCAATTAATTAAGTTGGACATATTTAATTTAAATGATAGATTAAATCAATTGATGGAATCAATTGAATTAATCTTTAATTGAAAGACACAAGTTCAAGCCCAAATTTATGGGTTCGTAAGAAGCCCACAAGGAAATTTAATTAGAGAATTAAAGTTTTCTCCTTGATGATGGAATTCTTGTGTGAATACAAGGGAGATGGATAATGAAGAAAAGACCAAACTCTAGTAGGGTTAGGACTTGAAAATCTTCAATAAAACACCACCTAAGGGCAGATTTCTAGCAAGCTTGTGCTAAAAATTGGCTCCTCTCCCTTTGCCAAAATTGTCACCTTTCTTCTTCTAATTTTTTTATTATAGCTTCCGTTCTTTGTTCACCAATTGAACTAAGAATCAATGTACTCTAAAGTTCTAGTTTGGTAGAGTGATATCAAATTTACTAGCATAAATTTGATAGTCCATGAATGTTGGGTAATGCGTGGAACCCTGTGTGAATCGAAATTTCTGATATGGTGCTTGATCAACTTGAATTATTTCATACCTTATATCAAGTAGAGTGCAATTCAACTATAATTTGTAAACTTGCTTTTTAATTTAAGGATACTAGAATTAGGTATTTCATACACGATATGTAATATCTATTTTTATTTATTTTTTATTTTTTTGTTATGTTACTAGTCTGTTACATGGAACCCAACAGATTGTCAAATGGGAATTTTCTCATCAAAATAGTGCAAAAAATAGTCATTTGACTTAAAACATCAGTATAACCTTGTGCGTGACATGATGTAGTTTGATTTATTTCCTGAGTGTATAGCAATCACAAAGGAAATATTAAGTGCATTAGTTTCATATATGGAAGTTTACAAGTGACCAACAAAAAACCCATCACTTATCTGGTAAAATAGGTGAATTTTCTATATTTTCCATCATACTTAATTATGGAATTCGTAGTCAAAGTTGGATGAGTAATTAGAAAATGGGTTCCTAAATAGCATCGACTAATTAAATTATTTTGAATTTCTTTTTGGTGAAAACCGCCTATAGATAGGTGGGGTTTTTGACGTGGATCCTTTATTAAATTTCATCAAAAGTACAAGGAATTTTAGAACGTGGAAATTTAAACATGGGGCAATAACCCCTTTACATTAGAAATGTAACTGAAAAGAAAAAGGAGCACTAGTAGAATAATTATTTAAATCGTAAGCAATAAAAACTCATTCTATCTAAGCAAATAAATCCGTTGATTTCTAAAGATAACTCTGATTTTGTCCAAGCATGTGAAAAATGATGTGTGCAAGCATAATAGCTGAGAAATCTTCTATTTCATTGCCCTCTCTGTCGATTTGTGACATCCTAATATGCATTCCCCAGATAAAGAGTGAAACTTAGCTAGCAAACATTGAAGCTTGGAGATGATATATTGAGCATCATTTTCAATCCAAGCATAAAGCAATCATCTTTTAAAACATAACTCAATTAAATTAAATTACTAAAAATGGTTACATAGATATTGAGCTAATAGGTTTTGATTAATAATTCATACACTAAGTTCAATCAGGAGATTAGTAGACAAAAGCATCATACCGCACAGTTTTCGTAATTGGTAATGTTCGCCTTTTTTACCTATATCTCGATTTTTATGGCATTTTGCTAGACGCTACCCATGATTGGTGAGGTTCATTGATTAATGGGTTAACTTTTAGTTGGATTAATTAATCAAAATAATTGATTATTTAATTATTGAATTAAGTCATAAGAGTTGCAAATCTACTACTAGCTTATGGGTGAATATATAAGGGGTCACACACTAATTCGAACGAGTCCATTTCTTACCTAAAAAATAATCCAAGATTTGGATTATATGTAATTATTATAACTAATTATATATGGCTTTATCAAATTGAATGTTGAAATAAGTTAATTAATTAATTAAAATTTTTAGTTGATCTACTGGATTATATAGCGCAACTTGGATAAATAATTAATTAATTAGATCAATTAATAATAACGGACTTTTTAATTCATAAAATGAATTAATTTAATTGATTGAAATAATTAAATTGGACTAAATTAATTAATTAGGTCAAGGTCCATTGGCTGTGTACTTGTAGAAATTTGGATTCATCTTTAATTTGAAATAGAAAACTTAACTTATATTGTACAAGAGTTGGACAAGAAAAAGGATTCAATATGATGGAATCAAGGAATGCTATATAAGCATACCTAAAGGGCGAAAATAAGCTTGTGAGCTTAGAATTTTCGTTCCCTCTCTTCCGTGATGGCTGATTTTTAGGAGAAAAAGTTATTGGTTTTTCCTTCTTGTTAAATGTTTTATTAGTTCTTCTTTCTGTATCAACCAAAAGCATCAAGTGATTGATTTTTAAATATTTTTATTTTTATTTCAGGTATCAATATAAGCATAAATGAATAATCATGTCGAATCTGGGATTACTTTTATATATGTGATGTATGTTTATTTAAAAAAATTTAAAATATTGTTGCGCTAAGTATCTTGAGATTTTGCGTTGCGAACCCTACAATGATTAAAAAGGAGAAGAGTTATTTTTAGAAAGTTATGCATGAATATTTTGAAAGCATGAGTATCACGCATCTAAGAAGGGTTACAATCTTCAGACTTCACGTTTCCACTTCCAATGGTGAGGATTTCATATCAAATGGGTTGAATCTGGGGAGGACTGACTCCACGTTTCCAATTCCATGAGTTATTGGTTATATATCTGTCAAATTATAGTAAGTTATTTGCGTCAAATTTAATTAGGTAAATGCAAAGAAAATAGAAAAAATGTAAATTCATTAATTAATTCTCAAAAACTAAAAACAAACTGAAAGCATTTCCTGTTAATCATATTTAAAGTGATCTTTTCGAAATAAGCCAACGACCTAGCAACCAATCACATGTTTTTTAACATAATTTTTTTAAAAAAAAATTCACCGAATTGAGTGACTCAATCGTTTGGTCGTGTGGTTCAACATTCGGTTGACTGTTTTGAACTAATGATTTTTAGATCTAACCCATCATGAAAAACGAACCGACATTGCTACCGACTTCAACTGTTCAACATTCACACAAATTAGTACAAAAGTATATATTGAATCGCTGTGGCCTTATCACCAGCATAAAAATAAATGGCATTAACAGACAAAACAAAGCCTCTATAATGCTACCTGTTTAAGTGTGAAGTGCATTGGTTTCCGCAGATGCACCTCAAGTAGTAGTTCCCTGTTTTTATTCTTTAACTCCATCAATGAAAAATTTGCGAAGCACACGCGAGTTAGATCGACATAAGAAGTTTGACACTCAAATCATATGCATGTTTGGAGAAGATGATAAAGTGTGTAGAATTTATATATGTGTGAAGTATATAAAATGTAACATGTAAATTGAGGTAAATCCCTTTATTTATAGATATCAAAATATGGGTAAAAGAGAGATTTCAAATATCAATTTGTTGTAACTGTCTCATATATACGTAATCATAATTCGTAATTTACCATAAATAAAATTTTTTTGTCACTTTTCAATCATAACCATTTCACTTTATCTTTCCGCGTGACCCTACACAATCTAGGAGATGAAGTTCCTTCAAGATCGAATGACCTACACTGGTCCAAGAGTAGATTATACAACATGTAACTCATGCAACATGCATGGATCCCGCACACTTGTAGCTCATAAACCGAGCTAGCGCCCAGCTATTTGTTCTTGTGATTTTTCTCAAGATAAAAGATATCAATGCCCCAGTTCAACCATCTCTCTTTTATCCTAGCCATTAGTTCGAGTTATAGGAGTCAGACCTGACCTATTCTACACTAATGTGTATCCAAATAAATACGTGAGCTGTTAAATATGTGTGTATGATCATAAAACAAAAAATTGGCATTATAATTAAATGATTCATAGCTTTTTTTAAATAGCATTTATCAATATATATATATCAAGTGTGAAAATACCAAATGACTTGTATCATGTCATGCCAATATAACATGAACAATGGAACTTATATCGAATCGGTATGACATGATCCATATTGTTAAGTATCTTCACCTGATACCACTATTTTCATATGCGAATCAATTTGAAAATACAGTTAAATTAGGAGTACAGTTAAATCAGTCAAAAATCGATTAAAAAATCGATCAACAACGGGTCAAAATTATTTTTTTTATAAAGTTTAAACTTGAGATTTGATTATATATATGTGATTATTTGAATTTTGGACTTTGTTAAATTTAGTTTTAAATGGTTATTTATCTTTATCAACTTTAAAATTTAATACGTAACAATTAGTGTATTATATTATTATTTATATAATATAAAAAAATATAATTAATTTTTATTAGATCAATTAACTAATTTAACTGATTGAACGACTGATTAACAGTAAAATAAATTTGATCATCAATTCAATTATAAAAATAATAATCGATAAATATAAAAAATTTATGTAGTCAAGTGGATAGCTTTAAAGGAATTGGGGAGATGGTGGCAACAATTGGTCAACCTTGTTGGTGACAACGCAAACAAACCCTTAATCATAACCATTTGTAGGAATGTTAGGAGAGATGAAATGAGCTAAAACTAAACTACTTCCCATCTATTTAATACCAATAAAGAAGAAATTCAGTTTCCAACAATTGGCAGTTGGGTTATAACCTTTGCTCGCCTAGACAAATGTACGGTCCAACCACTAAAACCCAACAACTAAAACAACCCCAAAAGTTATACCAATACCAATACCAATACCAATATTTTTGTATACAACGTGACCCCCTTAATTCATCTCTCTACTTTGTTAACCACCCCCCAATCATTCTTTGTTCCTCATTAGTTCCCCTGTACAAAAGGCGAGTCCAACGAATTGATTGCTCATAATTTGGAATCATCCACAATTCGAAAAGTCCCTTCTGCCCACTGCTCCAGATTCTGCTCATAAACCTCCCGAAAACTTTGTTGGAACGACACGTTTCAAGAATTTAACAACTGTTGTTGAAATCGTTTCCCTGTATTTGCTCACAAACAGTTGAGAAATATGGCTCTTGACTGTCATGAGAGGAAAACTTTGCTTTATTCTGATCTATTTAAATGCCATAGAAATAAGGTCCTAGAAAAAGAACAACAGAATAATGCCATATCAAAGCTGGAAGAAGGCTCAAGTTCGAGCTCGAGCTCGAACCAGTCGTCACCTTGTGACTCATCTTCCTCGGGTTTCAGCACGCCCTTGTATTCCGATTTGGGCTCGTTTGAAAGCGAGGATGGAGATTTCATTGCTGAGTTGACTCGCCAGATGGCTGAGTGTATGCTTCAAGAAGAAGAAGAAAACACAGTTGTAAATTACGTTTGTGAGGACTCCGAGGTAAGTGTATATTTCAAAAATAGTGATTGAAGCCTTGCTTGTTCCAGTTTTCCTATATGCAAATATTTCTTGCTAATTCTTGGTTTGTAATATTAAAGGCAAGTAGCCCTGTGAAGAACAACAACGAGCAGAGTTATGTGCATTCGGGTGCCATTCACAACCTCGAAAATGGAATATATTCGAGCCCAGTCTGTGTTGATGATCGAATTCCACCAATTCAAGTAAAGACGAACGTTAATCAAGATTTATTTTTAAATGATTATTTTTTGAGAAAATGATCCATTATCCAGTGTTTAGCAAATAAATGCTAATTGATACATTTTTCTGTAGGTTTATCAGTTGAAGAATCAACCACCAGTTAGCAAACAGGGGCCTGTTTGTCGGGGAAGACGAGTCAAAGGAACCGAGTCAGCTCAGCAGAAACAAGTTCAGAAAACTGAGCAGCATTATGTGCAATACAGGAAGACAGAATGGGGAATTGGACATGGGAGAAATGGGCACTCCGGGTCGGGTATGCAGGCTGTTTTTCTTGGTGGATCTGGATCGAGAAGTGGGTCTCCTGGGACCGGAGTTTTTTGGCCCCGTGTAACTAGCGACCCGACTGAGCTCAAAAAGAAACCAGGTACCACAATATACGCCACATTAATCAAGTTGCACTTCATAAAAATTTATGCATAAAAAATTATATGACTATTTCATACAAATCATTTTGGTGTGACTCAAAAACAAGATTTTATTGTTCTAGAATATCATGGACGTGCAACCTTAGTATTTTACACTGAATTATATTTTCTTCGCCCTTTTTTGTGATATGTTAATTTTCATATTTCACTAACTCCCCGTATTTGTTTTAAAAGTTACACTTTAGCCCTTGAATAATTAATGGGAAATTCATCCTTATGTTTATTCGGAGAAAGCTATACGATAAGTGTTTTATTAGGTTTATAGATGATGCGTGGTTTTCTAATTGTTTGGAAGCTTAGGCTACGTTTGGTTCTATTTCTGAAAACATTTTTAAAGAATGCCTATGAAAAAGTGTAGAAAATATTCTTTTGATATTTGTTTGAGTACTAAAATAGGTTGAGTTGTTTTTAAAACATATATTTAGTGAAAAGTATTTGACTTTATTTTTAAATAATATTAATTGGATGTCATGTAACACAAGAGGGGTCGATGTAATAATATAAAACGTGAGAATAATTATAGTTCATGCTATTTTATTCTCTAAATTTATTACTTTTTTTTCTTTTTCAATTTTTTGGAATATTTTAAAATAAAATTTATTTTTTAAAATATTTTTTTTTCAAACTATTAACCATTAACTTTTGATCACTATTTTTAAGAAAAGTATATAAAATATTTATTTTTTAAATTTCATCTAAAATTACGTGTCAAAATTATGTGTCTAAGTCAAATTAAGCCTATATTTTTGGGTAAGAGGGAGTATTTAAAATGAGAGAGAATTAATATGTGGTAGATGATGCAATAGTCACGAGAAAAAGCGAAAAAGTAAAGAAAAGGGAAAAAGGGGGGATGGCGGGTTGATGTATTGAAAAATAGGATATTTGTGAATTTAGATTTTGATAAGAGTGTAGCAAAAAATAATGTAACAGAACTGCAAATCCTTTTATGATTGTTAGAATTTTAGTTTTGTCATCCAAAATTAGAACCAAACAAAACCATAACTTTTCTCTTTATAGAATTTATATATTGTTGCACGAACAGCTTCATGACCTAACTGAAAAGCGACTTTACAAATTACTTATAGTATCTAATAGTAATATAAATTTAGCAAGAATGTTTGCCTGATTCTTTTAAATGTTGAGAAAAATGGCGTATGTCAATAATTGTATCTCGCTTGATTCTTCACTCTTATAATCCTAACTTGCTAAATAATTCATTGCATTTAATGCACCATAATACATTTAATTAACTATTTTTTTAATATTATTCATGCACCCAAATTATTTGAATGGCGATATGTAAAAATTGAAAGTCAAAATGAAAACAAAGAAGATAAGTAAAGTTAAGGTGTGGAGAGTATTTCAAAACAAGGTTTCCAATTTTAACACGGAACAAATACATGAATTTAATTGTAATAAATCCAGGCTCAAATTTCTGATATTTCCTTCGTACCAATTTTGTTGTTCCATTTTTCCTCCATCTCATCCTTTTGGGATTGACTAGATATAAAATTTTAGGTATAGTTGAAAAAAATTAAATTATATGTTTATATTATTGTCATCAAATGTGATTGACATTTAGCAGTATCATATTATTATTTAAATAATAAAATATTTTTAAGAAAAAAAAATATTTTAAATGTAGAGCCATAGCAAACATCCTAAGAGAAAATAAACACAACAAAACTTTAAACAAATGGATTACAACTCTTGAGTGTTTAGCAATCATTAGCGAACAAAATTTAAAAATAGTACTCCTCGTCCTTGAAAAAAGATCCTATATAATTGGACATGGAGTAATAGATAAGAGATGACAATTAAAAATATTATTATATTATTCCTTTAATTTAAATGATTATTTTGAAAAATAATTTCCACTTAAGAAATAGTCTATTTTTGAAATGTATTAAAAACAATATATAACCAATAATTTGAATAGAGGGGGTACATGATAGTTAAACTTGTCTTAGAATAACGTTTGGAAAGGACTTTTCTTAAAATTTAGTGTGTTGATAAGTTAGAGTTGAGGAAGAGATTTAAGAAAATTTGTTAGTAATCATGTTCTCATATATATTCTTGGTTTTTAAGCAATAATTATAGTTCAATTCAAATATTTTATAGCGAAGAAAATTTATGTAGTCATGACAAAAAAAATTCTACACTTATTTCCTCTCCCCTACCTTTTATCCATCAAGTAAAATTGTAAATTATGGATGGCACTTAACATTGGAATTCTTAATTCTCTTTGCTGCAGTGTCATTGGTTAAAACTTTAAAGTTTTACATCATTATGTGTATCGTAAATTACTCATTGTTGATGAATTTTACGTCTTATATCTATTAAAAGTTTGAATATTGTTCTCTACTAATATGATATTTCTTTTTTCTCAAAATTTATTGTTGTCTTTTTTTATTATATCTTAAAATAAGATTTAATTTTTTAAAATATTTTTTTAAATAATTTTTTTAATTAAAATAATGATGTAATATCATCATCTTAAAACTTTAAACTTTTATTTTTGATGACAATAGTATAAATTATACAAAATTAAATTTTTGCATGGTATCAAAATGGATCTCTAATTTTAGATGAATGGAGAAATATTAGGACAGCGACTTTGGAATCTTTTTTATTCAAAGGCTCTTGATTCCATGTTGTTTTTTGTGAGTCGTGATCTTGTCTGGTTTTGCATCTTCTTCTATGATGTCATCTTAATAGATTGGGATAGGCATCAGCCAATAACATTAGATTGGAATCTTGTTTGGTGGGATCTCATTTCATTGGATCAACTTTAGTACTTTGGGCAAAGTAGAAAGCAATCAATGAGGACCACACACGGCTATTTTCCCCTTGAGATTTTTTCTTATGAGAGAGACTTGTTGGTTGATTAATGATATGTTGATTCTTAAATTTTGTGTGAGTAAAAAAAAAAAAAGAAGGTATTTATAAACAAGGATTAATTATATTTCTTTTCCTTTCAACAATAGATAAATAACAATATTTTTTTCCTCTTCTTTTATAATTATAAAACCCCCTCTAAATATCATGGTTATCAAAGTTCTCCTATTGTTAGGTTTTGAACGAAAAATAATGGCATCAGCATAAGTTCTATCTGTAGGGAAATTTATTATAATTATTTTTGTTATAAGAACCGTACAAAACTTTTCAAGAACTTTTCACTAACTATAGAATTTTGCTCCCCCTGGGGTGGGGAGAGTGAGGTTGGCTTAAGGTTTCATCAGATTCAAACTCTTTAAATTGAATTCCAAACAATAAATATTTGGATTAAGACTAATTAAAGAGTTTAATTTTAAGATACAAACACTCTCAATTTAACTCTCAATATAAATGCAGGGTAAAAATAATATTTGCATTTTAGAAATTTTGAAGCTTTTAGACAATGATTTTAATTATAGATATATTACATAAGCGCACTCTTAAACTATAGAGACATTACAAATCCGCCCCTTCCGAAATACAAATATTGCAAAGACATCTGAGTGCAGAATGACCATTTAACAAACTAATAATTTGATGATATGTTTCATTTTTTAATTTTGTTTGATCAGGTTGCTCAATGGTTCTGATGCCTACAAGAGTTCTGCAAGCGTTGGAGCTCCATTTTAACCGACGTCATGACTCCACAGTCCCACCATTATTAAGTGGTGGGTCTCCCAATCACTCCTGCCCGAAAGGTACCCTATCCTTTCCCTTTCGTATAATGGAATCTGCTTGCTACCTTGGACAATAAGAATATTGAATCTTGATAAGGATGTTTGTTAAGTATTTGATTTTAATTTTTTGAGTCTCCCTAGCGTGATAAAGGTTTGTTTTGCTAAATATCTAATCTTTGTACAGTACTAAATATTTTATTTTAATTTGATATTTTATTTAATACTCTAAATTATAAATGTATAAAATATAAATTGTCGTTATATCTCACTCTCATCCACTTGAAAAAAAATCTTGATACAAACTTTTTAATAGATATAAATAAATCATAAATACAAAAGAGAAATCCATTTTGTGGACAATGCCGACAACTTATCCTGTCATTTGCAGATGAATCGACCACATCAAATGGGCTAAGAAATGGACATTCACAGCTGGAAAACCGGCCTGCGAATCACGACGAGATGCAACTACCGCAAGAATGGACTTACTAGCTCATCCCCATTACTATCTTGATCGGGCGGGCGGGCGGGCTGTCAACATATGGAAGCATATTTATGTAGGGGACACGAAGAAAAATAAAATAACTTGCACAAGTCGGCAAAGGAATCTTCAAGAAATAATAAATGAGCCTGAAAATAACATGGCTCTCCTTTTCTCTTTGTATATTGTGTGAAATAGGGTCAAAGTTTGATGATGAATAAAGAAGTAGTGCAAGTTGCTTGTTTATGTATGTATGTGATTAAGTAAACTTTTGTTATTGGAAAAATGTCTTCACGATCCCCTTGACATAATGGAGATTCAATTAATTGTTAGCTAAAAAGAGAGGCAAGGTGAATAAAAAGTGACCCTTTTTCTGTGGAAAAGTTCAATCTCCTAAGAGAAGTAAAAGTTGTTTGTGAGGCAAAACAATGATGATATATTAATGAAAGGGACTTTTAGACACCAACTGTGAGATCGAGAGTTTTTATAAGGCTATTGATAATGCTAGAGTAATTCATTAATGCCAGAGCAATTTTTCTGAATTGGACAGAAATACCCCTTTTAGTTTATTGGGCTATTGTAAACTAACTCTCTCTTATTGCATACCCTCCCGCAGCTTTAAGCAATCTCTGGTGGCAATGAAATTTAATAACCCAACGACTACTTTTTCCTTGGCCAATGGGCAACCGTTGTTCTACACAAACATTGTGGTGGTTGTTTTTCCTTAGCTGAATTAAGTCGATTCAATTATTTGGTTTTCTATTCTCAATCTATCTACAAGAACCATATCAAAATTGAATCAAGCGAATCCAATAAGTGCCCCTCTACCTTGAAATTCTATTTTTTCCACCTATTTTCCTATGCTTCCTCACTTTCTTTTGTTATTTGTGAATCCAACATCAATAATGGGCAAGAACATGAATTTGCCCATTAATAATTTTCAAATGGTAGGAAGAAATAATCGAGAAAGGGAGACAAAAGGGTAATTAACATTTTCTAATGAAACTTACAATCTTGGACCTATCCCTATCGAATAACATACTTTCAGTAATTTTTTGGACTATCAAATCAGGTAATAAAATTCATTGATCAAGTAAGTGAATTTCCCAAAATTAATTTGCAGCCCGATATGATAAATCCTTATTGAACTTTCTTTACCAACTTTATCTTCTATATTTGAATTACATTTTCTGTTCGCTCATATATGTTGGTTATATGTTGTCGAAAAGATATTTTAATTTCAGTTGAAGTGAGGTAATTACGAAACTAATCTCCTTAAAACAGATTTCGTCCCATATACGGTGCTATAGGAACTTGGACGTCTGTATCCCAAGATACAATACTTCTTCATAAAATTAGTATAACACTATACTAATTTTATCGGGCGAACCAAAAGCTCGATTGTATACTTCTCAAAAGAGAATAAGAATACTAACATATTAGAATATATTTTAGTAGGAGGGAGAAGAGAGAAATCAATTGAATATGAATTGATTTAGTGTGGATTGGAATGAATGAGGGGGTCTTATTTATAGAATTTTGTGTGGCCCTTCATGATTGGTTGTGTCTCTTGGTCCGGATCAATCTACACCATTAGATCACATCTCTTGATATCTGGCTGCGATCTAGTGGTTTAGATTGCATCCCTACGTGAAAGGTCCACAACCTTACCACGCACCTCTGCAAACCGGATGGGTGTGTGCACTCACTATAATACCCAATCTTCACACTATTCACTTGGCCAATGTGATTCATGCATCACATGCTACTTATATGCTAATTTGTCTTAATATTAACATGGCATCTTATATAGCATTTTAATCGTTAGACCTCTAATGCTGTCACATGATATTAGTGGTTGAGATCTTATAACTTAATTAAGAAATTCATTATTTAGATAAGAGAAAGAATAGATTGGTCAATCTATTAGATATTCATAGGTTATATGTTATAATTTTAGAAGTAATTCAAGGTATTACTAGTAAGTTAATGTGTTTCGATTCAACTAGATCAAGGTGTTTTGCAGGTATACATCCATAAACTAATAATACTAGGATATTAAATACGATATAATTTGATTTAAGTGTCATATTTCAAGGTCTATATGTGCGTATGATTTTAGAAATGAAAACTAGATAATCTATTTAAGAATCGGATATCAATAATTTTAAAGATCGAATAAACGATTAAGAAATTAGGGTAGAATTTATTATCCGATCGTACAAAAATTAAAATAGGTTGTAAAGAAATAAATAAATGTTGAGAAACACCAGATTAGAGATGTATAAGTTGTGTATAATATCAGATTTAAACCACCATTTGACACCTCAAACTTTGCCACCTCATGCTTTCTTATTAAGCTTAAGCTAACTCTCAAGCTAACACCTCAAATCCTTCACCCTTAAGCCATGATCAGACCCTCATTTCAGCCATTTTCATCTTCCAAACACACACCTTAAGGTCTTCAAGTGCTCCAAATTGATTCCAAGTTGAAATACAAGCAAGAAAAGCAAAGGAGAAGTGATTACCATCAAGTTTAACATCAAAATCTGCATAGGTAACACTTATCGATGGTTTTGCCTTTGGTTTTCAGATTATTCTGAATGGGTTTATTATTTATTAAGATTTTAATATCTCTTATAAAAGTTTTAGAAAGTTTTTAGTTAGACTTTGGTACACAAAGAAAGGGTTTTTGATGACAAACACTTAATAGGAAATACTTGTAGCAGAAACTGTCACCTTACTATTTTCTTGTGTTTTAGGCTTCAAAAGTGTATGCTATGTTAAATAAAACCTACAATTATTACCATTTACATGTCCATATATGAGTTAAGAGTATTTTAATGAATTTTGATCGGTTAGAAATTGAAATAGAGATTGATATTGGAGAAACACTCAAACTGCCAAAGTAGCAAAATTTATTTTGGTGTGCTGTGAAGGAGACTGAATTAGGGGAGCTAAATCAATTAGTTTTGGCAAGAATATAACATGGTTGTCTTTGTGTATATGTTATATAAGTGTAGTAAAAAGTTTGGAGAGATTGAATATATGTAAGGGTGCCAAAATCATTAATGTCATGAAGTGCGCAAAACTGTCACCGCAGGAAAAATCTGTTTCAGTATGCTGTGAAGGGAGCTGAACTTGGGAAGCTATAGTCGTGAGTTTTAGCCATTCTATGACATTGTTACATTTTTTTTGATGTTATCTAAGTGTGATAAAAATTGGGAGTGAATGAATATGTCTAACGGTGTCAAAATCATCATGCAAATTAATGTGACAGTAAGAAAATGTGAAGTTGTGAATCTGTTCCATTTGGTTCATTAACATGTTCTAACATAGATGTGGTGCATTTGATCCCTAACATTTAGGGCGATGTTATAAAATTTATAATCCATCAATTAAGTGAGGTTAATATATATTTAAGATGTGGAACAAATGTGCGTAGAATGTTGTATTCGGTTATAGTTTCTAAGTGGTAAGATTATTTAGTTAAATTGAGATTCAAGATCTCTATACTACATTAGGTATAATGAACTTGTTACTTGAGGATGGTGATTAATATCTTGTATTTTTATAGATTGTTTCACATCTAGGGTTGGGGTAGTAATACTTAAGAAATCTAAAAGTAACACACAACTGATCAAAGGTAAGTAAAGATTCATTTGCAACTACAATGCATAAACATAGTAAATGTGTGATTTATATGTAATACCATAGATCATATGTGCATAGCAGATGGAACGCATTACTGTCATTTATGTCCATTGAGCATACATACATGGACATTGACACGTGCATGCATCATATACAAGTATTGTGAGAAATCTTGCATTGCACGACATGATTCTGAGAAATAAAAATATTTTATTGACCACTACTAGTGCACTGAAGCATGCATGGATTTGTAGGTTTGTGTGCATGGATTTGTATGCGTACGAGTATGCATGGATTTTCATGCTTATATGATTATTGGCTATTGGATTATGACAATGTGCAGAGCTCTTTTTTGGTGCATTAGATAGTAGCATTGGTCAGGGGTCCAAGAAAGAAATGATTTTGAGAGAAATATTTTGATGCATGAAATTGCATTGTAGGCATAACATTTTGAGATGCATGATTTGATATTGTGGATTATTATTTGACATGCATAATCTTTATTTGCTGAGCGTTAGCTTATATAGTTTATGCATTGTAGGTGAGTCTGGTGATACTTGATACCATGAACTTACTGGGCAAGTCGTTGTGGTTCCTACAGGTCTGAGGATCAGTGTACATGGATGACGATTTGTTGGGTTGTGCTATGGGAATATTCTAATTTTTACATTCGTTATTATTATGTAAATTGCTGACTATATATAAATGGTGATTTTTCTATATATAGGGTTATATGTGAGAAAATACTTTACTATTTCTCAAAGTGCTACATTTGACAAAACTAAATATGTATATATATATACACATGCACACACATGTGCTACCTTATCAAAATTATTGTTATACCAATATCTATATTTAGTGGTGGGGGTGTTACAGAGTAGTATTAGAGCCAAGTTTGTGGTTCTGTAGACTGTTTATGTACATGATCTTTAAAACTGGTAGAACACAACCATGCTAGTAAATTTTATTTGTTGAATAATTCATTTTGTATTTCATAAATAATATTGGCCATGTGTTTTAAGATTTTGTATAAAATAATGTTTGAGGCAGACTCATCAGTAGTAATAAGTACAAAATTTATGGTTGGTATTCTATCTTTAAAGCTACATATTCTCTATTATCCACTAAGTATGTAATAAGACTGGATAAGGTACTTGATATGTATATGAGGTTAATTACAATGTTTTAATTCCTTCTGGAGATTCAAGATCAACTAATTAGATTTTAAAAGCTCTAGGTTAATTTTGTTATATTGCTAGGATTACGATATAACCTTTTGTGTTGTTTAATTTATTGAGAATTATGCATTGTGGATTATTTCAGGATTATTAAGACTTTTAATTCTAGGTGATGAAAATTTAGAAATTTTATGGAAACCAAAGCAGAAAAATGTTTACTATTTGTAGAAAATAAGAAAGATTGTCAAATTATAATTTTTTACAGTTACCGTGAAAGAGAGTTGTAAGAAAGAGTTATTATCAATCTTTGGGTTGTGTTAGAAATTTTAGAGATAACCAAGTTTACTAAAAATCCATTTGTGTGATCTCAGATCTCTTGATACACATTGAAAAGAAATTTTCAGGCATTCTATTGACAAACTAACTGATTTTATCCGGGATATAGTTGTAAGAACAAATCTATCATATACACCTATTGGAATTCAATGAACCTTGAGTTATATTGTTATAATGTTGAGTAAGGCATTAAGATCTAGTACTTCTCCTAAACAAGCTCCACTTCATATTCACCTAGAAGAAAGATGAATCTTGAGGTTATGTATTATTTATTGTAATTGAATTCTGTAATAATTTGTAATAAGTACATTTTTTTATACTAAGGTTTATTTGATAAATTAAGAGGAGTTACTATGATCTTGAGGATTGATTTTAAGTTTGAATTAATTATGTATTTCTTGTTGTGCCATTGAGTTGACTAATACCTTAATTATTTTGATATACATAATGAATAATGTGTTTTATGATTCTATATGGGTATGTTTGGGGTAATATTTATCGATGATATCTTACTGTGCAACGAGAAGAAATATGATTGACCTTTGAAAATTTTAAGGAAATAAAAATTATTTGTTCGATTTAGTAAATGCGATCTTTCGATTATGTAATACAATATTTATTTTGGGAGTGGTAATTTTTTAAGAAGGTGTCCTTGTAACTATTCAAAACTTCGAGATTGTACTGAAATAGAGAAGACCAATAAATGTGATAGAAATAAGAAAAGTTTTCTGGGTTAGTGATATTATTGGGTATTCAGTCAAAATTTCCCATTAGTTGTTATTGTTTTATTTCATCATACATACAGGTATATGAAATTTGAATAGTTCGCTAAGTGAGAAGAAATCTCTAATTACTTAAAAAGAAATGATTTGAGGTTCAGTAGTGACTCCAACTTTAGATATAAATTATTTATTGTGTATAGTGGTGTAACTCATTGTGTTTTGGTATATGTTTGATGTAATATAGAGAAGTTACTCGACACTCTTTGAGTTAATTAGATTATTTATGTAATACTATATGTGACATTACAAAATAGAAGTACTTGAAATATCTATATACTCAAAAATAGTTGAACTTGAAAAAAGGATAGATATTATTAGTAAGTGAATATATTGTATGATACATATAACTACAGATATCAATGGAATGAAATATCTTAATAGACTAATATTTAAACAAATTTTACATCATAAACTATTATGGGAGTTGAGGGTTGTATAGAGGATGAATTAGAGTAAATGATGAATTATCTGTTTATTAATATTTTGGTAAGACTGATTTGATTGATCAAATTTCACATGCTCAAAATAAGGTCGATGAAAGGTTAGGATTAAGATGAAAGGCAAAAAAGGGCACTTAAATAGATTTTTATGATAAGTGATAATAATCTCTTAATATGAGATAGATGTGATAATGAGGGATAAGAAATTGCAAGATTAAGTTTTAGGTGATGATCATGTACTTTTTATTTGTTTTATTTAGTGGTATGAATGATGTTTGTGATCTTAAGAAAATGTACAAATATCGGATACTAGACGAGCTATTATGGAATATATAGTTAATATTTGGTTTGTCACAAAAAAAGGATATACGTATGAAAGTGCATATGTAAGAATGATTTAGTTCTGCTTTTCAGATGAAAATGGGAAAGCATTCATGAATTTTGTATATGATAATGGAATTGGGTTATTGTTCATAGGTTAACTGAATATGCTCATTTTTTCTTAATTTACGCCAGGTATTCTTTGGAAATCTATGGAAAGATAAATGTATAGGAAGTGATTAGACTTTATGATTTATTAGTATCTATTCATTCTGATGTAGATTTAAGGTCTTTGTCCACTTCCTAGAAGATCTTACTTCAGGTATTGGGATCAAAATTATATTTTAGTATTGTGATCATCCATGCATCAATGGGCAATCAGAACAATCAAATTAGACTTTGCGAGATATGTTAAAGCTTGTGCATTAGATTGTTGATGTCAATTGAGAAAAAAATTCCTTGGGTGGAATTTCTTATAACAACAGTGATAAGACTACTTGGGATAGTTCTCTATGAGGCATTGTATGATAGAAAATATAGGTCATCGTTTTATTGAAATGAATTTGGTGTTTTTTAGACTAAATATGGTTTGGGAAATGATAGAAGTGGTAGAATAAATTTCTAATGTATGGAAACTAGTTAGAGGTCACCATAGAGTTATGCAGATTAAATAGGATATCGTTGCAATTTATGATAGGGGATTAAATTTGTTTGATGGTGTCTCAAATGAAAGGGATTATGTGGCTTAGGCAGAAAAAAAATTGGGATGTTACATACAAATTTAATCCTAGGTACATTGGTATTTTGCATTACTGAGAGAATTGGGGATATTGCGTGTAAACTCGACCTCTTTGTATCGATGTCTCGAGTTTACAATGTTTCATGTGTTCATTTTAAGGAAGTATATCATGAATCTATATTATTTATTGAAAATGAACCAATAGAACTAAATTGAGGTTGGAGATATGAAGAAAGACCTATAGATATTTTAGAAACGGATGTAAAGTAACTTCAAAATGAGAATATTTCATTAGTTAAAGTACTGAGCAGAAGTCAATCAACAGAAGAAACTATTTGGAAAAGGAAGCATAAAATGATAATTAAATATCTAGAGTTTTTTGTGGTAAGTAAAATTTCAGGGACGAAATTTTAATAAAGAGGGAAGGATGTAATACCCAATCCTCACACTATTCACTTTGCTAATGTGATTCATGCATTGTATGCTACTTATATGCTAATTTGCATTAACATTAACATGACATCTTATATAGCATTTTAATCGTTAGACCTCTAATGCTATCACATGATATTAGTGATTGAAATCTTATAACTTAATTAAGAAATTCATTATTTAGATAAGAGAAAGAATAGATTGATCAATCTATTGGATATTCATAGGTTATATGTTATAATTTTAGAATTAATTAAAGGTATTACTAGTAAGCCAATATGTTTCAATTCAACTAGATCAAGGTATTTTGAAGGTATACATCTATAAACTAATAATACTTGGGATATTAAATATGATATAATTTGATTTAAGTGTCATATTTCAAGGTCCATATATACATATGATTTTATAAATGAAAACTAGACAATCTATTTAAGAATCGAATATCAATCGATTTAAAGATCGAATGAATGGTTAAGAAATTAAGGTAGAATTTAATAAAGAAAGAAAGAAATGCTGAGAAACACCAGATTAGAGATGTATAAGTTGTGTATAATATCAGATTTAAACCACCATTTGACACCTTAAGTTTTGCCACCTTATGCTTTCTTATTAAGCTTAAGCTAACACCTCAAACCCTTCACCTTTAAGCCACGACCAGACCCTCATTTTAGCCATTTTCAGCTTCCAAACACATACCTTAAGGTCTCTAAGTGATCCAAATTGATTCCAAGTTGAAATAAAAGCAGGAAAAGCAAAGGAAAAGTGATTGCCATCAAGTTTAACCTCAAAATCTACATAGGTAACACTTACTACAGTTTTGCCTTTGGTTTTCAAATTATTCTGAATGGGTTTATTGTTTATTAAGCTTTCAATATATCTTAAAAAAGTGTTAGGAAGTTTTTAGTTAGACTTTGGTGCACAAAGAAAGGATTTTTGATGACAAACACTTAATAGGAAATACTTGTAGCAGAAACTGTCACCTTACTATTTTCTTGTGTTTTAGGCTTCAAAAGTACATGCTATGTTGAATTAAACCTATAATTATTACCATTTACATGTCCATATATGAGTTAAAGTTTCATTGGTTATAAATTGCAATAGGGCATGATATTGAAGAGATGCTCAAAACTGTTACCATTGAATTTGAGATTCTGTCATGTGTGAAGGGGACTGGTTTTGTAGCATTAAATCTATTAGTTTTGGTAAGAATATAACCTGGGTATCTCTTTGTATATTTTATCTAAGTGTGTTAAAATGTTTGGAGTGATTACACGTAAGGGTGACAAAACCATTAATGTTATGAAGTGCACAAAACTGTCACGGTAGGAAAAATCTATTTCAATATGCTGTGAAAGGAGCTGAACTTGGAAAGCTATATCCATGATTTTTAGATATTCTATGACTTTGTTACATTGTTTTGGCTGTTATCTAGGTGTGATAAAAATTGGGGAGTGAATGAATATGTCTATGGATTCAAAATCATCATGTAAATTAATGTGACAACAAAAAAATGTGAAATTGTGAATCTATCCCATTTGGTTCATTAACATGTTCCAACATATATGTGGTGCATTTGATCCCTAAGATTTAGGGGATGTTATAAGAATTATAATACATCAATTAAATGAGGTTATTATACATTTAAGATATGGAACAAAAGTGCGTAGAAGGTTGTATTCGGTTATAGTGTCTAAGTGGTAAGGTTGTTTAGTTAAATTAAGATTCAAGATCTTTATACTACATTAGGTACAATGAACTTGTTAATTGAGGATGGATGATTGATGTCTTGTATTTTTACAGATTGTTTCACATCTAGGGTTGGGGAGTAATACTTAAGAAACCTAGAAGTAACACACAACCGATCAAAGGTAAATAAAGATTCATTTGCAACTACAATGCATAGATATAGTAAATATGTGATTTATATGTAATATCATAGATCCTATGTGTATGGCAGATGGCACGTATTACTATCATTTATATCCATTGAGCATACATACTTGGGCATTGGCACATGCATGCATCACATACGAGCATTGTGATAAACCTTGCATTGCATGACATGATTTGAGAAAGGAAAATATTTTTGCTGACCGCTACTAGTGCACTGAAGCATGCATGAATTTGCATAGTTGTATGCATAAATATGCAGGTTTGCGTGCATGGATTTGCATGCTTATATGATTATTGGTCATTGGATTATGGCGGTGTGCGGAGGTTTTTTCGAGTGCATGGGATAGTAGCATTGGTCAGGGGCCCAAGAAAGAAATTATTTTGAGAGAAATATTTTGATGCATGGAATTGTATTGTGGGCATAGCATTTTGAGATGCATGACTTGATATTGTGGATTATTCTTTGACATGCATAATCTTTACTTGTTGAACGTTAGCTCATATAGTTTATGCATTGCAGGTGAGTTTAGTCATACTTGATACCATGGACTTACTGGGCAAGCCATTGGGTTCCTACAGGTTATGAAGATCAGTGTACATGGATGATGACCTACTGAGTTATGTTGTGGGCATATTCTAATATTTACAATCATTATTATTGTGTAAAGTATTATCCATATGTAAAGGGTTACAAAATTCAAAATGTCCTTACTTCTTCTGAAAGTATAGGCTATTATTTTAATTTTTGAGTCAATCGTATTATAACTTTGGAATGTCGTGTTCTATATAACTCTTGAATTTTTATAGTAAATAAGTATGAGAATAGTGTGACTATGATGGGTGTTGTGTTTTTATATAAACGATGATATTTTATATATAGGGTTATATGTG
The DNA here is from genome assembly GCA_019321725.1 of Paulownia fortunei. Classification (NCBI taxonomy): domain Eukaryota; kingdom Viridiplantae; phylum Streptophyta; class Magnoliopsida; order Lamiales; family Paulowniaceae; genus Paulownia; species Paulownia fortunei. The sequence continues at coordinate 10,550,812 of CM033116.1, forward strand.
AAAAAATATTTTACTGTTTTCTCAAAGTGCTACATTTGAAAAAAAATGAATATATATATATATATACACATGCACACACATGTGTTATCTTGTCAAAATTATTGCTATATCAATATCTATATTTAGTGTTGGGGGGTGTTACACTTTTTGCTTATCTCAATTCAATTCTAGATATATTTAAATCTCATTTTCGTTATTACTCACACCAACAATCTTAAGACAGATTAGCTCATCACTATCTTAGAATCAACCATCTTGAAGTCCATAAACTTTCCGACCATGATTTTCTTCAAGCCGATATCCTTAATTATGTACTTCTTTTCAAGAGATTCCTACAATGCCTTCATTATTTGATCAAATAATACACATTATATAATATGTTATCTAGTCTATTAAGGATGTAATTCCTGCATAGGAAGTCTATATGACTCTATGTATCAAAGGCAGCTTATTTCTGGAGATCTTTTTATTCTTTTGAACATTAGGGGCATCTTCAGTAAGAATCTCATCAAGTTCATGGTGGTGAGATAGAACAACATCTTTTGCTGCCATCTCTTGAAATTAGCTCCGATAAATTTCTTTGGTTTCTCTTGCCAGGACAAGAAAAGATAGTGTCTATAGACATATCGTACATTATGCTCTCGATTGTTGTGTTTGAAGTCAACTTGGTGGATAACCCAAGAGAATGGTGGTTTGGCATAGGAGCTACGCTCCACATTTGATCGGATAAGGAGATGTTCTCCATATACATTTTGATTAATGGAAGAAAGTTGTTCATGGTCAACTCATCAACTTCTAACATTGTTGAATTGGGCAAAGTGGTATTGAAGATGACATTAGGCAAGGAGTTGACACTCGGTGATGTACTGCATGTTTCACTTATCCGAAAAATTTTAGTATTTGGTTCACTACTTGTCAAGAGTGGGTTTAGGCTAGTATTTGAATCCAATAAATTTGTACTGACAAAAAATAATCAATTTGTAGTTAAGGGATATGTAGCCAAAGAGCTGTTTAAAATGAATGTAATGCTTGTACTTAAAACTTTTAAAAGCAATAAAAGTTTACCTTTTGTTTACTTGCTTGAGTCTTCTTCTTTGACATAATAAATTAGGTTGTGTTAATCGGGCTTATTTTAGAAAATTGATAGGTTTAGACCTTATACCTAAATTTGATACTGATGATAAACACAAATGCGAGAATTGTGTTGAAGCTAAGTTTGCTAAGAAACCTTTTAGTTTAGTTGAAAGGAGTAGAAAACCTCTAAACTTGATACATGGTGATATATGTGATTTAAAGTTTGTTCAAAGCTGAGATGGTAAAAAGTATTTTATTACCTTCATTAATGATCACACTGGATATTGCTATATATATATTAACTAAGTAGTAAAGATGAGACTTTGAATGCTTTTATCACTTATAAAATGAAGTTGAAAATCAACTTGGCGGGACAATTAAGGTACTAAGATCCGTTGGAGGTTGAGAATATAATTCATCATTATTTGATGAATTATGTGCTAAGTTTGATATTATTCACCAAACTACAGCTCCATACACTCCCCATCAATATGGAGTAGCTGAGAAAAAAAATTAGAACTCTTAAGAACATGATTAATGCCATGCTTATTAGTTTTGGATTACCTCAAAACTTGTGGGGGAAAACTGTGATGATAGCTAACTCTACTTTAAATAGAGTTCCTCACAAGAAGACTATATTAATACCTTATGAAATGTGGAAATGGCGAATGCCTTCCTACAAATACTTGAAAGTGTGGGGGTATTTAGCTAAAGTAGCTATACCACATCCTAAAAAGTTCAAGTTAAGTCCTAAAACTGTTGATTGCACTTTTGTTGGATATGCAATGAATAGTAGTGCATACAAGTTTTTGGTACATAATTCTGATATAAGTGATATTCAAGTGAACACAATCATTGAATCCAGATATGCTGAATTGTTTGAAGATGTGTTCCCTTTCTAAAAAAGATATTCAAGAGAATACTCAAAAGAGAATGCATAAAGAGAGCTAAAGTAGCTAAGCCCTTTAATCTAGATTTTATAACATATATGATTCTGAATGAACCTCAAACTTTTAACGGGGCTATGTCTAGTACAAAAACTCTATTTTGGAATACGAATAGCGAATTGAATCCATTCTAGGTAATAGTACCTTGTAACTGATTGATCTTCCCTTGAGAACAAAACTAATTAGATGCAAATGGATTTTTAAGAAGTTAATGGCCGATTGTTCAATTGATAAATATAAGACTAGACTTGTTGCCAAGGGATATTGTCAAAAATAAGGTATTAACTATTTTGAAATTTATTCATTGATAATAAGGATTTCGTTAATTCAAATCTTTATAGCCATAACAGCCTTGTATGATTTGTACATACATCAGGTAGATGTGAAAATTGTGTTTTTGAATAGTGCTCCAAATGAAGAAATTTACAAGGAGCAACTTGAAAGCTTAAAAATAAAAGGACAAGAACACAAAATATATAGACTTGTCAAATCTCTTTATGATTTAAGCAAGCACCTAAGCAATAACACGAAAAGTTTGATAGTGTCATGATAAGAAATGAGTTCCTCATAAATGAGTGTGATAAATGTGTTTATTCCAAGAAATTTGGAGAATCACATGTACTTGTATATCTTTATGTAGATGACATGCTCATATTAGAAACTAATATGGACGTCATCAATAAGATAAAGAAAATGCTCACCAATAACTTTGATATGAAAGATATGGGTGAGGCTGATCTGATCTTGGGAATGAAGATCTCTAGAACACTATATCATTATTTCAATCACATTATGTTGATAAAGTGGATAAGAGATTTAAGTTCCATGGTATTAAAGAGACAAATAACCTATTTATACCGCATATTATTCTTTACAAGAATATTAAAAATTAAAAACAGCAGTTAGAATATTCCTAAATCAATGGAAGCCTAATGTACTTAATGGATTGTACAAGGCCAGACATAACTTATGTTGTAAGTAACCTAAGTAGATCTACAAGTAACCCAAGTAATGAACACTGGAGTGCATTACTTAGAGTATTGGGATACTTAAAAAAATCAAGGAGTACACATTACACTATGGAAAATATCCTCCAATCATTGAAGGATATAGTGATGTGAATTGGATTTTACAACTAGTGGCTATGTATTTGTTCTTGGTGGTGGTACTACATCGTAGAAATCTTCTAAGCAAACAAGTATAGCTTGTTCCACTATGAAATCTAAGTTTATAGCTTTAGATAAAGTGGGAGAAAAAGAGGAATGATTAACACATTTCATAGAAGATATTCTAATATAGCCAAAACTGGTGCCAACAATATGCATTTATTGTGATAACCAAGCTACTATAGCTAGGGTATGCCGAAAATATAATACTGTTAGACAGTTACTCTCTAATGGACCTATATCAATTGATTTTGTAAAATCAAATAATAACCTAGCAGATCTGTTTACTAAGAGGTTATTAAGAGAGCGTATAGACTACGCATAAAGAAAAATATATTTAAAGCCTAAATAATGAACAAGTCATTTTAATTGAAACCTAACCTAGCGACTGGAGATCTCATGGATTAGGTTCATTAGGAAAACAAAGTTACGAATGACTCAATTGGAAGCACTTAGAAATTTAATTCCTTTCTATTTTCTAGGATGCAATAAGTGCGGCCTACAAAGCAGTTATGGATAAGCATTATTTTTAATGATGACTATATTTTGTAAAAGTACAAGTGGAGTATAGTAGGATACTCTTTATAAAATATCACCTATGTGAGTGTGAACATAGCCGGTTCTTCGAGAATTATGATAGGCAAATTCTCTAAAACACTTGCAAAACCCAAGAGAGTCCATGGCCGAAATAATGAACACAATAGAGAATCAAACTTGATATGAAAGTTAATGTGTGGAGCCTATTGATTGGGCTTGTAATAAAGATTGACAATTCAAAACTTAGAGTTCACTGATTAGCCAAGTGAGTTCGATAGGCTTTTACTATGGAAGGTTCAAAGCAAAAGCTATCTATCTTGATGCACTATCTTTCAAATAATATTCTTTTTTATCTTTCTTGTTTCGTACCTACTTATTCCATCTACATAGGGGATTGTTGGGATAAATGGGGTGAATTGAAAAAACTCTCCAATTTGTTGAAAAGCTTCCAAGCTTGAAAAGATGTTTTCAATTGAATGAAAAGCTTTTAAGCTTGAAAAGCTGCCTAATGAATATGAACGGTTTCAAGGGTGAGTTGTAATTATTCACTAATGTTGAAGGGGCACGATGAATACACACATTCATTCATACGTAAGAGGTCCATGGTAAGGGTTGTGAACCTTTATGATGGGATATGATATGAACCACTAGATTGAAGCGATATCTTAAAAGATGCAATCTAGCAGTCCAAATTGTTTTTAACCAAAGGACATGACCAATTACGATATGACACTTAGAAATCTATAAATAGACACCCTCTCATTCTATTTTTTCCATCCCAAATAATTCAAGTTAGTGTTTTATTCTCTCTCACTCTCTTATAGTCTTCTAAAAAAATCTTTAATTATTTCCGAGCTCCTTGCTATTCTTTGAAGAAGAATATAGTCAAGTTTTTTGTTCGATAGTGCTGTATTAATCTTGTAAGAAGTGTTGTATTTTGGGAGACAGACGTCCTAGTTCCAATAGCACCAGCGTAGAGGATGAAATTTGTCTTAAGCAAATTAGTTTTATGTTTATCTCACTTCAGTTCTGGATATATTTAAATCTCCTTTTCGACACTACTCACACCAATATATGCCACATGTAAGTGAATTCCAATGTAATACTCGCTGAAATTCTCTCATGTGCGTGTCACACCTAATTTTGAAGGGTATTATCTTTAACTTATATTAAGGTTATCTTACTTTGCCACTCAAATTTTACATAGTTTCTCACTTACCACTTTTAAAAACACATCCACAAAATATGTATATATGTGTATTTTATCTCTTTTTCTATTACTCATTCAAAAAAATTAATAAAAAAAATTAATACTTATTTTAGTAAAAAGAATAATTGCTTTAATTGTTAAAACATTTTAAGAAACAAGAGGAATTAAGAAATTAGATTTCTTGAAACGTGGCAAGAAGTAAAAAAATAAAAAGATTGATTTCTTGATTAAGAAAATTAATTTTTTGATCAAGTTTTCAAGATTTCTTGATGAGATCAAGAAATCAAGAATTCTTGATAAGATCAAGAAATTAAGAAATCAAGATTTTATGAAAACTTTGAATTCTTGGACAACACAAAAAATGGGGTTGCTGACCACCCAACATGTAATGTCTGATGGGCTGTTGGCTGATCGGTGTTGGGTCCAAGCCAAGTAGTAGGTCGTGTAGGCGCCGCAGTGCCTGTCGACCACCTGATGGGCAGCAGCCTTGAGTTGTTGTCCTATCCCGTCTCGTTACGTAATTGTTATGTGAAATTTTTAGTTTTTTTATTTTGAAATTAAATTTTAATTTTAATTTTTAAAAAATTATTTTTCATAAAAACTCCCAAATTTGAAAGAAATTGCACGTAACATAATCGATAAATTTGTATGTTTTAATTATCATGTGATGATTTATGTTAAGCATGTTAGTTGGTTGATCGTGGAGCCTAGGTTAATGTGATTGATTTAATTTCATGCATAATTGGTTATTTTTTGGTTTTATTAAAATGAGGCCTGCGACTCTCACCTTTTTCTATTTTATTCTTGATGTACTTCTATCTCCCTCCTATATACCTTTCCTTAGAACTGTTTCAAGATTTTTGGTAGTTTTAGCAAATGTAATGAGAGTAGAATTAGGCGGTGAGGTCAATCTTTTTGTAATTTAATGGACATTACAAGAAGATAGAATAAAGATGGAGGAAAAAATAAGAAATCAAGGCCTATGAATATATGGGATATATTTATATAAAAGATAGATCTATTTGTATTTTAATTATCACCCTTAAATTGACCTTGATCCACTTTGGCTCGAGTGGATTGCATAGGATTAAAAACTCATGATCATCTATTTATTTTAGTATGTATGTGATGCAGGCTACATTTATTTAATACTTTCTTATGATGTATGCTTGTCATTGTTAGGATAGTGAACATTATATAAATAAGAAAAGAAAATGATGAGATCTTACATACTAAATCTAGTATGACCTTCACTTGGAAAAAGTTGAGAACCTTGATTATTGCGATATCAAGCATAAATTGGCAATATTAAATAGGACCCAATTGTCCATGCCTTCCATTGATAGTAGTTGCATGCCAATACGCTCACATTTAGTCCGTTGGCCACAAGTTATGGGATGTGCTAAATGTTGACAAGCTATGACCACTACTAAGCATTGTGATGCCTATGGGGTGGACTCATCTTTATTGTTGGCCACAAGTTATGGGACATTTAGATGCTCCATCTATATAGATGTTTGATGGGTAATATTTGACACTTAGTATCATATGGGCTCATAAAATTGGGGTGTATAGGAAGATGTGAGGCAAAGTAGCTTCAAGGTTGCATGAGATGTAATTGCTAATGTTGTTAACTACCTTTTAGTTTTATCATATGGGCTCATAAAATTAGGGTGTATATCAAGACTAATTAGACCTTAAGCCCACTAGAAAACTGGATTTCCCAAATTTCCATCTAAAGGGTGATAGGATTTGAATAAAACAGTGAGAGACATTTATGATTAAAGACCAAAATGGATATTAATAGAATGAATGCTAAATTTTCTGCCTTATATAGGATAATAGTTATTGCTAGTAATTCCACTTAAGATAATCTGGACAAAGAAACAAACTTACCAGCTCAATCTATCTGAAATGATAGATGTTTGTCACTATTGCAGATATTTAGGGCATAGAAAGAGGAAGTGCAAGTATTGACTTGCTTAGTTGAATTAGAAGGGGTTCTAATTCAAGTTTACACTATGTTGATATCAACCATTAAGGTTGATAATTTTTTCTTGAGAAGAAAATGAAGATTAAGACAAAGGATGATCCTTAAGCTTGAGATTAAAGCAAGAGTTTCTTTATTGGCTATAGGAATGATCCACTTGACTCTAGATGGAATTAGGATAGTCTTAGTTATTTGTCTTTGCTACATTGATAAATGAACTATACGATCCCAAAATTCCATGCTATATAATCAACAAAGTAAATTAGAATTAGATAATCAAACAGTGCATACTTGTGGTAAACTAGATTAGGTTATATCTCTAAAGAAAGAGTTCACAAGATGACACATTTGCTTGACCTCCTGGACTTGCAAGAGGTGCCAACTTGTAAATCTTGTCTCAAGGGAAAAATGACCAAATCACCATTTATGAGACAAATGAAGCATACCACTCCTTTGAACTTGATCCGAAGGAACATAAGTAGTCCACTAAGTGTTAGTATACAAGCGAACTATTCACACTTCATTATTTGAAGGGTTCAAAGAATTTAGACATGAAGTAGAGAATTAAGCCGGCTAAAGTATTAAATCCATTGATCTTATCAAGGACGAGGATACTAAGGTGGTAAGTCCTTTAATTGTCTAATAGAGAATTGAAGTGAATCCATGTTGAGTTTTACTTATTTCCTCCTTTATTCTGGGAACTCACCATAGAACCGATGATATTCAATCAAGTAATACTATTATTTAAGTTGGTGCCCAAAACATCATATAAGATATGATGTGGCAAAAGACTCCTCGCATACATACCTAAGGGTATAAATAGGTCTGCTTCTTTAAAGTAGTGGGAGATAAGTTGGATGTGAATTCAGCTTATGCAAATTTGTGGGGTATCCAAATAAATCTAATGGATACCATTTTTGTGATCCCTAAGAACAAAGGAGTTTATTTTCTAGGGACACCGCTTTCTTGAGAAGAAGAAAATTCTATTAGATAGAAATGGCCAGATCATAGAGCTTGAAGGAGTTCAAGGACTACAGTTTATCCCATAAATGGCAATAGTGCATGAATAAATTACTAAAACTTCTAGTACACAAACTCTAAGGAGGCCTGAAAGGATCTAGGGGGCCACTTATATGATAAGAGTTTCTTGCTAAAGAGTAGCAAGAAATGATCTCTTTTTTGAATATTGATCCAACTAAGGAGTAATGTTGTATGACATCAATTCGGGAAAATGGAAAAATGTCATGCAATGTAAAGATGGACTCCATGTACTCCAACAAAGTTTGACCTTGGTGGGGTTATTGGTGGGAATGGTTTTCATTGGCTGCAAATGTGTCTTGCAAATTTAAAATTGGAGAACATAGATAGGTGGTGACCTATAATGGCACGATTGGTAGCAAAGTGTTATGCTCAAAGTCAAGATGTTGACCGTTAAGGATACCTTTTACCAGATGAAATCCTAAAGTCTATTCGGATTATGCTGGCTATATTTATGTATACGACTACTAGATATCACAAAAGGATGTGAAGACCGCCTTTTTCAATAGGGATATTGAGAATATGATATAAGTTAAGTAGCCCGAGGTATTCATATCAAACAGAAGCAAGCAAAAGATTTGCAAGCTTCAGAGATCTGTTAAGGGCTCAAAATAAATTTCCTGAACGTGGAACATTCGATTCGTCAAGGCAATCAAATGATTTGATTTCCTTAGGAATGTGAATGAGCTATATATATATAAGAGGGTTAGTGGTAGTATGATGATGATTGTTATGTTTTATGTTGATGACATCCTACTCATAAAGATGATGTAGGATATTGCGGTTAATTGAGATTTGTCATCTACAAAGTTATGCAAGAGGGATTTGGAGAAGTACCCTAAGGATTGGGGATTGAGATCTATGGAGATAGATTTGAAAGGATGCTTGGACTATACTAAATCTAAGTACATAGATTAGATGCTAAAAGCGTTTAGGATGGAACAATCCTTGAAGAGATTCTTGTTTTTGAGTCGTGGGATTTCTTTTTTTGAAGTCCACATCCCCAATGACTTCTAAAAGAAAGAAAAACAATGACTTACATATATTATGCATCCTTGTTAGGAAATATAAAATATGTAAATCTATGTACAAGATTTGATATAAAAAATGCTCTGAGTGTCACGAGCAAATATCTATTAATTCGATGTGAAAAGTGTTGAAAGTCATAAAGACGATCTTTAGGACTTACGAAGCACTAAGGATCTCTTATTGGAGTACAGTTATGGAGAACTGAAAGTAAGATGCTTCATCTAGTTTTTAGTCCAAAGTAGATGAGTTGAAGTCTATGTCTAGATTTATGTTCATATTAAATGGTGGGATGGTTAGTGGGAAAGAGTTCCAAACTTGTAATAACTATAGATTCCACCACCGTGATTGAATAGATCGGGGCATGTGATACTGCAAAAAGGGACTGTTTGGATTAGAAACTTAATCCAAGTGTTGGATATAGTTCCAACCATTGTTGATTGAGTACTGGAGTACTGCGATAACAATAGGGTCTATCGCATAGGCAAAGAAGATAAAGTCTCATCACAATCCAAGCAGAAATAGATTAGTGATATCATGATTCTGAAAATTATTGGTAGAGGCAACATCAATGTGGAAAGATTTACCTCGATAGAAAATATAGTAGATCCACTAACTTAACCCTTAGATAAGTGTTAAAGGACATCTTTGGGGAAGATAGGCCTTAATATAAGGGAAATTGCCTCTAGGGCAAGTGAGAGATTATTGGAGTAGTGCCCGGCGAGCCAAATAATCTGGTTGTTCTTATACTATTATGAATCATTTTTATCATATTAATATCATTTAAATGAAAATTTTTATCTTAAATTCTTATAGATGAAGTCCATAGATCACATATAGTTATGGGAAGTGGTCACGCATATAATGACGATCATAGAATATGTCTCTAAGGTTGTAGTTTTAAAATATTCCAAGTTAAGGATCAATAAGATGTGACATCATTGATCCCGTTGAGACTTGTGCATACGATGCAGGCTTGAAAGGATGATGCCTTGTTCTAAGGATATTGGTGTGGAGACACTAGTGCATGTATGCGAGTGCTTCTTGGGGAATAAGTACAATGAACTACCCCACTTGAAAATTCCCAATTAGATATAATATATTGTCGAATGAAAATTTTCTTGTTACCATAGTGCAAAAAAATAGTCTTTGGATTTGAGGCACCATGGCAACCTTATGCATGACATGTTGCACTTTGATGTATTTTTAAATTGCATGATAATCACAATGAGTTTATGTTGGGTGTAGTATCATCATGTATAGAGGTTAATGAAAGGCCAACAAAGGATTCGTCACCTATCTAGATGAATTGGTGAATCTCTTATGTGTTCCATTGTACTTAGCTCTAAAATCCTTGGCTAAGGTTAGATGGAAATTAGATGTAGGGTTTTTTAATTGTTCATCATTGAGTCAAGCTACTAGGAATGGAAACATAGTTATTGAGCTAATGGAGTTTCGACTAATAATCCATACTCTAGGCTCAATTTGGAGATTAGATAATGAAAGGACCGTACTTGCATGATATTCGTAATTGGAATAGGTTCGCACCTTCACCTATGACTAGGAGTCATGATGCACTACTAGGTACTTCCAATAACTTGTGGGTTCTTGGAATTAATGGGTTAGTTCCAAGAGGACTAATTAATTAGATTAATTAATGAGAATAATTAAATTATTTCACTAAATCACAATAGTTGTGAGCCCACTGCTAGCTTAGAATGAACCTAAGGAGTCACACACTAAGTTGGAAAAAGTACACTTCTAATTAGAACATATCCAATGGTTGGATCAAATTAGTTAATGGAGGTTAATTAATTTGGGGCTCAAATTGATTTAAGGAGTTAAATCAATATATGCAATTAAAGTATATAATTATTTAATTAGACCTAATATGATTATGGAGCCCATGTGTACCTAATTAATTAATTGATATGATCAATTAATTAAGTAGGGTATAAATTAATTTAAGGAGTTGAATTAATTTATCCGATTAATTAATATGATTATTTAATTTGACCTAATTTGATTTGGAGCCCTACATAGAATCAAGTTAATTAATTGATATGATAAATTAATTAAATTGGGATATGATAAATTAATTAAATTGGGCATATTAAATAATAGAATTATTTAATAGGTTCTAATATGATTAGAAAGCCCAAGTGGAACTAATTAATTAATTGATTGGATCAATTAATTAAGTTGGGCTTATTTAATTTATGGGGATTAATTAATTAGACTTAATTAATTTAATTAAAGTCCAAGCCCAAGCTAATTGGCTCGTAGGAGGCCCATTAGGAAGTTTAATTACAAGAATTAAACTTGTTTTGAAGTTTGATGGAAAGAATGAATCAAATAAGAAAAGGATCATGTGGGAACCTAGTAGGACTAGGATTGGAGGAGTCCTATAAGAGGACTCCCCCTTGTGGCCAATTTTTCGAGCTCTCTAAGAGAGAGAAATCAGCCAGCAAAAGAAAAAAATGCATGTTTCTCCCTTCTTGGTTATTTTCTTCCATCAAAAGATTCCATCGTTTCTATCATGGTTCAATTCTTTTATCCACTAGTTGAATTAAGAATTGAACTCCATATATTCTAGAGAGAATAAGGCCTTTTGAATCTACTAGCATGGATTCAATTGGTGTAGAAATTTTTAATGTGTGGATACGCTTAAAGGGGTAACACTGGGACTCTACAAAAACTGTTTCCAATACTAGGGGTTTGGAATCAGGATTTGCAAAAATAGTTCGTGGATGGATTCAAGATTCATGAAGGAGTTCGTGGAAGAAAATGATTTGAATCGTTTCTTTCATCGTCAATAGTCGGAGTGAAAACCAAGGTAAAGGTTTCTAAAACCTTGTTGCTTTAAGTATCAGAAAATGCATAACTAAGTAATCACAAAAGGGTTATAGGATTCATTTTTCATTACACGTAATGTAATGCTTATTAATATTTTTGAGAAATTTTATATTCCATTGCGTATATGTTTTTGGGGACTGTGCGAACCCAACAATGCAATTATATATTTAACCTCCATGGTGGAATATGTGGTCATTTTCTACTTAGAACTCTACCAACTAATCACCCAATTATTTAGGGTGAATATAAAATCATACATCGACTTTGAGTCATCTATATCGGACTGACAACTAGAATTAATGAAGCCTTATAGCTTCAATTTTCCATTTTCATAAATCGAGAAGACATCCTTAGTTGTTTGCTAGTACTTAAGAATTGTCTTTATGGTTTTCCATTGTTGTTCCCCTAGATTGGACTGATATCTACCGTGATACTCAGAACATATGCGACATCAATCCCAGTACATAGCATAGTGTACATTATTCTACAACAATGGATGCACAATGTACGTGAGTTATTCTTTCTCTTTTCTTAAGAGTCTTTGGGGATATAGACTTAGAGAAAATAATACCTTGACTCATCTGGATGAATCCCCTCTTGGATTCCTCCGTGCTAAACCTCTTTAGCATCTTATTTACATACATAGATTGGGATAGTCCGATTATTCTTTTAGATCTATCTCTATAGATCTTGATTGCAATTACTTAGGATATTTCTCCTAAATCCTTCATGGAGAATTGTGTAGACAACTAAGCCTTTGTTGACTACAACATTCCTACATCTATCCTAATGAGTAGGATGTTGTCAACATAAAGTATAATAAATGTCATTAGCTCGAACTTACCTTGTTTACATATAAGGTTCATTTGAATTCTTGAGAAAACAAATAATTTGAATTGCCTCATCGATACGGATGTTCTAGCTTTGGAAAGCTTGTATGAGTCCATAAATGAACCTTTGAAGCTTGTAAACCTTTTTCTCGCTTTCTTCAGATATGAAATGTTTAGGCTATCTCTTATAGATTTCTTCCTCAATATTCCCATTGATAAAGGTGGTTTTCACTTTCATCATATCTTATAGTCAAAATATGTATATATAGGTAGCAAGATCTGAAGAGATTTTAGCATCGTTACTAGTGAGAACATTTCCTCATGATCAATTCTTTGCCTTTGAGTGTAGCTCTTCACATTCAATCATGCCTTATAGCTCACTAGCTCTCCATTTACTCCAAGCTTTTTCTTGTAGAGTTATTTGCAACCAATGAGTACTATATCCAGTAGTGGGTCCACTAAGGTCCATACTTTGTTGGAGTACATGGAGTCCATCTCTAATTGCATGACATCTTGCCATCTCCCTGAATTGATGTAAGATGTCGCGTCTCCATAGTTCTTGAATCACTATCTAAATAAATCTATTCTTTGTTGTTCTTTAACAAGAAGTTCTACCTATCATGTTACTTTAAGATCTTTTTAGATCTTCTAGGAGGTTGTGTGTCAAAAGTGATAATTTTAGGTGGTTCAAGCACCATTATCTCATGTGGGATATGTTTTGGGTCTTGAATTTCTTCTAGTTCTATAACCTCACCTTTCCTATTTGATAGAAATGTCTCCTCAACGAAGGTGGTATTCCTTGATATAAACATCTTTTATTTCGAGGAATCTTAGAAATAATACCCAATGATTTTTTTTAAATATCCCCAGGACCTAGTATAAGATAGATCTTATATCCAACTTATTTCCCATTTGTTATTTCACATAAGCAGGCCAACCCCATACCCTAAGGTATTTGTAGGAAGGGATCTTGCCACACTACATCTCATATGGTATTTTAGACATCGACTTAGATGTCACTCCATTTAATGGATTGTCGTTGTTTCTAGAGCATAGCCCTAGAGTAAAAACATAGTTTAGTGAAACTCATCTTAGACCGAACCATATCCTTCAAAGTTTAGTTCTTTCACTTTGCTACCCTATTTAGCTAAGGAGTAGCAAACGGTGTCCACTGTGAGAGAATCTCATTCTCTCTTAGATAGCTAAGAAACTCTAAGCCTAAGTACTCGCATTTAGCTAAGGAGTAGCAAACGGTGTCCACTATGAGAGAATCTCATTCTCTCTTAGATAGCTAAGAAACTCTAAGCCTAAGTACTCACCTTGCCAACCGAGTTGAAGAATTTTGATACTTCGCCCAGTTTGTGTGATACCCGAGCCTCTTACTACTCACATGGATAAATATGATTCATGCATTACATGTTAATTTTATATGCTATTTGCATTTCTATTGACATTGCATAATTTATTTCATTTTATACGACATTCTTGAATATTAAACTTAATTCTGAAGCTCTTGCACGATATTAGTTATTGAATTTCTTAATCTAAGTAGTTGATTTTATATTGAAATAAGAAGAAAATGAGGTGGATCAATATTAGATATAGATGGGATATATAGGTTATAATTTTGGAAGTGCTAAAAGTGTTACTAGTAACCTTATACGGTTTAATTTGATTTGATCAAGTTATTTCAAAAGTATATATTTGTAAATTAGCATACTTGGGATATTAGACATGATATAATATGAATTAAGTGTCATATTACAAGGCCCTTATGTGCATATGATTTTAGAAATGCAAACTAGATAATTCTTTAAGAATCGGATGCGAATCGGTTTGGAGATCGAATGAACGGACATAGGAATTACCTATGGGAATGAATGGTGATTAAGATAGGTTGCAACCAAATAAAAATAGATGAGACACACAATATTAGGGCTGCAAGATAAGGGAGAAAATCAGATTTGTCATTTACTTGCCACCTCATGCTTTCTTATTAAGCTTAAGCTAACATCTCAAGCTAACACCTCAAACCCTTCACCCTTAAGCAACGACCAGACCCTCATTTCAGCCATTTTCATCTTCCAAACACACACCTTAAGGTCTCCATGTGATCCAAATTGATTCCAAGTTGAAATAAAAGCAAGAAAAGCAAAGAAGAAGTGATTTAGCTTTTCTTAAAATGTTAAAAAAAAAATATTCCATACATGCACACAGGTTCTATCATGTCAAATTATACAATATATATGGTTGTGTAGGAATGGGGGGGGGTGTTACAGAGTGGTATCAGAGCCCAGGTCTTGATTCTGTAGACTGTCCATGTACATAACCTTTGAAACTTGCAGAGCGCAGCCATGCCAGTAAGTTTTATATTATCATATATTGCATTTCATATTTCATAAATTATATTGGCCATATGTTGTCAAACTTGTATAAACAGCGCTGCAAAATGGTGAGAACTCGTGGTGAGAGCAGTGGTGGTGCTAGAGCACAGAGGAATGAGACACCCATCCCGGTTAATGATCGAGATACCATGATTAATCGATTAACAGAACTGATTGAACGACAGTCCGAACAGATTCAACAATTGATTCGACAGAGGGATAATGGTGAGCAACCACGGGTGGAGGTAAACCAACAGCGGGCAGACTATATATATATGGTGGAAGAACAATTTCGGAGACTGGATCCCCCAACATTTGAGGATGCTATTGATCCTACCACTGCAGAGGATTGGTTGAGGACCCTGGAGAATATGTTCCAGTACAGCAGGGTGCCAGCAGAGGAGAGGGTAATGTGTGCAACTTTCATGCTTCGCGGTAGTGCAGGCCATTGGTGGGACATGATTAGCAGTATAGAGGACATTACTACCATGAGCTGGGATAGATTCAAGGAGTTATTCCGAAACAAATATTTCACAGCTCCAGTTCGCATGATGAAGATGAACGAGTTTATACAACTGCGACAAGGAGCGATGACTGTTGGGGAATATATTCGTAAATTTGAACAACTGTCCAGGTTTGCTACGTACATGGTCAGCACTGAAGTATTGAAAGTAGAGAGATTTCTGGAGGGTTTGAGGCCAGAGTTATACCAGGATGTGAATATGGCGGTACTCAAGGGGTGACATTTTCACAGGTGGCTGAGAGGGCGTTGGTGGCAGAACAGGCTGAATTGAGAATCGTTCGTGCACATGAGGCTCGACAGCAGTTCAGACAGCAGGGACAGAGATGGACTGTGGGGCAAAAGAGGCCATTCCAAATGCAGAAGCCGATCCAAATACAGAAGCCGGGATTTAAATTTCAGGGAGAACAAGGCCAACAACAAGAAGGTCAAAATAAGAGGCCACGGGTCGAACAAGGAAAAGCACCAATGCCAGAAGCTGTGTGTCAGAAATGTGGTAATCGACATACTGGAGGCTGCTATATAGAAACCAGGACGTGTTTTCGATGTGGAATACCAGGACATATTGCTAAATTTTGCCCAGGTAAACAGAATCAGACCATCCAAAAGAATGTACCAGCCAAGGTATTCACCATGACCAGGGCGGATGCAGAAGCAAATCCATCGGTGGTAACAGGTACACTTTATATTTCTAGTGTTCCAACACTTGTATTATTTGATTCTGGAGCCACGCATTCATTTGCATCCACTGAGTACGTGAAGAGGCTGGGTAGAATACCAGACGTAGCAGAAATCAGTTATAGTGTAACAGTTCCCTCTGGAGATGCTAGACAAACGATCGGATTTTGAGAGCTTGTGCTATACTTGTTGAAGGTAGAGAATTACATGCTGATTTAATTATACTGGATATGAATGATTATGATGTTATTTTGGGCATGGATTGGTTGTCAAAGTATGGGGCTACTATCAACTGTAAGGAAAAGACGGTGACATTTCAACTTTCTGGGAAAGAGTCTTTCACATTTGCCAGCATTGTGAAAAATTTCAGATTTCCTATGATTTCAGCAGTGAAGGCACAACGATTGCTCGATGATGGTTGCGAAGGGTACTTGGTGAGTGTCATGAACATTGAGGAACAACACCCACCAACTCTGAGTGAAATACCAGTGGTACGGGAATATACTGAAGTATTCCCAGATGATCTCCCGGGACTGCCACCAGATCGTGAAATAAAGTTTGTTATTGACATACAATCAGGAACATCTTCAATCTCAAAAACTCCCTACAGAATGGCTCCATTGGAGTTAAAAGAATTGAAAGTACAATTACAAGACTTGTTGGACAAGGGATTCATCAGACCGAGCTTTTCACCTTGGGGAGCACCAGTTCTATTTGTACGTAAGAAGGATGGCACCATGAGACTGTGCATCGATTATCGAGAGTTGAACAGGGTTCAATTAAGAATAAGTATCCATTACCCAGAATCGATGATTTATTTGACCAGCTTCAGGGTGCGGCAATATTTTCAAAGATTGACTTACGCTCTGGGTACCATCAATTGAAAATAAAGGAAGAGGATATCCCCAAGACGGCATTTAGTACAAGATATGGGCACTATGAATTTTTGGTAATGCCATTTGGATTGACTAACGCTCCAGCGGCATTCATGGATCTGATGAACAGAGTGTTTAAAGAATTTCTGGATAAATTTGTTATTGTGTTCATAGATGACATTCTAGTTTACTCCAGAACTAAAGAAGAACATGCCGCACATTTAACACAAGTACTAGAGGTCCTGAAAGTGAAGCAGTTGTACGCCAAATTCAAGAAATGCGAGTTCTGGTTGGATCGTGTGGTATTCTTGGGACATGTTATATCAGGAGCGGGAATATCAGTAGATCCAAGTAAAGTTGAAGCTATCAACAACTGGATGCAACCTACTAATCCTTCAGAGGTGCGCAGTTTTCTGGGTTTAGCTGGATATTACCGAAGATTTGTGGAGGGGTTCTCCAAGATTGCAATGCCATTGACACAATTAACCAGAAAAGGGGTGATGTTTAGATGGACAGATATGTGTGAGCGAAGTTTCCAGGAGCTGAAAAAGAGGCTGACTTCAGCACCTATTCTCTCAATTCCATCAGGTACGGGAGGATTCGTAATTTATAGTGACGCATCGAAGAATGGATTAGGATGTGTACTGATGCAGAATGGCAAAGTAATTGTATATGCATCCAGACAACTTAAAGAGTACGAAAAGAATTACCCCACGCACGACTTGGAACTTGCTGCTGTAGTATTTGCGCTTAAAATATGGAGGCACTATTTATATGGTGAACGGTGCGAGATCTTTACTGATCACAAGAGCCTCAAATACTTCTTCACATAGAAAGAGTTGAATATGCGGCAGCGAAGATGGCTAGAACTGGTAAAAGATTATGATTGTGTGATCAATTACCACCCAGGTAAAGCCAACGTTGTAGCTGATGCATTGAGCCGAAAATCCACACAAAGTACAATGGCTATGGCTTTAATTCAGAAATTGGAACTGAATGATTTGCAGAAAATGAATATAGAGATTTTACAGACAGGAGTAATAGAGGCAAAGTTGGTAGCCCTGACGCTTCAGCCTACGCTAATTGATAGGATCAAACAGGGACAACGAGATGATGAATATCTCATCAATATGAGAAAATATGTTGCTGCAGGGAAGTCTACTGAATTTAAGATGACTCAGGATGGTATTTTACAATTTAGAGGGCAGTTTTGTGTGCCAAATATTGATAACATTCGGGAAGACATTTTAAAAGAGGCACATTCAACCCCTTATTCAGTACATCCAGGGGCTACTAAGATGTATAGAGACTTGAAATCGCATTATTGGTGGCCGGGTATGAAAAAGAACATCGCCCAGCATGTGGAGCAATGTTTAACATGTCAGCAAATAAAGGACGAACATCAAAGACCCGCAGGGACTTTACAACCTCTACTTATTCCAGAATGGAAATGGGAAAGGATCACCATGGATTTCGTAACTGGTTTGCCAAAGACTACTAAGAGTCATGATGGCTATTTTGGGTTATCATCGATAGATTGACCAAGTCTGCTCATTTCCTTCCCATATGTTCTACCTATCCCATAGATCGCTATGCCCAATTATACATTCAGGAGATTGTCAGACTTCATGGTGTGCCATTGTCTATAGTTTTTTATAGAGTTTCAAGATTTTTGTCTGCTTTTTGGAGA
Source organism: Paulownia fortunei (assembly GCA_019321725.1). Classification (NCBI taxonomy): domain Eukaryota; kingdom Viridiplantae; phylum Streptophyta; class Magnoliopsida; order Lamiales; family Paulowniaceae; genus Paulownia; species Paulownia fortunei. Next base: position 10,569,633 of record CM033116.1, read on the forward strand.
GTTTACACAAAGCTTTGGGAACACAGTTATCATTCAGTACAACGTATCATCTTTAGATGGATGGACAATCTGAACGAACAATACAAATATTGGAGGATATGCTCAGAGCCTGTGTATTAGACTTCCAAGGTCAGTGGAGTAAATTTCTACCTTTAGTGGAAGTTTGCATACAACAACAACTATCAGACTAGTATTGGAATGGCTCCCTATGAAGCATTGTATGGCAAAAAGTGTAGGTCTCTGATACACTGGGATGAAGTTGGTGAGAAGAAACTTTTAGGCCCAGATATGATTCGAGAGATGACAGAAGCCGTGTTATAGATTCGACAAAGAATGCAAACTGCCCAAAATTACCAGAAAAGTTATGCAGATCGACGAAGAAGGGTATTGGAGTTTGCGATAGGAGATCAAGTGTTTTTTGAAAGTAGCACCAATGAAGGGCATCATGCGGTTTGGAAAGAAAAAAAAATTGAGTCCCAGATACATTGACCCATTCCTGGTGATTGAAAGAATTGGTGATGTTTCTTACAGACTGGATCTGCCAACATCTATGTCCCAAATACACAATGTATTTCATGTGTCTATGCTGAGAAAATATATTGCTAATCCTCTCACATTCTGAAGAATGAACTAGTGGAATTAAAGACAGATTTGAGCTACGAAGAAAAACCTGTACAGATTTTATTACGAGAAGTGAAGCAGCTAAGAAATAAACAGATTCCATTGGTTAAAGTGTTATGGAGAAACCAATTAGTAGAAGAGGCCACTTGGGAAAGGGAGAATGAAATGAGAACTAAGTATCCTGAACTTTTCGGTAAGTGAAATTTCGGGGACGAAATTTTTATAAGGAGGGGAGGATGTGATACCCGAGCCTCTTACTACTCACATGGATAATATGATTCATGCATTACATGTTAATTTTATATGCTATTTGCATTTCTATTGACATTGCATAATTTATTTCATTTTATACGACATTCTTGAATATTAAACTTAATTCTGAAGCTCTTGCACGATATTAGTTATTGAATTTCTTAATCTAAGTAGTTGATTTTATATTGAAATAAGAAGAAAATGAGGTGGATCAATATTAGATATAGATGGGATATATAGGTTATAATTTTGGAAGTGCTAAAAGTGTTACTAGTAACCTTATACGGTTTAATTTGATTTGATCAAGTTATTTCAAAAGTATATATTTGTAAATTAGCATACTTGGGATATTGGACATGATATAATATGAATTAAGTGTCATATTACAAGGCCCTTATGTGCATATGATTTTAGAAATGCAAACTAGATAATTCTTTAAGAATCGGATGCGAATCGGTTTGGAGATCGAATGAACGGACATAGGAATTACCTATGGGAATAAATGGTGATTAAGATAGGTTGCAACCAAATAAAAATAGATGAGACACACAATATTAGGGCTGCAAGATAAGGGAGAAAATCAGATTTGTCATTTACTTGCCACCTCATGCTTTCTTATTAAGCTTAAGCTAACATCTCAAGCTAACACCTCAAACCCTTCACCCTTAAGCAACGACCAGACCCTCATTTCAGCCATTTTCATCTTCCAAACACACACCTTAAGGTCTCCATGTGATCCAAATTGATTCCAAGTTGAAATAAAAGCAAGAAAAGCAAAGAAGAAGTGATTTAGCTTTTCTTAAAATGTTAAAAAAAAAATATTCCATACATGCACACAGGTTCTATCATGTCAAATTATACAATATATATGGTTGTGTAGGAATGGGGGGGGGGGGTGTACAGTTTGTTCCTCCACTTCATGCCCAAAGTCTTTGAACTTTTCAAAGACTTCAGACTTATATCTCAAAAGATACACATATCCATACCTAGAATGATCATCGGAAAAGGTAATGAAATAGTGGTAGTTTTCTTGGACCCTAACATATAATGGCCCACATACATCCATGTGTTCGAATCTAACGTATTTGCAACACGTTCCACTGGTCCAACAAATTGTGATTTAATCATTTTTTCTTTGAGGGAAGATTCACATGATGGCATTTCTTGTTCATTAAGAAGATCAAGCAATTACGCCATCTTTTGAATTCTCTTCTTAGAAATATGATCTAATCAAGCATGCCACAAGTATGTGGAACTATGATTATCTAATATTCGTTCACTTTGTTGAATATGTAGGATGGAGTTCGGAAGTAAGATAGTAAATAAATCATTTGTCAATACTCCAACAAGAATTAATCAAGAACCATTAAAAATGAATAGTTTCTATTTATATTTGAAAAACTTGAACCCTCTCTATCCAAAATTAAATTAGAGATGATGTTCTTTATTATTTTAGGAAAGTAAAGATAAAATATATCCTAACTCGAATGCCTAGTGCTAAGAAGATTGTCCCCATGGCTAATGTAGCAACTCTTTCTCCATTCTCTAACCTTAGGGTTGTCTCTCCTCTACTTAGCCTTCTGCTTCTTGTCATCACCTGCAAGTTATTACAAAGATAAGAACCACAAACGGTATCCAATACCCAAGAAGCATCATTAACCAAATGGTTAACTTCAACAAAATACATACTAGAACCATTCTAACAACTTGAAAGGTACTTCTTGCAGTTTCTTTTCTAATACCTTAGCTTATCGTAATGGTGTCATGTGTCATTAGCCTTGGAACCCTTCATGACCCCACTAGAGGCCTTCACACTCTTAGCCTTCGAAGAACCCTACTTTTTCCCTTTCATTGCCTTGTTAGTCTTAGATTAGTATGAAGAGGCCGCGAGCATATCAAACTTCTCCTTCATCATGGTGGATTTCAGCCATTTGGTAGATACTGCAGAATGAGATCAATGTAGAGTTCATTGTCCATAACAAATCTCAAAGACTCGAGCCTTTCTATCGCTTATCATCTTCAACTTATGTTCATGGACTAAAAAGCCCTCTGCCATTTAGGTCGAAAAAGATCTTTCGAGAATTGATATCTCGCCTACCTAGTGTACTCACCATACAACTCTTGCAAGTGAAGCTAAATCTAGGGAGCATGTGTCAGATTCTCTTGTTATCTCTGCAACTCAATAGACATCGATGCTAACATGTAGCACTAGGCTTGCAGATTAACTTTATTTTTTTTATGATGTTCTACAAGCTCTTTCTCAATATCATCTACCGGCAGAGCTAGCGGCGGCATCACTTCGAGGACATATGCCCTCTTTCAGACTGGAGAACAATTTGAAAGTTCCTAAGTCAATCGACAAGTGGATTTTTAACCATTTTGTGATCTAATCTACAAAATATGCGAGGTAGAAAATAAGCATGCTTTTGAAAATATATTCATCTATAATTTAAATTTTAATTATAAATGTCTCCCTTTATTTTATTTAAATCCAATCATCCTCTAAATAGCAGTTTGGAAAAATCAATTTTCTAATGGGCTTGGGGTCCAATTAATATTTTGCATGCCTATACGAAAATATTAAAATGTGGTTCACAAATTCACAATTTTATCCTCTTGCAATCTTTAAGCTATTTTGCTTCACATCTTTCCATATACCATGATTTCATGATTACATATATCATTAAGTGTCAAGTATGACATATCAAACCTCCATATAGATGCAACACTAAATGTCCCACGACTCATGGACAATGATAAAGATAAGTTCAACCCATGGGCATCTCTATGCTTATCATAGCTTTCCATCATTTAGGCATCCCACGACCCATGGATGAATGCTCTAAATATGATAGCATCTTCATATCAACTACTTTTGATGGAATACATAGATGATTGAGTCCAATCTAATATAGCCCATATTTTCTTGATATGGAATTCAGTTAAATGATCCTTAACTTGAATTTTGATTTAAGTGAGGGTCAAATTTTTATAATTGCAAGACCTCATCTAAAGTTACTACGTCAGTTTATTTATTGTTGCACTACCTAGTGATTGCAAGCATAATCATAAGAAAAGCATTAAATAAATCATGCATGCCTCTCCATAGATGCATAAAATGAAGGGATGATCATAGGCAAACCTTATGTATCCACTCAAGCCAAAGTGGATCTAGGCCAATCTAAGGTAGCAATTAAACTGAAAAATAGATCTCTATCTATTACATAAATGCATTCTCATATATTCATGGACCTTCATTCCTCACTTTCTCCACCTTCTCCTTCTTGTAATGTCAGCCAAATTACAAAAAAAAAAATTCTCACAACTTAATTTATTCTCATTACAATTGTTATATCCTACAAGAAACCTTAGGATTTCTTCTAATGGAAGGTACATAAGAGAGAGATAGAATTTACTTTCAGAGAAAAATAAAGAAAAGGTTATACTTGCAAGTCTCATTTTAATTAAAATCCAAATCATTTAAAACGATACATAGAACAAAAAAATAAATAAGCAAGGCTCCTTGATCATCCACATCCACAACATACTTACTTTTATCATAATGTGAAATAAATTCAAAACGTGTAAATTTTGTCAGTATTTAAGTTGTCGTTTTTCAAGTTTGGGAAGGAATTCATGATTTTTTACAAAAAAAAAAAGATTTTTATATATTTTAAAATAAGAACTTAAAAATCCAAAAAATTAAAAATTTGCATGTGACACAAAATAGGTAATAGTCATCTTCTGCCTCATACATTCCCCAACAAGTTGCCGAGCAGCCTCATTGGCGGACAGTGATGGGCAAGATTGCCCAAAATGAAGATCGAATGTAAGATGTTCGCCAAGTCTGTCTCGCAAAATTTTGCTTGACAGATAGGTTTAGCCGGCCGAAACAACCAGCCATGCCTAGTCACGCCATGATGGGCATGGGCATGATGCTGGGCGTGTGGCATACATGGGCACCCTCGCACAGCCTAGGTTGTACCCAGCCCGACATGGGAACAAGCCTTCACGGTCTATCTGTCGTGGCTATCTACCGTCATGACAAGTAGCCAGCAACTAAAAAAAATTTCTTTTCTATTTATTTTGGGCAATACAATTCTAAAAATTGAAATCATGCAGATTTTTTTAAGAATTAATTTCCCAAACAAAAATGTATTTAAACCTAATTTTCATCATATGAAATTCAAGCATCTTTCTTGGAAGGTAATCATAACGCATAACCTAGGCTCTGATACCACTATTGGGTTCGTATATCTTGGATGGGTACGCAAAAAAGTAAAATTTTAAAAACCTCCATAAAAAATTACACATTCAATCTTGGGAATCAGTACGATTGATTGGTTTGCATTCTTGATTATTTGCTTAATAATTTAAAAAAGTGTTATGTGAATTATACCTAAATTAAGCACTCCAATTGATGACGAGGTTTAAAATGATTCAAATCATTATCCCCATATCATAAATTATTTCATAAGAACCAATCGTTTTCTCTCTAAACGTAGCCAGATTTTGTGCAAGTTCACGAATCTTGAGTCATTTCTAGAGAACTAAGACTCTTTGTTTCTATTCTAGACTTTAGGAGTGCAACTTTAATTCTTATATCAAATTTTGATAAAAAAAATTAAGTTGATGATCAAAAGGTGGAACCTTTTGATGAAACAAAAGACACAAGATAATATAGAGAAGGGGGCAGTTTTTCTATTGCTAAGGGGCCGAATTTTTGCTTGTCAAAGCATGCAATTTTTGGCCCCTATGGTGGTGTATGTATACATCTTTTTTTTCCTTGATATAATCACATTAGGAAACTTAATCCCTTTTCATATCTATCTAGTATCTTTCTTTCCATCCAAGATCAGGAGTTCTTTGACTTGCTCATCAAAATTCCTAGTGGGTCTCTCCTACGGCCCATAAACATTGGGCTTGGACTTAATTAAATTAAATTAAGTTCATTTACTTGATCTTCATTAATTAAACAAGCCTAATTTAATTAGTTGATATAATCAATTTAATTAATTAGTTCCACTTAGGGAATCTAAATAAATTAGGCCAAATAAATAATTACATTATTTAATTAAATAAATTAATTTAACTCCTTAAATTATTTTATGCATATTTTAATTAATTGATCAAATCAATTAATTAATTCACTCCACATAATCCTATTATTTATTTAAATAAAATAATATAACTTCTTAAATTAATTTTGGCTCCAATTAATTAATTTCTGTTAATTAATTTAGTCCAATTCATTGGATTACCTTTAGTATTAGAAGTGGACTATCCCAATTTTTGTGTGACCTCTTAAGTTCACAACTAAGTTAGCAGTGAGCTTGCACTTCTTGCAGCTTAAATGAATAAATATTCAAATTTATTAATCTAATTAACTAATCATCTTGGAACTAGCTCGTTAATTCAAAGAACCCCACAAGTCATGGAAAATATCTTGCAGTGCATCATGATTGCCTAGTCTTGGGTGAAATAGCAGCGAAACTATTTTAATTACAAGTACCATGCAAGTACGGCCTTTCTATCTTCTGATTATTAGTTGAAACCCTATTTTGATTTAATAACTATGATTTCATTTCAAGTCTCATTAATTCTTTGATGAATCCTTAGAAAGTCCTCATCTATTATTCATCCTACCTTGGTTAAGGTCTTCAAAGTCAAGGACTATGAAAATATAGAAAATTCACCTATTTTTCTATATCGATGAAGGACCATTTATTGGTCACTCATTAACCTCCATACACAAAGATATTACACCCAACATATCTCCCTTGATGAATGGAAAGCGGCCACAAATGACTTATTTCCATCCAGTAGCTTAGGGTTAGGCTTGAGAAGGGGGTAGATTCAGAGAATGGAGAGAGATTTTGGGTGGCTGCATTTTTTATTCTAAATCATCATGGTCAAACTACTAGGAAGTTTATTTTTTAAAAAGGTCACCTGTGTCTAGGTGGGGGTTTGACATAAATCCCTATATGTTGATTATTCATCAGTACATGAAATGATATAGTATAAGTCCAAAGCAGTATATAAGGGGTAGTTACTTCCTAGCATGAATGCATCTCAAAATAAGTAAAGAGTACTACTCCTTTATATTTTTTGAAATCTAAATGAAGGTAAACCTAATTTATCTAGTCTTAATACCCTTTGGATAGGACAGTACCAAAGTTGGTCCGTCAAACCCTCTGAAGCTATGAGATCACACGCACGGTTTGCCAACCAATCTGCTGCTTGGTTTGCCTCTCTAATATTATGTGTAAACTAAATCTCCAAATCATTTTGTAATTTCTGAATCCTCTCTAAGATATGTAGCTGCTTCTAGTTACCTGGAGAAGTTCCCTTAATAATTTGAATATCAATCAAGGTGTCTAATTCGACCCATATCTTAGTGTAGCTGAAAGCTTTCCCAAGTTCCAGTCCTTTGACAATTGCAAACATCATGGAATGTATATACATAGTTATTAAGCTACTAGGAATGGATATATTAAGCTATTAGAGTTTCAACTAATAATCATTACCCATGGTACTCGTAATACGAATACGTTGGCCAATTCACTTAAAACTAGCTAGTTATGATGCACTACTAAATGCTCCCCATGACTTGTGGGTTCTTAGAATTAATAGATTAATTTTAAGAGAATTAATTAATTAATTAATTAATTAGACTAATTAAATTAAATAATTTATTCAATTAAGTCATAAGAGTTGTGAGCTCATTGCTAGCTTATTATTGAACCCAAGGGGTCACACACAAACTTATACAAATATTTTTTTAGATTAGAAATTAATCCAAGCCTTGAATTAATTTACTTAATCTGACTAATTAATGAAGTTTGAATTAATTCAAGTCTTGATTTAGTTCAATTCATTGATGAAATTAATTAATTGGACTCAATTGGATTATGAAGCCCAATGTGAATATTTTATTAATTGATTGAATCGATCAACTAAAATGGGACTAATTAAATTAATCTAATTGATTGAATCAATTAATCTAAGGCCTAAAGAATTAATTAAACCTAGGTCCATTAAGTGTGGGGTTGTAGGAATTCCATAAGAAAATTGAATTGAGAATCCAACTTTTAATAAAGGAGAGGATTGTCCTTATAAGTTAAGGAAACTACCCAATAGAAATAGAAATAGAAAAGGAATGAGAGTCCCTTCTTGAAGGGACTTTGGGACCAATTATAGGCCCATTCCACACGTTTTCTAGTGCTGTTTTTCGGGTAGAATAACCCAAGTTTCCTGCTGTGATTTTCAGCAGAAAAAATTCGCAGGAAAACAGTTTCCTAAAATTCATCAAAAACCCTCCAAATCGTAATCCTTATCTAAGCCTTCATAGCACACGGTTGCAGCCTCTGTTTTGCGCAAAATTTCTGCAGATCCCAGCAGCATAATCTAACGTGTTTGCTGCTGGAATTTCAGAGAGAAAAAACAGTGTTCGTCCCACAAAAAGTTTGCTCAAAACCGAGAGCAATTCTCCCTTTGAATCAGGTGCCAGTTTGCCTCCTTCGTGGTTTTGATTCCTAATTCAAGTGTTGATTTAGAAATTAAAATCAATCACATAAAACAGTAACCATTATATGGTTATGTTCCAAATAAAATTATTCTAAAATAGAATTATCAAACCAAAAAATAATAGCATAGGATTCGGTTGGAGTGGGCATCCAATATGTGAATACTATTAGAAAGATAACAATTGGAATCGTGGAAGAAAATGATTCAATCAAAGGATTTGATTTGAACTTGGTGAAATATTCGCGATGGGATAGCGATTTGAATCGTTTCAATCCCTATATCAACCGAAGTGCTATTCAGTAAAGTTTCTAAAACTTTCCACACTAGATTTTAAAAATGCATAATTTAACCAATCACATGGATTTTGCGTTATTTAATTTCACAAATATTATATTATTAAATTTTTAAATTTTTCTTATGATTCGCATTACAGAATTGCGGAAACCCAACATCTGTACACATACCTATGGAACGAGATATCTTTTTTTGAGCATGCATCATGTATGCAAGTTTTACTGGACTTATTGATTTCTCATCTCGATTAACCCTCAACTAAAAACTAATTTAGGACCATAGCCACACCTGCATTTTCCATGATTGTCATCCTATGCACAACCATGTCCTATAGTTATGTATGTTTGAGATAAAGAAATTCTATTTTTATTAATAAACATTTGAATAAGATTGTTCATATAAGAGTGTAAGAAAAATGGGTTAACGGGTCCCCATGAGGGCTGACTCGACCTAAAAAAGTTTTGGTAGGAGTGGTTTTCTGAAAACCACTCCATAACCAACATAAAAGAAAACTTTCCCTTATCTTCTCTCTACTTTAACAAAAAAAATCTCTGTGAAAATGAAAATAACGTAAGAAAGAAAACACAGAGAAAGAGCGCTATTGTGATAAAAAAGTGAAGATAAAAAAAACACCACTGGAGGAAGCATTTGGATTATGGATCAAAACCATTCCGTATGTGATTGAGTTTGGACGAAAGTGAACCACAAACGACAAAGAACACAGGTGATTCAACCATGGAAAAAAAGGTCAAAATTTGGTAAGTTATCTTGAACTTACCTCATATATATTATGTTTAATTCCGCCATTAGTATTAGAGCTATATATTGTTGGATTCCTAATGTTATTTGGCTCTGTTTAATGTATTAAAATACTTCATTTCATGCCATTAAGTATGCAACCCGTTTTATGAAAGCTTGTGGGTCTTTAATGGCAAATCATTGTATGCTTAATGATATTTAGTGATTTTCTAATAGAAGCATGTTTTTACTTGGTAGAAGTAATCCGAAAAGTTTCATGATGATCTAGTTTATAAATTATGAGATATTTTATGCCCTAGGTTGGTTGAAAATTCGATTTTCAGTCTATGAAGAATGATTTTTATTGCAGGAAATTTTTATTATTTGATTCTACTTGTCAAGGGCTTTTTAATTATATATTATACATGAAAATCGGTTTTTAATGAGTGAGATATGGCTGTTTGAAGTTTATGTTGAATTTTAGATTTTCTGAAAAAATCTGAAAAAATGGTGAACAAGATGATAAATAGTAAAATTCTCAGTCAAACAGCCCCTTAACCCGTCTCGACGTATGTAGGTATGTGTGGATGTTTTCAGTAGCCATTATTGGCCAAAACAATACCATTATGCTCAAAATTTGATTTTCTATTTTTTTTGTAAATTAAAATTAATTTTTCAGTTGATAAAAAAAATCCTGAATTGTTTATTGCAAAATTTGGTGAAAATTACAAAAAAATATTTTTTGTGCGCGAAAAATTCTAGAATTTTTTTTGTAAATTTTGGGAAATTAATTTTATATATTAGACACTCAATGGGAGTATTGGGACACTTGTAATTATTTTTCTCAATTTATGAAGCGCATTGAAATTTTATTTTTCTATGATAAGTCTATAAATTGAGTATAGATTGAAATATTATGATTATGAGTGTCAAATACTTACACAATATGATATGAATATTAAGATTGGCTTTGTGACCAAATCTAATATATTTTTTCTATTTTTGATTATTTGTGGTGGTTGTTGAGCATGCTAAGAATAATTTGTGGCAAGAAGCCGGAGTGAACGATAATTAGCATATAATATCTTAAAAATCTTGAAAACCTTAAAGGAGATAATCGATTGTATGTTAACATGCTTATTGACATAAAATAACATGTTTAATTTGTACAATGGAATTATGCATTCTATATGATACTTGAAATTTATGAATGCATGATTATGTTGGAATTTATGAAAATTATAAATGCATATTTATTTTGAGTTTCATGCATTCAATATGATGGTACATGTTTATCTCCTTATGTGAATAAAAAGATACGTTCTTGTATGTATGATTACATATGATATGTAATCTAGTGGGAGTTCTAAGGTTGGAAGAATTTTAGTAATTCTCACCTAGAACTTATGAGATTTTTTGTACTATGAAATTAAATTTGTGATAATGAACATTTTGATGCAGATGATGATTGAGAACTATGTGACCTTTTGAATCTGTGTATTATGGTGAATTATCATAAATTTGAATTTGCTAAGTACAAAATCAAATATATAGATGGGCATGTTTGCGATATCTATAATATTATTGACCATGACAACCAAATCAGATATGTATATTCACTTATAAAAATATATTTTTTTGCAATCATTGTGATACTATATACCAATAGATTTGGTATACTTATAATTGAGTTAAATTGTAACACCCTTTAATCTAACTATAGAACCTAAACAAGCTGATATAGTTAAGTCAAGAAATGTAAATTTTTCATCAATATTAAAGTTATGGTTTTAATAAAAGTTTTCATTTTTAGTTATAAGAGAAAGAATTTGAATCGTTTTAAACATACCATATACATATATCAAAACTGAGTACATATGTTTACAAAACCATAACAGAGCGGCTTATTTAAAAATAAAATAGAGTTTTCAAAATAAACTACAAAACAGGTCGAAGCATGGCATATGAACAAATCTCTGTCCGGCCGCTCTAGAGACTCAGTCAACCTCTAAACTTATACATTTCCACATGTATCATATGAATCTAATGAGCTAAAGGTTTAGTAAGATGAAACTGATGCAATAACAAATAATATATATGCACATCTCATAAATCATTAAATGTAATTTTCTATTTAATAACTTTCATTCATAAATCATACTTTAGGGCCCTTGAAGTGTGGCACCCAACTAATAGCGATAGACCGTGGTTTTCGGAATCTGTTCATAATGATTGGCCAATAAGAGAACTAATATGGGGTTTCCATACTTGGTCTTTCAACCTCAAGTATTAACCGTATTCTATCTCATTCATTGTGGCTTTCCTATACCGATTTTTCAACCTCAAGTATTTGCCACTATTTGTTGGGTCCGCCGGTCCCTCCCGCCTCCCTCGTCTACCCGACCATCAATTAAGTACCATACTTCCTTTTTAAAAACCTCATTATATTCTTAATAGTGTCATGCTTCATAAACCATAAATGCATCAAATATTACATCATTTGACAAACAATAACAATCACATTAAAATATGAACAAACATTATATAATTCTCGTGATACAGCAAATGAAAGAATCAACTTACCTCAAGTCCACTTTGTGGCAAGTGAAAAGACCAATCTTTTTTGAAGATAGGATGTGTTAAAAGTCTAGCATAATCAAATCATGTACCATTTAATATCTTTTTTATAAATCATTTAGTCTATTCTATTTAAAGTTTATATACACTTTTTAATCTTTTGTAAATAATTCCATATCAATTACATAGAACTTGTTCTAGTTTGTGTTCTATGAATTACTATGGATTGAATTCAATTTTTGTGAGTATGAGAGTGTGGAAATATGGAGGAACTTAGGAGAATAAGGATGGTCATTGTTTAGGTGCTTCCACAAGAAATATTGATGAAAATAATTTCTCTGACCTTTTATAGAGAGGTAAGTGGAGGGTGATGATTGGTTGCATTATGCTTGGTGTCTTCACATGCCAAAAGCCACGTTCATGGGCTAAGGAGATGATAAAAATTAATGCTTTAGTGTTATATTCAAGTGCAATGCGGTTTAAAATGATTTCATGCAATCTAGTCAACCAACCAATCAAATTGCACAATTTTGCATATTTTTAGTTCTTAACCAAATTTAACATATTTAAAGCAAATATTTAGGAAAATAATCACTTTAGAATGTAATAGGTATGGAGCAATACGAATAATTTATTTCATGGTCATTTAACACATCAATCTTCCTTAACTGAGATACCGAGTTTTTCACTACAAAAAGGCACTTAAGGAATATGTTAAATCAACAAACAAAAGTTTGATCTCATATTTCATGTACTAATGCATGTTAAAGAATAACTAGAGCATATAATAACTATTATTCAAGTTCATGCAATCATGCTATTTGTATGCCATAATTCAATAATACATATTGATTAGATGCATATTCATGCAAAATGCTTATTATTGGCAATATAAGAGAGAATTGGGCATTACGATCCTTCATTCCTTAAAAAAATTATCCTCAAAATTTGACGTACCAAATAATTCTGGATACTTGCTATGCATTTCTTTTTCTCTTTCCCATGTGGCCTCTTCTATAGAATGATTCCTCCATAATACTTTAACACAAATCTTTTTCGTACTCAACTTTTTTTCCTTCTAATCCAATATTTGCACCGGTTTCTCTTCATAAGCTAAATCAGGAGTCAATTCCAACGGTTCATAACTCAACACATGAGAAGGGTTTGAAATGTACTTTCTCAACATAGACACATAGAAAACATTCTGAACACTAGATAAAGATTGGAGTAAGGCCACTCTATAAGCTTTATCACCAACTCTTTCGAGAATTTCGAATGGGCCGACATACCTTGGGCTGAGTTTTCCTTTCTTTCCAAATCTCATAACACCTTTCATATGAGCTACTTTTAAGAACACATGATCCTAATGGCATACTCTAGATATTTTCTTCGTTAATCTGCATAACATTTCTATCTACTCTGCGCAATCTTCATTCTCTCTCGTATCTTCTCCACTACCTTAGTGGTATGTTGAACTATTTTTGGACCAAGTAGGCTTCGTTCTCCAACTTCATCCCAATGAATTGGAGATCTACATTTTCTTCCATATAATGCTTCATAAGGCGCCATTCCAATTGTTGATTGGTAGCTATTATTATAAGTAAACTCCACTAATGGAAGCTTTGCATCCCAATTCCCTTAAAAATCTAGCACACAAGCTCTTAATATATTTTCTAATATCTGAATAACCCTCTCTGATTGCCTATCACTTTGTGGATGAAATGTTGTACTGAATGCAAGTTTCGTTCCCATGGCACTGTGTAAGCTCTTCCAAAATGTAGATGTAAACTTAGGATCTCTATTAGACACTATTAAAACTAGCACCCCATGTAACCTGACTATCTCTTTAATATATTGTTGAGCATACTGGTCCATATTGTATGTGGATTTCACTAGAAAAAAATAGCTGATTTAGTTCATCTATCAACAATCACCAACATGGAATTATACCCCTTTTGTGTTCTAGGTAATCCAAGCCAAAGTCCATTGTAATGTGCTCTCATTTCCACTCTGGAATCAACAAAGGCTTCAACAACCCTGATGGTCTTTGATGTTCAATCTTAACTTGTTGACAAGTTAGACATTCAGCTATAAATTTTTATATCTCTCTTCATTTTAAGCCACCAATAATGTTGTTGTAAGTCCTTATACATTTTTGTGCTACCTAAGTGTACTGAGTAAGGAGTAGTATGAGCTTCTTCTAAAATATCTCATTTCATGGCCTTGTCAAACGCCACACCCAGTCTCCCTTTATATCGAATAATCCCATCATCAGTAATAGAGAAGTCTGGCCTCTTTCCAGCCTCAATCATTCTTTTCAATCTACACAAATGCATGTCCACCTTTTGACCTTCTCTGATTCTATCTTGAAGTGCAGGTCTCAACACTAAGGCTAACAACAAACGCTTTTTCTCTTTAGGTACAATTTCAAGCCTAATCTCTACAAATCTAGTAATATTGACTTTTGTGTAATAAAAAGAAAAGATGTGGATTTTCTGCTTAATACATCTGCAACCACATTCGCTTTACCAAGATGATAGTTGATCACGCAATCATAATTCTTCACAAGTTCTAACCATCTTCTTTGTCTCATATTAAGCTCTTTTTGGGAAAGAAGTATTTCAAACTCTTATGATCTGTGTATATCTCACACTTCTCACCATATAAATAATGTCTTCAAATTTTCAAGGTAAAAACCACAACAGCAAGTTCCAAATCATGGGTTGGATAATTTTTTTCATATTCCTTCAATTGCCTTGAAGCATAGGCAATAACCTTCCCATTTTGCATCAAAACAACACCCAAACCATTTTTTGAAGCGTCTCTATACACCACGAATCCATCAATTTCAGTTGGAATGGTAAGAACAAGAGCTGTAGTCAATTTATATTTCAGTTCTTGAAAAGTTCTTTCACAAGCATCGGTCTACAAGAACTTCAATTCTTTTCTTGTCAACATTATCATTGGAGTTGCTATCTTTGAAAATCCCTGAACAAATCGTCAATAGTACCCTGCTAATCCCAAGAAACTCTTACTTCTGATACATTTGTTGGTGTTGACCATGTAATGACAGTTTCTACCTTACCCGAATCAACAAAAATACCATCCTTGGATACTACATGACCTAGGAATACCACTTGTTCAAGCCAAAACTCACACTTCTTGAATTTAACATACACAACTATTTTTCCTTAAGAACTTGCTACACAATCTTCAAATGTTCTTTGTGCTCTTCTTTATCCCATGAATAAATTAGGATATCATCAATAAACACAATCATAAATTTATCAAGATATTGCTTGAACACCCTATTCATTAGATCCATAAAAGCTGTAGGGGCACTTGGTTAAACCGAAAGGCATACTAGAAATTCATATTGTCCATACCTTGTTTGGAATGCAGTCTTTGGTATGTCTTCTTCCTTGATCTTCAATTGATGATACCTAGAGCGCAAATCTATTTTAGAAAATACAAATGCTCCCTGTAATTAATCAAACAATCATCTATTATGGGAGTGGATACTTATTCTTGACTGTTATTTTATTCAACTCTCTATAATCAATGCACAACCACAATGTATCATCCTTCTTTTCACGAACAACACAGGTGCTCCCCAAGAAGAATAACTAGGGCGAATAAAACCCTTGTCAAGCAATTCTTGCAATTGAACTTTTAACTCTTTCAATTCTATTGGTGCCATTCGGTACGGTGCTTTAGAAATAGGAGTAGTTCATGGCATAACATCAATCACAAATTTGATCTCTTGATTCGGTGGTAGTCTCGAAATCATCTCTGGAAATACCTCAAGAAATTCTTGAACCATATCTACATTTTCTGGCTTCAATTGTGCTTCAACCAAGGTGTTCAGAACACTTACCAAATATCCAACACAATCTTTATTCAACATCTTTTGAACTTTGAAAGTAGATATAATTGGTAAGGACCGTGAGAATAAGGTACCACTAAACACAAACTGTTCTTCTCCAGGTGGCTAAAAAATCACAATCTTCTTATTATAATCAATTGTTGCATGATATTTGGTAACCCAACCCATACCTAGAATAATCTCAAAATTTGGCATCGATAAAACAACGAGATCTGCATAGAGAGTTCTATCACTAATCTAAAAAAACAAGCCCTTAACATTTGGTTGGAATCCATTTCTTTCCTGGATAGAACAGTCACATTGTACCTTACTTTTAATAAATCTGGTGTAATACCTAATTTCTCACAAATGCACGTGATGCAAATGAATGTGTAGATCCAGAATCTATCAATGCAATTGCAGGTATCCCATAAATTAAAATAGTACCTGTGACTACGGAAGCATCTGCATCGACTTGTTCTTGTGTTATTGCATATACTCTCCCTTGAACTTTCCCCTGCACTGTTGGACAATCCTTTACTATATGTCCAGGCTTTTTACACTTAAAGCAATGATTAGTACCACTATAGCATTCCCAAAATGATTCTTTCCACACTTAGCACATTTAGGCCTTTCAACTATAGTAAAAGTTTGTCCAACTCTAAGACATTTTTCATTCCCTTGGTTTGATTCTTGCTCTCCTTTCTTCCACTGATTCAGATTTCTGGGAGTGAATACTTGCTTCTTTTGTTGATGAAATTTCTCAATCTCTTTCTCATCTAAGTCAACCATCAAAACCTTGTCCACCAGTTCCCTAAACTCTGTTACTGAAGACATTCTCACATCTTTTCTAATTTTAGGATTAAGGCCCTCAAGAAATGATCCATCTTCTTATTGTTATCTCTGGTGATGTATGACACGTACTTGCAACCCTGTTTAAATTTTTTCACATAATCACATACAGACATCCTCCTTGTTTTAACAATAAAAATTCTTTTACTTTGAGCAACCTAGCATTTCTAGTGAAATACTTATCATAAAATATTATTTTAAACCTCTCCCAAGTTAGCTCTTTCATATTCACTGCAAGTTTAGCTCCTTCCCACTAGGTTCTAGCATCCTTCTTCAACAAGAAGATTGCACAGAGTACCTTCTCAGTATCATCAATTCTCATGTAGTCAAAGATAGTATCCAATGATTTAACCCATTCCTCTGCAACCATAGGATCAAACCCACCAGTAAAATCAACAAGTTCTATCTTTCTAAACTTCTCATATACAGCCTATGAAGGATCTTATCGAGCTTGTGGTGGAGTAAGTCGTTGATTCTATTCTTGGGTTCTTTATTGCATATCAGTAATTGTTGTATTGTTCACCATGCATTCTATTTTGTTGTTGAATGAGATTAGTCAAATTGTCCACCACACTATGATTAGCCTCATGATCATCCATTGTCTTCCTTTATGGTGCCATGACCAGATATGCATTACCAATCTCATTCCATTCATTAGCCAATAATAAATGCATAATCATAACAATGATATAGAATAAAATATAATCAAATAAACATAAAGTAAAATAAACAAGTAGTTGACCGAGTTTCCCAACTAGGATATGTTCATATGCCTTCTTCTATCTACAAGAATGACTAAACCTTCACTCTGATACCACAAACTATAACACTCTTAACCTAACTATAGAACCTTAACAGCTGATACAGTTAAGTCAAGAAATGTAAATTTTTCATCAATATTAGAGTTATGATTTTAATAAAAGTTCTTATTTTTAGCTATAAGAGAAAGAACTTGAATCGTTTTAAACACACCATATACATATATCAAAACTGAGTACATCTGTTTACAAAACCATAATAGAGCGGCTTATTTAAAAATAAAACAGAGTTTTCAAAATAAACTACAAAATAGGTCGAAGCATGGCATATGAACAAATCTCTGTTCCGGCCGCTCTAGAGACTCAGTCAATCTCTAAACATGTACATTTTCACCTACATCACATGAATCTAATGAGCTAAAGGCTCAGTAAGATGAAATTGATGCAATAACAAATAACATATATGCACATCTCATAAATCATTAGATGCAATATTCTATTTAATAACTTTCATTCATAAATTATTCTTTAGGGCCCTTGAAGTGTGGTACCTAACTAATAGCGATAGACCGTGGTTTTCGAACCTGTTCATAATGATTGACCAATAAGAGAACTAATATAGGGTTTCCATACTTGGTCTTTCAACCTCAGGTATTAACCATATTCTAACTCATTCATTGTGGCTTTCCTATACTGATTTTTCAACCTTAAGTATTTGCCACCATTTGTTGGGTCCACCGGTCCTCTCGCGTCTCTTGTCTACCCGACCATCAATCAAGTACCATACTTTCTTTTCAAAAACCTCATTATATTCTTAATAGTGTCATGCTTCATAAACCATAAATGCATCACACATTACATCATTTGACAAATAATAACAATTACATTAAAACATGAACAAACATTATATGATTCGTGATACAGCAAATGAAAGCTTCAACTTACCTCAAGTCCACTTTGTGGCAAGTGAAAAAACCAATCTCTTTGAAGATAGGATGTGTTAAAGGCCTAACATAATCAAATCATGTACCATTTAATATCTTTTTTATAAATCATTTAGTCTATTCTAGATAAAGTTCATATACACTTTTTAATCTTTTGTAAATAATTCCATATCAATTACATAACTTTAAAAATAATGCATACTCCATATTTTACTACTAATTCAAGACATTAACATTAGGGAAGCCATTAAATAACTAATAATTCAAACATAATATTAGGGCAACCCCTAAAACATGCACATAATCCAAATTAACATGACGTAAATTCGGTTCTAACTTAAATTGATTGTACCCTTCAATTAAGCAAACTAATTGCTATTATTTTCAATCATTCAAAGAAACTTCCAAAAAGAATATAAGTATTACAATATTAATAGAAATAAGTAAATTAAGCATATTTCACAAGATTATCAATTTTGCTAAAAACTAGCTTAGCTTGGTTTTGGCTTCAAGTGTAACTTACTTAAGTTTCAATCATACAAAAACATACTAAAACATGTAACCATCCAAGATACTACAAACTCATCATAAGAAACATTGAAAAAGAATATACCTTGATTAAGTTGGAATTAAGCTTCAAAATTAATAGTTTTCAAGCTTAAAAATGGTGGAACTTGTTCTAGTTTGTGTTCAATGAATTCCTATGGATTGAATTCAATTTTTGTGAGTATGAGAGTATAGAAATTTGGGAGGAAATTAGGAGAATAAGGGTTGGTTGTTTTTGAGGTGCTTCCACAAGAAATATAGATGAAAATAATTTTTTTGACCTTTCAAAGAGATGTAAGTGGAGGGTGATGATTGATTGCATTATGCTTGGTGTCTTCTCATGCTAAAAGCCACATTCATGGGCTAAGGAGATGACAAAAATTGATGCTTTGGTGTTATAATCAAGTGCAATGCGGTTTAAAATGATTTCATGCAACCTAGTCATCCAACCAATCAAATTGCACTATTTTACATACTTTTAGTTCTTAGCCAAATGTAACATATTTAAAGTAAATATTTAGGCAAATAATCACTTTAGAATGTAACAAGTATGGAGGAATACGAATAATTCATTTTATGGTCATTCAACACATCAATCTTCCTTAATCGAGATACCGAGCTTTTCACTATAAAAAGGCACTTAAGGAATATGTTAAATCAACAAACAAAAGTTTGATCTCATATTTTATGTACTAATGAATGTTAAAGCATAACTAGAGCATATAATAATAATTATTCAAGTTCGTGCAATCATGCTATTTGTATGCCATAATTCAATAATACATATTGATTAGATGCATATTCATGCAAGATGCTTATTATTGGCTATGTTGGAGAGAATTGGGCATTGCATAAATGATCTAGAGAGCATTAACCAAGTCGTGTAAGACTTAGTGTGGATCATAGTCCTCAATAGAGGAAACATCAACAGGTTTACCAAAAGTGGAAAAGAGAGTACACTGCTTATACTATTTGGGTAAATTATATAATTGATGTCTCATATGCGAATAAGAGAATCATACTATTGAACTATTGATCTATGGATGTACCTAAGAGAAATATATAAGTACAATTGAGAATTGAGACATTAAATGGCTGGCAATAGTTTGACAATAAACACTTTATGCATTAAAGACCTTGCATTTAAGGGTGGTGTCAAATACTTTTAGAGTTTATAGTCAGCTAGCAATGTTTTCGTTGATGAGTAATAAGTTCAAGGTTAATCATCTCTTTCTAATAATAGGGAATATCTGAAAGTCAAATTTGATTTACTCAATGTAAAAAGACTTTCTTGAATGATGTTTGTCATGTTAAGCATTTGGATAAGTGGCTAGTTGCTGCTAGGCTAATGGCTTTTGCCTTATGGCTAAGACTAGGTTTTAAGAGGGCTTCAGGCTCTTAATATAACTGAGATCATAACAAAGGACATAATAGAAAATAGATTGGAAATGAATCTTTTAAGAAGAACAAACCTAACTACTGAATGAAGTGAAGTGGTATAGGGTTAAAAGTGCTATAGTAACCATATTATTGGTTTATTTCACTCGTGAATGCAATAAGTTGAAAATATAGCACTTAATGACGCTTCTATAAATGTTATTTACACATGAAGCACTATATTACTAAATCTTATCCTATGTGGATTATAGATTTATAGTAATTGGATATTGAGAGACATTTGTGGAATTTTGTCAAGTTCACTTTGGTATAAAATAGATATATGTAGAATTAAATTGAAATCAAATTTAAAAATTAGTAGTATTTGCATGTTTGAATTGCAAGATGGCCATGCTATTATTCTACAAAGTATCCAATGTACAAGAATTTATAGAACTTGATTTTTAAAATTGTTCTTCTAAGATTATTTATTTTGCTTGAATTTGTATTGTGACTTGGTTAGTATCTACTAGAAGATACTTATTGTGGTGCTAAATATTTTGAATAGTTAGTGGTGATGAATTATGACCAATGCATGTTTAATTACTACATTAATTATTTTATTTCAATCAATGTTTGTTTTCTGAGTAATGTATATATGCACTCTGTGTACATGATCAGGTCATAATGGATAGAAACATAAAATGGTAAGAGAAGACTCATTGAGTTTATCTTTTACAGTTGATTGTCGACTTGTGCCATAAGTTCAAATTGGAACCATTCAAAAGACTATAGAGTAGAGCTTCCTTTGCTATTAATTCTTATAGATATCTGTGATTAGATTAATGTGAAGGTTATGGAGGCATGGAGTCTCATAGTTTATTACATTTGTAAAACATTCACATGCCTTGATCATATTTGTTTGATATCTCATAATTTGAAATACTATAGTGCTTAAGAATATGAGAGAATCAAATTGATATTCAAGACTAGACCTAAGGCGTGAATGATTTTTCGATCATTTAGATGATCTATGTAATGAAGAAAGAGTTGCAAGGTAATTTACTATTCCTAACATGCCTGCATAGAATGGTGTTTTAAAAGAAGGAATAGAAAATTATTTTGATATAACGAGATCTATGAAAACTCAAGTTAACTTATTGATTTTATTTTGGAAAGATCTTTTAGTTAATTGGAGTCTACATTTGTATTAGAAAACTTTCATAATTGAATTTTTCATTCAATAAAAGCTATGGACAGGTGGATGATCTGGCCTAAGCTACTTTAGAAGTTGAGAATTGATTGTTTCTAATTATAAATTTTCAAACGAATTTAAAAATTAGATCTTTGAGACAATAAAAGTATATCTTGAAGATATACTAAATAGTATAAGGGGTACATGTTCTAAGTGAACAAGAAGATGGAATTATAATTCGCATTAGATCAAAGAATATTTTCAGGAGAGTGACTTTCCTAGGAGGGAAGATCTTAAAGAAAAAAATAATTCTTGGTTGAGTTAAATGATTTAAATTGTAGCTATGCGCTTGATAGATCACTTATGATGCAAAATAATTATTGTTTCCAAAATTTGAGTGGGAGCAATTCTACTTAAGTGATCAAGTTTTATCACTTATGGTGTAAGAATATTTATTGTTTTCTATTTTGAGTGGGAGTAATTTTATTCAAGTGATCAAGTTAAAACTGAATCAGAACTTTGTGCAAGCACAAAATAGTCTCCAGAAGATGATGTAGAGTCTAATATGGTAAGACTCTATCATGTCCTACAAAGGTAATTGAATTAAGAAATGGAAGAATACTATGCAACTATGAAATTTGTTAGCCTATATGGCCTTTGGGTTATTGTACTACTTAAAGATTTGAGTTGTAAAGTTGCTATAAGCTATAATTTTTAGCACAATAGCAAATGCTTCAAACCAAGTTTGGAGTTTTGGTTAAACTTTGGAACAAGGCTATTTAGAATTAATGTGTTCTCAAAACATAGCTGATATAATTATTATGAGGTGTAAAGTTCACCCAGTGGTTAAAAAGGTTATACTTTTGAAGATAAACCTTGTCATTGATGGTGATATATGGTTCTATTCTATTTTCTTGGTTATTATAGATATCTAAGATTTAGAATTGCATCAAATTGACTAAAGACTATATTCTCAAATGGAGAATTATATAAACAAACCTATATAGAATGCTTGAAAGATTCCCTAGTACAAGGCCAATAAGATAAAATTTGTGAACTTAAAATCTTCATGACCCAAGGCAGTTTTTGAGAGGATGGTACATAAGATTTCAAAACGTGGTGATCTCATACATTTTCATCATAGAGATGAAGACCATTATTCTCTTGTAAAAAAGTCTATTAAGAGGTTTATAATTCTATCTCTTTATTGGTGATATCATATTAACTAAGAAAATAAGAAGTATGTATATGTCATTGAGATATGGTTATCCTTTAACTTATGAGTTAGAGGACATGATGAGTAAAAGTCAGTACTTTGTGTTAAAATCCATGCAAATCATTCAAAAGGCATCTTACTTTGTGCTTAGAGTCATATTTGTAGAATTTTAGAATGATTTAAAATGGAGAGTTTTAAACTCATAAATACTCCTATGTTATGAATTTTCAACCTTAAAGTGTGTCCAAAGACTCCAAAAAAAAGTGTCTAAACCACTATATCTCAATAATTATTATTTGGAGCTTGATGTGCATTGTGACCTATACTTCCTCAAAATATTTATTATGCCGTGGATGAGAAAGTATCAATCCAATCCTAATGAGTAGCATTGGATAACAATAGTGATCAAAATGTTTGGATACATTATGAAAACTACAGATGGTTTCCTTTAGGTATGAAGGAAAGTTTTCTTTGTGATTAAGATAATATACATAAATGATTGAGGAGGTGATTTAGATGAACGTAAATATACCTCCGAGTTTGCTTTCTTACGTGGCAAAGTTATATCTTAGAGTAGCAAGAAGTAAATATGTGTAACATTGTGCATAGTTTGAACTTGTGGCACGTGAATATTTTTGCAAACTACAAGTGCACGATATCAAGTTTTAATACAATGGTGAATTGAGTATCGTATCTACAAGGATTGTAATAAAAAATTACAGCAAGTACCGTAGTTCAAATAGTCTCGATTTTATCTAGAAAATCAAGTGATAATTGGTAAACAAAGTAGAATAAGATAAAAATTGCAAAATAGAATAGTGGAGTTCTTAGAAGTAATACAGCAAACACCTTATGAGCAAAAAATTCTAAAGGAATGACTCACCTAATTATCACCTATGTTATTCCTTTCAAAACATACCAATTCAAGTTAACAACACATGTAAGTTAAGAATTTCTAAGCTCATCAATTCCCTCTCTCAAGTGTTAAATTGACTATGAGTTCCAACATGAATTTCAATATCTCTATAAAAAGTCAAGAATAAAACTCTACTAAAGTTCAATGAATTCTTCTTCAAAACTTCAAATGTTTCATAAGCTTCTCAAATCTATGATTCCTAGGTTGTTTTATCCTTATGATCATGTATAATATTCCCTCTCTTGAGTATCGAATCTCATACATCAACAATCTCAATTAATGACCAAATAATCAAGAGGCAATACTAAGCAAGACAACACAAACAAGATGAATAACTTGAACTAATATTGTTTCGAATTCAAAACATAGGATCAAATAAGGTTATTTCATCCTCTAAACAAAAAAGTTTAGTTCATCATGTATGAATACAACTTCAAAAAATACATAATAAAGAACATGTAAATTGTTCACCAATTTATGAAGTAAGAGGAATGGTTGAAGCTTTCCTTGTCTCCAACAATGACTCTCTTGTCTTCAGGAATGGCTCTCTCTGTCCAACATGCCTCTTTTTGTCCAGAACAACTTCTCTTATTTTAGAATGCCTTTGGAGATTCTTTAAGATCCTCAAAATTAGATGAGAGATACCCTAAAGAGGGCAAAAAGCCATTTTTCCCCTTTCATCTATGTGGCAGCGCCTAGGCACTGACTGGACAGCTCGATGCTGAACATTTTGTCCAAAACCATTTTCTACAGCGCCTGCAGCTTTTTTCAACCAATTTTTCACCACCTTCTAAGCTAAACTGGGATTTGGTGTCTTCATAAGAATTGTAGCCTTATCTTTTAGAGTTTTATATCTTCATGAATAATCTCAATATGACATCTATGTAGAGAGTTATACCTAAAATACTAAGATGTGCCATATTAGAAAGTTTTAGTCCAGGGTTAACTTTTGAAATTAATGTTTCTCATTGAAATCGAAAGAACTGAATTTTGTAGTAAACATAAAAATTGTAGATCTATCTCTTGGATTTCCAATGGATCAAAAATCAAGTCAATATAATATTAGATCAAAGACTTATGATTGAAATTCAACTAATGTCATCAGTAGCAACACAATGCGGGTTCTTTCAAAATTTCAACCAAGTTTTTGTTTGTTTCCATTTTCTTCTCATTTTTGCCATTACCTAGAATATTTCAAACTAAATCATAAAAATTAACATAAACAATTAAAAACAAACCAAATGTCAATGAAAAGACATATGAATTATTGGTATAAAACTAACTTATCAAATACCCCCAAACTTGAAGATTTGCTTGTCCTCAAGCATCAAACATAAATTCTCAATAAAACCCCTCTATAAATTAGGTAACCAAAGTCAAGAAAGATTTTTTTATCATCTCATCTTAGAAAATTAGAAAAATATACCAAGTTTACATGTTAACATGCATATTAGTTTCACTTAACTTCATGGTCTTTGGGGTGTGAGTGTGAAAGTAGTAGTTTATCAACTTTGATTTATCATCTGGATAGGTTTATAAAGCCAACTACTCATATTTGATTCACTTTTAAAGTGTTTACCAAACTCTATAGGCTTATTTTTCACACTAATCTCCACTAATATAGGTAGATCATAGCATCAAATATCAAAAGGACTTCCAAATCTTGTATTGTGAGGCTTGGGTAATGGTGGGAATATATGAAAATTATAGCTAAAAATTACCCATTTTACACAATCATACTAGAACATTTATGAATGAGCATCAACTTCTTCATCAATCCCTTCATTTTTCTCTATTAAGCATCCCGTTTTTCTTCTTTTTGATCTTGGATTACCCCTAAACTTATATCTTTTGTTGTATGCAATAGGGGTCTATTTGTTTTAGGGAGTTCAAATTATACACCTCAATTCATAATCTCTTCATTTTCATCCATTTTTAATCTTTTCTTCTCTTTATTTTATTTTTTAATACAACAATTCATTCAATAATGATTGCGTAAATGAGAAGAAAAAGGGTTGAATATTGAAAAAAAATTCATAAAGCTCGATAATGTATGTACAATGTCCAAAGAATTGTTTCAATAGGCTCAAGAGGGGACATTAGGGAATAATTCAAGTATAAGTTGGCTTCAAATGCTCAAACGGTCTAAAAATGGCCTAAATAATCTCCTTAATGCTATGTCACCTAGGATTTCACCTCGACTAGTGATCAAACAAGTTCTAGAGGTTGGTGGGATCATTCAGGAAATAATTAGACCTTATAAACTGTCTCTAAATAATTAAATGTAACTTAACAAACTACTTACTGCATCAAGATTCACAAGACCTCATAAAGTAAATAAAATCAATTTTTAATGTTTAGACATGTAAACAAACGTACTTATTCTAATATTCACTTTTTTTATTTTTTTATTTTTTCAAACATGCACATAGTTCATCACTAAACGTGACAATCAATAAACTAAATAAGTCAATGAACCAAACTTAACAAGTTACAAACAAGCATTAAACTTCTCAAGCAACAAGCAATTATCCTAAACTCCTAAACTCCCTTCCCAAACTTAATATAAGCATTGTCCTCAATGAGTGAGAGAATTATAAAACAAGAGGATTTTCCTGAAAATGGGTGGTGTTCTTTTGGAATTAAAACCTTGCTATATTTTTATTTTTTCTTCAGCCTTTAGCTTGCAAAAATATGTAAAATATCAAAGAACAATTATCATGATATAAAACAACATAAGAATAACAAGAAATAAAACAACACACATGAAAATAAGAAAAGAGAGCTTGGGTTGCCTCCAAAAAGCGCTTTGTTAAAGTCTTTAGCTAGATTGAAATCGAATACCTTATGTTGCTTCTCTAAGTGAAAGATTAGACAACTTCAAAATTTCATTTCCGTAATAGTGTTTCAACCTTTGTCCATTGATAAAACAAAATAATGTGTCATCCTTACCTTTGAGCTCAATCGCCCCAAATAGAAATATCTTTTTGACAATGAAGGGACCGGACCATCTATATTACAATTTCCCTGAAAAAAGTTTTAAACTGGAATTGAAAAGCAACACAAGTTGTTTGGGTTGAAATTCCCTTCTCAAGATCATTTTGTCATGCCATTATTTTGTTTTTTCTTTATAGATTTTAGAATTTTCATAGGCATCAAACCTAAATTCCTCCATTTCAACAATCTTTTTTCTCCAATTGCCTTTGTATCAAAATTTAATTGTTGCATAGCTCAATATGCTCTATGTTCATGCTCAACGTAGAGGTGACAAGCTTTTTCATAAACTAATCGATAAGGAGAGTTTTATATGATGTGTGGTATGCCTACAATGCATCATCAAGCTTATGGCCCAATCCTTTCGATCAATGCTTACCATTTTCTCAAGGATTTGCTTTATTTCCCAATTTGAGATTTTGGCTTATCCATTTAATTAAGAATGGTGGTGGTGTAATTTTGTTGGGCATTATCAAGTGTTCAACTTGCATAGTAAATGGCTTTGAAAACTTTTTCTCTTCTTTGTCCAAACACTGCTCCAACCACATAATTACTAACATCATATATAAGCTCAAACGGTTGGGTTCAATCCGGTATCACCATAATAGGAGCTAAAATAAGAGCCTTCTTGATGTGATCAAAGGCTTGTAGGCAATCATCATTAAAATCAAATAGCTTGTCTTTTTCCAAAGGTTGCATAAAGATTTTACAATTTTTGAAAAATCTTTAATAAATCTTCTATAAAACCCGGCATGTCCTAAAAAATTACGAATAGCTTTCACATTGAGTAGTGGTGGAAGTTTTTCAATAGCAATAATTTTTGCTCGGTCTGCCTCAAGTCCTTTAGAGGACACTCAGTGACCTAAAACAATACCTTCTTTTACCACAAAATGGCATTTTTCCTAATTTAAAACAAGGTTAGTCTCCTGGCATCTCTACAAAATAAGAGAAAGATTATGTATACATATATCAAATGAGGAGCCAAAAACTGAAAAATCATCCATGAAAATCTCCATTATGGTCTCCACTATATTATGAAAATTGCCATCATGCATATTTAAAATGTGGCTAGGGCATTGCATAATCTAAATGGCATTCTTCGAAAAGCAAAAGTACCATAAAGGCATGTGAATATTATTTTCTCTTAATCTTCGGGTGCTATGACAATTTGATTGTACCCCTAATAACTATCAAGAAAATAATAGTATTAATACCCTACAAGTTGGTCTAACATTTGATCGATAAATGGAAGGGGAAAATGGTTTTTACAAGTAGATTTATTAAGTTTTCTATAATCAATACATATTCGCCAACTTGTGACTATTTTTGTTCGTATTAATTCATTGTTATCATTTTGAACTATGGTCATGCCACCTTTTTTGGAACTACTTGAACTGGACTTACCCAAAAGCTATCAAAAATTGCATAAATAATTCCAGCATTCAACCATTTCAAAACTTCATTTCTTACAACCTCTTTCACTGCAGGATTTAGTCTGCGTTGATGTTCAATATATGATTTGTAAGATTCTTCCATTAAGATTTGATGCATGACAATTGAAGGACTAATACTTTTTAAATTAGAAATTGACAAACCAATAGTAGATTTATGCTCTCTTAAATTACGAAGCAACTATTCAACATCTAAAGAAGATAGGGATGCTAAAACAATTATTGGATAAATGTTTTTAGCACCTAGAAATTCATACCGCAAATGCTTGGGAAATGCTTTCAACTCCGGTGATATTGTTTGTTCCTTGATTGTGGTATCTCCTATTGTTTCCTTGCATTTATCCTTCTTCAACTCCACCTCTCTTGATTCAAGAAAGAGCATGTATTAAATCCTCATTATCAATATCATGATGATTATCTTACATTTTGGAAAGAACAATGCATTGCTCTAAAGGTTCGGTAGGAATTTGTTTGAAAAAATGATCATGCAAGCAAGTTTCTAACATTTTAATCCTATTACAAGTATGTGGTTCTTTTTTAAACTTCAATGCACGATAAATGTTAAACATCACTTTATCCTCATTAACTCTTAGAGTTGATTCACCATGTTGCACATCAATCAAAGCACGCTTGGTAGCAAGGAATGGTCGACCAAGAATTAAAGGAATTTCTTAGTCTTCCTCCAAATCTAACACCACAAAATCTGCAGGAAATATGAATTTATCCACTTTGACCAGTACAACTTCAACAACTTCTCTTGGATAGGTGAGAGACCTATCCGCCAATTGCAAGGTGATAGTGGATGTCTTGACTTCTCTAATTCCTAATTTCCTGAAAACAGAAAGTGGAATCAAATTAATGCTAGCTCCAAGATCGCATAATGCTTTATCAAAGAAATATCCTCCTATGGTAATAGGAATAGTAAAACTCCCTAGATCCTTCAATTTTTTGAGGAAGCTTTTTCTGTAAAATAGCACTGCACTCTTCTATGAGATTTATAGTTTCAAACTACACCAATCGTCTTTTTCTTAACATCATCTTTCACGAACTTGGCGTAGTTGGGCATTTGCTCAAGAGCATCTACAAAAGGAATATTAATATGAATTTTCTTGAAGATTTCCAAAAATTTTGCAATTGTAAATCAATCTTTTTCTTTTGAAATCTCTGTGGAAAAAGAATGGAAACATTAAATTTAGAAGTTTCAAAGTTAAGAGTAGATTTTAGCTTCTCAGCCCCTGTTTGTTCATTTAATTGTCTTGCTTCTTCCTTTGGTTGTTCCTCCATAGGACTTTGACTTGAAGTGCTTGCCATTGGCTCATCAATATTAGAACTTTTCATTTTCAGCCCCTTGATTTTGGTTCCACTTCAATGTTGGATAGCTTTACAATGCTCCCTTGCATTGATTTTCATAACACTTGGAAAGTTTCTTTTATGTTTTTTAGCATTAAATTCAATAGCAAGCTATCCAATTTTAGTCTCCATTAATTTCATTTGAGCTCCTAAACTTTGAAACTAGCTGCTCCAATTAAGTCTCATTGTTGTCTATTTTTGTTTCATCCTTATTCAATCAGGCTCTTGTCTCGCTAATGAAAGTGCTGATCAAATCCTCTAAATATGCCTTTTTTGCACCTATTTGAGGGTTGGGATGTGGTGGATTGTTGTAACCCGATAGGGGTTGAAGCACATTTTGATTATTTGCATAGGAAAATTTCTTATGATTTCTAAGCCCCGGATGGTAGTGAGTAGGTAATTGATTTCCCCTAAAATTAAAATTATAGTTATTGACAAAGTTTACCTGCTCATTACCTTTGGTTTCTATAAATAAAGTGCAAGTGGATGCCATGGAGTCTATTCCTTGAGAAGCTCCATTAGAAATCCAAGCTGCAAATTGGTTAGAAATAGTAGAAACTTATGCAGCTAATAGTGTAAATGAATCTACCTCAAAAACACCAACAACCTTTTTAATGAAAGACCTCTCGGAAAGCCATTAATAGCTATTAGTAGTCATCTTCTCAAGCAAAATATGGGCTTCATTTGTGGTCTTAAACATCAAAGCCCCACCTGCAGCAGCATCTATTATGGTTTTAGTTTGCCCGTTCAAACCATTATAGAAGCATTGTACCTGTTGTCAATCCTCATAACCATGTTGAGAACACCTTCTTAGAAAATCTTTAAACCTCTCCCAAACTTCATATAGTGGCTCAAAATCTTGTTGGCGGAATTGAGCTATCTCACTCTTGAGTTGAAGTGTCTTGCTTGGTGGAAAGTACTTAGCAAGGAATTTTTATGTCAAGTCATTCCAACTCTGTATGCTACATTGTGCAAAAGATTGTAACCACAGCCTAGCTTTGTCCTAGAGTGAGAATGAAAATAAATGAAGTCTAATGGCATCAAAAGGCACTCCATTCATTTTGATAGCGTCATACATCTCCAAGAATGGCTCTTTTGTTTTCAAGAATGGTTCTCTCTATCCAACATGCCTCTTTCTATTCAGAACACCTTCTCTCATCTAGGAATGCCTTTGGAGGCTCTTTGGGATCCTTAAAATCAAATGAGAGATGCCCTAAAGATGGAAAAAAGCCCATTTTTTCCTTTTATCCATGTGGCAATGCCTAGGCGTTGAACATTCTATCCAAAACTAGTTTTTGTAATGCCTATAGCTTTTTTCAACCAATTTTTCACTGCTTTCTAGGCTAAACTGGCTTTTGGTGTCTCATAAGAATTATATTCCTATCTCTTAGATTTCTATATCTTCATAAATCATATCAATATAACATATGTGTAAAGAGTTATGACTAAAATATCAAGATATGTTATACCACAAAGTTTCAGTCCAGTATTGACTTTTGAACTCTATGTTTCTCATTAAAATCGAAGGAACTGGATTTTGTGGTAAACATAAAAATTATAGATCTATCTCTTGGATTTCCAATGTATTAAGAATCAAGTCAATATGATATTAGATCAACGACTTATAATTTAAATACAAACACTGCCATTAGTAGCAGCACAATGCAGGTTCTTTCAAAATTTCAACCAAGTTTTTGTTTCTTTCTATTTTCTTCTCATTTTTGCCATTATCTAAAAGATTTCAAACTAAGTTCATAAAAAATAACATAAAACTTGAAAATAAACTAAATGTTAAGGTATATGAATTATTGGTATAAAACCAACTTATCAATCTGCAGTATTATATGTTCGGTTAAGAGGTTTTATACCAATTTGGAGTTGTCAGCAGTTATGTGGGAGCTGTGATAATATGTTGAGATAAACAGTCATCTATTGTTTACAACACTAAAAATCCCAACGCATTAAAACCAAATACACACTATAATTTTGTGAGAGATATCATTGCAAATAAAATAAGTATGCCTACACAATTCATAATAGCTACCCACTTAGCCATTACCTAGAGATGTATCTGTGGGCCATGTCAAATCTCTTGGATTGCATAGAATATGATCTATTTGAACTTTGGAATATTCATAAAGTCAAGCCCATGAGTTTAAGATATTGGAATGTTATGTATGTGCACATATTTATGACGATATACATTCAATGTCTAAGTATATCAGATAAGTAGAGATTGGCTCACTCACACAAGCAATCGCCTCTAATGTTGAGTTGCATAAAGAGATGAGACATTTATGATTTTATTATGTATAAAATCATAAAGAATATATAACCTTGATGAATGATCAAGATAAGATTACTCTTATATCAAGATGTAATCAAAATGGATTCCCACTATCCATTAAACTTTTCTTATAACCAGATGTGAGTTTTCTTGGTATTAGTGATTTGTTGAGGACAAAAGAGAAGAAAACTCAGGTTTAGCATCGGGGTACACTTGGACTAAGATCTATATGGTGCATTATTTTTGAAAAGAAGACATACACTTCTAAGAAGGAATGAAGTACTATAGCATGTGTTTCATACCATGTGTGCCTAAGTGACTATTGGGTAATGAGTGAAAAGATATTTGCTTCCTCATTTTGTGAGACCTAGAGGTTTGTATAATCTCATTATATACCCTTATGACTTTCAACTGTTTCTCGAAACTTTAATGTAGTGTTGCTACTTTAGCATGCTCCCAATAGCCATGGATGATTCGGTAATGCGGGACATGTCTAGGAAAGTGGCTACTTTTGAAGTTGAGAGATCCTAGTAGGAAATGAAGACTTTCTATAGCTAACACCTAATATGTATTTACTAGCCAGACAATTATGTTAAACTTGGATGTTTGAGACATAATGTGAATACATGATATAATAATGAGATCAAATATGCTCTTATATTAAATAAGGGATCAGAGATACTTTGATTAGTGTAGCAAAGAAGTTTGGGGTATAGCAAGGTATTTTGTCCTTCTGTTTTGAGAAATTGATCCTTAATCGGTGTATGACATTAAGCTCTTGTTAGAATGCTTGCCGGTCACACGATCCATTTACTTGTATGAAACTAGTGGTGTATAATTTTGATCAAAATAGACAAAGGTCCAGCCCTCATGTACGAGTGGAAAGTGAAAGAAAAATGGGTTAACGAGTCGTCCATGAGGCCTGACCCAACCCAAAAAGGTTATAAAAAAACTAAATTTTGGCGGGAGTGATTTTCTGAAAACCACCCTATAACCAACGTAAAAGAAAACTTCCCCCTCATCTTCTCTCTACTTTGACAACAAAAAGAAAAAAAAAACTCTATGAAAATGAAAATAACGTAAGAAAGAAAACAAAATGAGAAAGAGAGTTATTGTGATAAAAGAGTGAAGATAAAAAATACCTCTAGATGAAGCATTTGGATTGTGTATCAAAACTCATTCTGTATGTGATTGAATTCAAATGAAAGTAAGCCACAAATGAAAAAAAAAAAACACAGGTGATTCAACCATGGCAAAAAGGATCCAAATTTTGGTAAGTTTTCTTGAACTTACCTCATATATATTATGCTTAATTTCCGTCATAAGAGCATAGAAGGGACCAATCTAATTGGTTCGCCAGGCATTACTCTACATAATTAGTATTTTCAATTGTGAATTTCTAGGTGGGGTAGTTCATGTTAGGTTTGCAAAATAGCAGGATACTAAACGCAGTGGGATCTAAAAATTTAAAATAATACATATATCACATACACATAACATATATTCTATATTTGGTGTGATTTATCAGTTATATGTTTATTGATGCCCTATTGAAATTAACATCAAGTAATTAGTTTGAAACTCATACCTAATGATTCTTGCAGATGAAAATGATCAAGAAATGACTCAAGTTATTATCTTTTCAGGAACTCTTCGTGGATTCCAAACCCCTTGATTGGACAGATTAGCTTAGAACCCCAAGTTTTGTCATCTAATTATATCCACAACCTGAATGCCTAATCACATTTGTGTTTATGCTACTAAACTACAATCCATAATTCTAACCTAAGAGCTATAAAAGATGGAACAAGAACAAATTAAATTTATTTTGGGTGTATTGATTAATTCTCAATTCAACTTGTGAAAGAAGAATTAATAAAATAGCAATTCTAGAACTAGGGTTCAAGTTTTATTCCTCTAAGTGTATCCACACCCTAAATTCCCACTCACAGTTGTGTTTACGCTACTAAACTACAATCCATAATTCTAACCTAAGAGTTATAAAGGATGGAACAAGAATAAATCAAATTTATTTTGGGTGTATTGATTAATTCTCAATTCAACTTGTGAAAGAAAAATTAATCAAATTACAATTCTATAACTACGGTTTGTTAGAATCTTGGACAAAAAAAAAGGAAGAAAAATACTTTTTTTCACTCAAAATTTTCAGCCACTGAGACCAAAGAGGAGGGACGAATTTTTCTTGTAAAGTGCAAGCTTTCTAGTAGCAAAATTCATCCCCTTAGGGGTGCTTAAATAGCATCCCTTGATTCCATCATATGGAATTCCTTTCCTTATCCAATTCTTGTATATGTACAAGGTAAGTCTTCCATTACCTTTAGAAGACTAGAACCCTAATTCAATTAGAAATTAATTCTATATTTAATTCCTAGTCAAATCAATTCATTCCATAAATTAAAAGACCCAATATATTAATTGATTCAATAATTAATTATTTGTTCTTTGCTGCACTACCTAATCCAATTAGGTCAATTAATCCATCTAATTAATTAATTAAATTAATTCAACAGTTAAATTAATTAAGCTTAATTTAATTAATCATATTTATTAAATTTAATCCAACTCCTGGATTATTTTTTAGTCAAAAAATGGACTTGTTTGAGTTAATGTGTGACCTCTCAAGTTCACCCATGAGCTAGTGTTGTGTTCGTATATCCCGAAATGGGTATGCAGAAAAAATTTTAAAAAAAATGAACAAATTCATATCAAATAAAATATGCATATCCCGGGAATTGATACAATTAATTTATTTCGAACTTATTCACTTAATCTAATGAATGAAAGTTTCATGTATATACCTGAAAGCACTCCTACTGATGTAGGGTGTAACGTTTCAAATTATTAGCTCCAAATTCAGAATAAGCTCACAAGGAATCCAGTTGTATTCGTTTTAAGCGTATCCACATTCGGGCAAGTCCACGAATCTCCAATCCTTGTGAGAGAATCAAAAATTTATGTTTCTAACTTAAAATTTGTGAGCGCAACAGTAATTCTTAAATCAACTTGTGATAGAAGAATTATGTAAATTCAAGGATGAATGGAACCTCTTTGATGGAAAAGAGTTTTCTTGGATAGAAGAAAAGTGAGAGTGTTGAGAGAGAGGGGTGGCCGAATTTTGGCTTCAAAATCACTTCTCAAATTCGGCCATCACAAGAAGGGAACTTTTATATGCTCTCCTACATGACCTAATCCAATTAGGTCGCTACCCCTTTCTATTTTTGTCATATTCCTTTCCATCTAAAATTTGAATTCTTTATCTTGCTTTCCAAGACTCCTAAATAGGCCTCTCCTATGGCCCATAAGTTTAAACTTGGGCCTTCATTAATTAATTAAAGTTTAATTATTTTATCTCCATCATTTAATCAAACCCAATTTAATTAAGTGGTCCAATCAATTAATTAATTGGTTCCATAAAGGCGATATAATCAAATTAGGCTCAATTAAATAATTATATTATTTAATTAGTCAAATTAATAATTATTTAAATTAATTTAAGCACGTTAATTAATTGATCAAATCAATTAATTAATTCACTCTTAATTAGCCCTAATCTTAATTAGGTCTAATTAAATAATTATATTATTTAGTTTGATAAACTAATTTAACTCTTTAAATTAATTCTAGCTCTAGTTAATTAATCTCTATTTAACTTAATCGAACTCCTTGGATAACTCTCTAGATTAGAAGTGGACTGTCCCGATTTGTGTGTGACCACTTAGGTTCACAAGTAAACTAGTAGTGGGCTTTCAACTTAGTGAATATATTAATATTTTGATTAATTAATCTAATAAATTATTCATCTTGGAATTAACTCCTGAATTCCAAAAATCTCGCAAGTTATGTAAAACACCTAGCAGTGCATCATGAGAACCTAATATTAGGTGAACAGTAAGAGAACATATTTCAATTACGAGTACCAAGCTAATAAGGTTCTTCCATTAGCTAATCTCCTGATCAAGTTAAGGTCATGAATTATTAGTCAAAACTTCATTTTGACTTGATAATTAGGATTTTACTTCTAGTCTCTTTTACTCCTAATGAATTATTAAAAAAAACCATCGTCTGAAAACTCTTCGTGCCTTAGTCAAGTTAAGGACCATAAAATACATAGGAGATTCACCTATTCGCCACATAGATGATGGATCATTTGTTGGCCACTCATTATCCTCCACACACAAGGATGCTACACCTAACGTGAACCCCTCATGATAATCATATAATTAAGAAATACATCAAAATGCAACATGTTGTATATATGGTTACCTAATGCCTCATGCTAAGGACTAGTTAATCCACTAACATAATTATGATCTCATTCAACGAATAATATTTCTAATTGAGAATTTCCAATGGACGAGTTCGGGAACAAGCACACACACGCATGAACTAGCGTTGTTATACCAATGTTTGTAGAGTGAGACATTCTCCTTTTGAGCACATATAATGTGCGCAAACTAATTGGGCTTATCAATGTCCTATCTATTGAACCAATGTTCCATCTTATTAAATCAATATCCCATTTGAATGAACTCTAGAGTTAGATTGAGTTCAGAATTAAAGTCAAAAAGGCATATTCCATGATTATCATCATATAATGACCATACCCCATAACTATGTATGTTCTAAGAACTTTATCTAATTGTCTAAGTGTAATTGAAGATAAACAAGTGTCAATATTATTAATATATTTTGAATAAAATTATTTATTTCAAGAGTATATAAGCGACCAATAATTAGCACGCCATATACTACTCTAACAGCTAGTAGTAGGCTCACAATGCTTGTGGCTTAATTGAATTAGTTAATTATAATAATTATGATTATTATAATTAATCATAATTATTATAAATAATTAATTCAATTAATTAATCATCCTAAAATTGATCCATTAATTCCAAGAACCTCACCATCACAGATAGTCGAGTAGCGTCTAGCCAAACACCAACCTTTCCAATTATAAACATCGTTCAAGTGCGGTTCTTCCATCAACTAATCTCTCGATTGAGTTTAGGGCATAGATTATTAGTCGAAATACTATTAGCTTAATTCTATGTATTTATTCTTAGTATCTTGATCCGTTGATGCTAACTAGAAAACTCATTTCCTAATTATTCATCCAAACATTGGCCAAGAATTTTCAGTACAATGAAAAACATAAGAGATTCACCTATTCTATCACACAGGTGACGAATACTTTGTTGGTCACTCATAAACCTCTATACATGAAGATGATGTACCTAATTCCACTTGTGATTTTTATGCAATTAGGAAATAAATCAAAGTACACACTATCGTGCACAAGATTACAATAGTGTGTCAAGTCAAAGGATTAATTAATAGTGTAATGAAAAAATTCTCATTTGACAATCAATATTTCCTTGGGAATTTTCAAGCGGCATTATTTATGTGATACCCGAGTCTCTTACTACTTACATGGCCACATATGATTCATGCATTACATGTTAATTATGTATTATTTTCATTGGTATGACATCATATAATTCATTTTATACGGCGTTGTTAACCATTAAACTTAATTTTGAAGCTATCGCATAGTATTGATTATCGAATCCCCTAACCTAAATGGTTGATTTTGTATTGAGATAAGAAGAAATTTAGGTATCAATATAGTGAATAGTGCTAGATTACACATGGTAACCTCAGGAGTTCGAAAGGTGTCACCAAAAAATTTATAGAAATGGAGTCGGTTCGATTATGAATTTTAATATTAAATATATATTTAAATCATACACTTGGGACAACTAGACATACAATACTATAATTTAAATGTTATATAACTAGGTTCATAGGCTTGTAACACTTTCGGTGCACAAACTTATCAATCGGGCAAGAATCGATGATTTTTCGGGTGAAGAACCTAATGAACGAACATAGGAATTTGCTCCAGGAATGAATGGTGATGAAGATAGGTTGCAACCAAATAAGAATATGTGAGACACACAAGATTAGGGCTGCAAGATAAGGGAGAAAATCAGATTATACCATTACATGCCACCTCAAGCTTATGTCACCTCATGCTTAGACTTATCAAGCTAGCACCTCAACCTATTCTTCGCTTTTAAGCTAACAGCCACGACTTGAACCTTATTCTGAACCATTTCAGCTTCTAAATACATGTAAAAATATCTCTAAATAGGTCCTAAGTGATTCCAACCGAAAAAGGAGGCAAAACAAGCAAAGGGAATGAGAAATAACCAAGTTCAAGTAGAAAACTGTGCAAGGTGAGCTTAACCTACGGGTTTGGCATGATTTTCAGATATATTTTGAGGTTTATTGGATTATTAAGATTTGAATATTATTTATAAATGTGTTAGGATGTTATTAGATAGGCTTTGATGCATAAATAAAGAATTTGTGGTTGGAAATATTTGATAGAAAACACTTGTGCTAGAAACTGTCACCTTGCTGTATTCTTGTGTTTTAGGCTTCAAAAGTGTATGGTATGTTGAATAAAACCTGTAATTATCATCATATACATGTTTATATATGAGTTAAGAGTATTGGAATGAATTTTGATCGATTAGAAATTGAAATAGAGAATGATATTTCAGAAACACTCAAACTGCCAAAGTAGCAAAATCTGTTTTGGTGTGCTGTGAAGGAGACTGAATTAGGGGAGCTAAATCCATTAGTTTTGGAAACAATATAACCTGGTTGTCTCTGTGTATATGTTATATAAGTGTGGTAAAAATTTGGTAGAGATTGAATATACATAAGGGTGCCAAAACCATTAATGTCGTGAAGTGTGCAAAATTGTCACGGTAGGAAAACAATCTGTTTCAGTATGTTGTGAAGAGAGCTGAACTTGGAAGCTATATCCATGCTTTTTAGCAATTCTATGATATGGTTACATTTATATACATGTTATCTAAGTGTGGTAAAAATTGGGAGTGATTAGATATGTTTAGGGATGTCAAAATTATCATGCAACTAAATTGGACAGCAAGTAAATATGAAAATGTGAATCTGTCCCATTTGATAACTTAGTATATTTCAACCTAGACATGTTGCTATTGAGTGTTAAAAATTAGGTACATGATATTAGAGTTATAATACTTCAATTATATGATGTTTACATGTATCTAAGATGAGAAATTAAGGTATTGGAGGGACTAGATTGGGTTCTAGTTTGTAAAACCAAGATAGCTTGGTGTTTAAGGTCTTAGTATGATATTTTATGCTTTCAACTTGTCAAATTGGGAATGGTGCTTGATGTTGGTAATATTACAGGATATTTTACATCTAAGATTGGAGGAGAACAATAAACAAATCTAGACTAAGCCACCAACCAAGTGAAAGGTAAGTAAAGATTCATTTGCAACTACAATGCATAGACATAGTAAATGTGTGATTTATATGTAATACCATAGATCATATGTGCAAAGCAGAGGACACACATTACTATCATTCATCTCCATTGAGCATACATACATGGGCATTGGCACGTGCATGCATCATATACGAGCATTGTGATAAATCTTGTATTGCACGGCATGATTCTGAGAAAGGAAAATATTTTGCTGACCACTACTAGTGCACCGAAGCATGTATGGATTTTCATGGTTTTATGCATAGATTTGTAGGTTCGCGTGCATGGATTTGCATGCGTATGAGTATGCATGGATTTGCATGCTTATATGATTATTGGCCATTGGACTATGGTGGTGTACAGAGCTCTTTTCTGGTGTCTGGGATAGTAGCGTTGGTCAGGGGCCCAAGAAAGAAATGATTTTGAGAGAAATATTTGATGCATAAAATTGCATTGTGGGCATAGCATTTTGAGATGCATAACTTGATATTGTGGATTATTCTTTGACATGCATAATCATTACTTGCTGAGCATTAGCTCATATAGTTTATGCATTATAGGTGAGTACGACGACGCTTGAAGCATCTTTTATTGGCTGGGTGGCGGTTGGAGCTCCTGCAGGTGTTTGAGAGAGTGTGTACATGGATGACGACCTGTTGGTCTATTTTGTTGGCTTGTTATATTTTGAGTCCGTTGTATTATATTTTTAGACTAGTATTATATTTTGCTTTTAAAACTTTACTGTAAATAAGTATATAAATATTGGGTCGTTGTGGGTGTTGTGCTTTTATATAAATACTGATCTTGCTAGATACATGACGTGTGAGAAAGTATTTTAAACAGAGTTGTGCATGTAAGAAGTGATTTATCTTTTCTTAAAGTGTTACAAAAAAAAATATCCCATGCATGCACACAGGCTCTATCATATCAAATTATACTAGATATCTAGTTGTCGAGTAGTGGGTATTACAATTTAGTGTACTTGTTCATTAACAAGCACACACATACATGCACTAGTATCATAATACCCATGCCCATAGAACGAGGCACCCTTCTTTTGAGTCTGTGTCATATGCACAAGTCTTTATAGGCTTATTGGATGTCCATCTCAATAAATGCTCGACTTGCAATAGGTTTAAGATCACATCCATTAAGGCATATTCCATGATTGCCATTCAATGCACGACCATGCCCTGTAGCTAAATGTGATCTAAGGATTTCATATGATTATATTTATGTGAATCTAAGTTGAATATTGACTTTAATTAATATAAATCAAATAAGAATGTCTATTACAAGAGTATAATAGTGGTTAAACTAATTGGCTCATCGGACACTACTTTAACAATCTTCCACTTGCCCTTAAGCCATTTGCCAATGTTTTTAAGGCCTCAAAATATCCTCCAAGCACTCGCTAAGATTGGGGTTTAGTTATTAGTTTTGTTGTATTTTCTATCGAGGCTACTCTCTCCACTTTGATGTCATCTCTACTAATGATTTCCCTAATCAAATGGCATCGCCTCATGATGTGCTTAGATTTTTGATGGCATATTGGCTCATTTGCTTGTGGAATAGCCCTATTGTCATCGTAGGGCACCAATACTGGATCAACAACTGCAGGAACTAAATCCGACTCTTGGATGAAGTTCTACATCCTAACAGCCCCTTTTGTAACCTCGCATGCTATGTTATATTCAGCTCAATGGTGGAATCTGCAGTCATCTCTTACTTATAATTTTTCTAGCGGATTGCACAACCATTTAAGTTGAACAGTAATTTAGATACTAACTTCGAGTTAGGTTGGGTATCTTGATTTTTAGGTACTCAATAATTTAGGTAGTATATTTTATTACCCGATCTTGACCCAATATAGACAAGCACTCTAGCAGTTGGATATATGATTAATCAAGTACCAGTGGTGTCAAGTTTAGTTTTTCCATTTCTATGAAAAAAATTAGCACAAAGACAATGAGGCTAAAAGGTAAAGGCAACGAGAATAGAGGCAAATCAACTTTCAAAACTAAAGTAGGCTACAGGCCATAGCTAAAGCCAAAATAGAGTGGTGAGTGGTTCATCGGTACAGGAATTAAGAAATAAGAGGAGAGGTTACTGTCGAGAAACCTAAAGCCATGGCAAATAAGAAATTAGGGGTTGACGATGGAAAATGGATTATGGTTGATGGTGAGAATTTGAGGGTTGTCTGTATGTGAAGACTGGTGAGTGGTAAGTGGTGAGTGGTTTGATGGCGTATAGACTTAGAGGTAAAAGAAGATGTTGCCACTGGAAAGCTTCGAGCCATGGCCAATGGGAGTTTAGGGGCTGATGATAAAAATTATTTTTATGTGAGATTAGGATTTTGAGGTTGTGATTGCGATGAAAACCATAAGCAATGGGTTATGTTTCTCTTTTTGTTGTTGTTTTTTTTTTCTTCGAGTACCTAATAAAGTAAATTAGGTAAGGAAGTCCTACCCGATACTAGAACCAATATCAAAAAATCAAGTTTCATGTAATAATTTTCAAATTTTTCCTACCTATTCTACCCAAACCTAATCAGGTCAGGTCGAGACCCAAAAAACCTGACCCGAATGCCCACACCTACCATCTACATCGAACTAGAAGCTACAATTAATAAAATATTCTAGTTTCAGCTCTCCATAGCCATAAATCAAGAAGACGTCCTTAGTTCTTCTTAAGTACTTAAGGATAGTCTTTACAACTGTCCAGTACTCTTCGCCTGGATTGAACTGATATATGGTCATAACACTTAGAACATATGGAATATCAGGCCTAGTACATAGTATTATATACATTATGCTTCCCATGGTAGATGCAAAAGGTATGTGAGTTGAACTTTCTTCCAAAGTCTTTGGGGATATAGACTTCGAAAGAGAAATCCTATTACTTATTGGGAAGAATCCCCTCTTAGATTCTTGCATGCTAAACTTCTTTAACACTTTGTCTATGTACATGGATTTGGATATTCCTAGCATCCTTTTGGATCTATCTCTATTGTTCTTAATTCCCAACATGAAAAATACTTATCACAAATCCTTTATGGAGAATCTGTGTGGACAACCAAGCCTTCATTGACTGCAACATCTTTATATCATTTCCAATAAGTAGGATGTCATTAACATATAGCACAAAAAATATCATTGTGCTCCCACAAATCTTCTCACACACATACGATTCATCCGAATTCTTAAAAAAATCAAATGATTTATTTACCTCATCAAATGTTCCAACTTCAGAAAGCTTATTTGAATCTATAAATGGACCTTTGAAGCTTGCAAACCTTTTGCTTGTTTTCTTTAGAAATGAATCCCTCAAGCTGCTTTATTTAGATTTTTTTGCTCAGTATTCCAATTGAGAAATGTAGTTTTCATATCTATTTGTCATTTCTTATAGTCATAATTGTTAGAGTAGTGTCCGGCGTGCCAATTAGATTGTGCATCCTTTATACTCTTGTATTTGTAAAAACAGTCTTTTTCAGATCATATTAATAAAAAGGCAAATTTCTTTATCTTTAATTGCTTCTTGTAATTAGATAAAGTCCCTAGACCAAACTTAGCTATGGGGCATGGTCAAGCATTTGATGGTGATCATGGAATATGCTTATATGGCTTTGGTCTTAAATTAGTTCTGAGTCAAAGGTTTTTTGATAAGGGACATCGAATAACCTAATAAACTCGCGCATACAATGCATGCTCGCATGAGGAGAATGTCTCACTCTATGGACATTGGCATAGAGACGCTAGTGCATGTATGCGGGTGCTTGTTAGAGAATAAGTACACTGAACAGGCCTATTGGAATTTCTTAATTGGAAACTTGTTCATCGAAATAAGAAATTCTATTTTACGATAGTACACAATTAGTCTTCTAACTTGAGACACTATGATAGCCTTAAGTATGTCGTGTTTCATTTTGATGTATCTTCTGATTGCCTGATAATCACAAAGGGGATACATTGGATGTTGCATTGACATGTATGGAGGTTAATGAGTGATCAACAAATGATCCATCACTTGCCTAGTAGAATAAGTGAATCTCCTATGTTTTCATAGTTCATGACTCAGAAGTTCTTAGCCAAGGTAAGATCAATATTAGATGGGGGTTTTCTAATAATTCATCATGAGTCATTGAAACTTGAAATGGAATCATAATTATTGAGCAATTAGGGTTTCGACTCTTAATCCATGCCTTAGACTCAATCAAGAGATTAGTTGACAAAAAGACCTTACGTATACGATACTCGTAATTAAAATAGGTTTACTTGCTATTTTACCTAAGTTTAGATAGTCATGATACCCTTGGAAGGTATTTTCCATGACTTGTGAGGTTTTTGAAATTAAGGAGTTAATTTC
Source organism: Paulownia fortunei (assembly GCA_019321725.1). Lineage (NCBI taxonomy): Eukaryota > Viridiplantae > Streptophyta > Magnoliopsida > Lamiales > Paulowniaceae > Paulownia > Paulownia fortunei. The sequence goes on from CM033116.1 coordinate 10,613,109, forward strand.
AAGCGGACTAATTAACTAGATTAATTAATCAAAATAATTATTATTCATCAGTTGCAAAAGTCGCAAACCCACTGTTAGCTTAGTTGTGAATCTAAAAAGTCACACACAATTTGAGATGGAATATTTCTAATTTAGGAATTGATCCAAAGGGTTGGATCCAATTACTTAATAAAGATTAATTAATTGAGGGCTTAAATTAATTCAAGAAGTTGAATTAATTATTCAATTAAATAATTAAATTATTTAATTGGACCTAATAAAATTAAGGAGCCCAATTGGAGTGAAATAATTATTTGATAGATTAATTGTGCAGTGCATAAATTAATTTACATAATTAAATAATTAGATTATTTAATTGGGTCTAATTTGATTAGATGGGCTAAATGGAATTAATTAATTTGGGTAAGATAATTAATTGGATTAATTGTAGGACTTATTTTTAAGTTCAAGTTCAATTCACTAAGGTCTATTAGGAAAGACCCATGAAAAAAGGATTAAAAGTTAAGAGTTTAGAATTTTTGGGTAATTTTGAATATCTTTGGAAGATATAAAAGAGATAAAATTAGAAAAAGTTTGGAAGAACCAAAATATCTTCTAATCAATCAATCAAAAGGAGATAGAAAATACTAAGAGTAGGACTCTTTAAATTTTTTATCCCCTATAAATACATGGTGGCTAAAAATTTAAGAGTGAATAACCATCCCTATAATTTTCGGCCATATAAAAATTAAGAGAAGAAAATTATTTTCTTCATCCGTCTTTTTTCTCTAAAAATTACATCTTTAAATCTATATACACTCCATAAACTAGAATAGAAAAAAAAAATAGAATTCTTAGCGGAATTCTGATTTTATGTTCTTGCTCAAAGTGTGAACTACTTTAGATGGGAGATATTTAGATCCCTGTTAACCAAATTTAAGAAGGGGGCTAGCAACTGATTATTTCATACCCTAAACAACCGGAGTGCAAAAAAAGGTATAAATCGATATTTTTATTATTTTGTTACAGCCATTGAAAATTGTAAGATCGTTAAAAATCACATCGAATCCGGGGTATTACTATAATTGTTATGGTTTAATATTTTTAAAAATTTTATTTTCCACTGCGCACCTTAGGATCACGCGAACCCAATAGTGGTATCAGAGCCTTGGTTTGCACAATTCCAATTGGATTCGATTTGTGGTTGTGAACTTAATTGTTAAATTCTAATTGATTTGTTGTAGTTCTGATTGAGATGAAATTATTTTGAAATTAATTTAAATGTTAAACATAACATGTATGATTGAATTTGATGGAGCTTGTGCGCGCAGCAGCACACACCCACTAGGTGCACGTCGTGTGCCGGTGTGCGCGCTGGGCGTACACACTGGCTATGCGCGCTATTGTGTTGAATTGAAAAATATGATTTTTTTATTTTATAATTAAAATGTTTAATTTTAAAATTTGAAAAAATATTTTCTTAACAAATCAATCATGGAGCCATTTGGACCAAGTAAATGAGTTTTTGAATTTTGATTTCAAGCAAATATGGATAAAATTGGGTTGAACCTAATAATCCATGCCTACCATAAAAAATAGTTGACATGACGATGCTCCCTTACTTTGTCATGGGCCATAAGTTGTAAAATGACTCTTTAATGGAAAGTTGTGATCTCTACTAAGCATGGTAATGTCCATAGGATGGACACGTCTCTACGTTGCCCATGAGTCATGCAACGTTTTGATACTCCTTCTGCATGAAGGTTTGATGGGTCTTGCTTGATACTTAGTACTATATGGGCTCATAAAATTAGGGTATATGGGAAGTAGTGAGGTAAAATATATTGAGGGTTGTATGGAGATACAATTTCTAAAAGTTAACTACCTTTTAATATGTTTTATGAGCTCATAAAATTGGGGCATACGACATATTGATTGAGCCTCAAGCCTACTAGAAAATAAGATTTCTGAATTACCATTAGGGATAATGAAATTTGAATGAAACAGTGGGAGACATTTATTACTTAAGACCTTGTTATAAATGAATATGATTTTGAAAGTATGTTAATTTTCTATCTTATTTATATTTGTAGATTATCTATAAATGGCTAAAAATCCACTTGCATCAATTCTGAAAGCTAATAAATTAACTAGTCCCAATTATATCGACTGGTTGAGGAACCTTTAGATTGTTCAACAATCTAAAAAAAATGGAAATTAGTCTTGTTGAGTTGGTTAACATGTTGAAGACGGTTAAGTCCACTATAAAGAAGGACAAGCCGGTCATGCTTGTTGGATCCTCATCCAACTCAAAGGCTGCAAAGCCCAAGAGAAAGAATGGTAAATGAAAGCATTCCCCAAAATCCAAATGCATAAAGCCAACAGGTGGCATCTCCTAGAGTTCCAACAAGATCGAAGACAAGTGCCACTACTGCGGCAAACCTAGGCATTGAAAGAGGAACTGCAAGGAGTACCTTGCGAGCCTGAAGAGTTCAGGTATTTATTTTGTTGAAGTTAACTTATCAGTTAACGATGCTTCTTGGGTATTGGATGCCAGCTATGGGTCTCATCTTTGCAATGATTTACAAGTGATTACAAGAAGCATGAAGCTAAGTAGAGGAGAGATAGTCCTGCGGCTGGGGAATGGAGACAAGGTTGTTGCATTAGTCATAGGAAGTGTCAACTTAGCTTTAGGAAATAGAGTATCTTTAATTTTAAACAATTATCTTTATGTTCCAGAGATAGTTAAAAACATTATCTCCATTTCTATTTTGGATGGAAAATGCTTTACTTTTTCATTAAAACATGGAAGTTGTTCCATTTTTAAAGATTCAATTCTGAATACATCTGGCATATTGATGAATGGTTTATATTCTATTAATTACCATAACTCCTTTTTCTATGTTCAACAAAATAAAAAAAATAGATAATCATAGTTTCCAATTCTTATGGCATGCTAGGTTAGGTCATATTTCTGATAAAAGAATTCATAAGTTAGCTCAATTGCTCAATCTTTCAAAAGAATAAGGAATGCCAACATGTGAGTCATGTCTCAAAGGAAAAATGACCAAATCATCATTTGTTAGACAAGTGGAGCGACTCAAAAATCTATTGGATTTGATTCATTTAGATGTATGTGGGCCACTAAGTGTTAGTGTTCATGGAAAATATCATTACTTTATAACTTTTACCAACGATTATTCTAAGTATAATTATGTGTACCTTATGAGGTACAAATCTGAAAACTTTTGAAAAATTCAAAGAATTCAAATATAAAGTGGAGAAGCAAACTAAGCTAAGTATCAAAGCTCTTTGATCAGATCGAAGAGGTGAATACTTAAGCACAGAGTTTCTTGAGAATGAGATTCTCTCTAAGTGGACCCCTTCCTGCAACTCCCTAACTCAATAGAGTTGCAAAGTGTAAAAATTGAACTTTATTGGATATTGTTCGATCGACGATGAGTTTCACTAGACTTTCTCTTTCATTTTGGGGTTATGCTCTAGAAATAGCAGCATATCTATTAAATAAAGTACATCAAAGTCGGTGCCTAAAACACCATATGAGATATGGTGTGGGAAACCACCATCTTACAAATACCTTAAGGTATGGGGGTGTGCTGCTTAAGTAAAGCAGCAAGTGGGAGATCAATTGAATATGAGATCCAATTTATGTAGATTCATGGGGTATCCAAAGGAATCCATTGGATACTATTTCTATGATCCCTCGGAACAAAAGGTGTTTGTTTTGAGGAATGGCACCATTTTGGAAGCGGAGTTTCTATTAGATAGAAATGGTAAAGTCATAGAACTTGAAAAAATTCAAGAACCACAGAGCTTCCTTGCAGATGCAGTAATGGGTTAACTAGCTAATGTTGGGCCTTCGAACACTCATTCTCCTAAGAGATCCCATAGGATCTTAAAGCCACCTGAAAGGTATGGTTTGTTAAGAACAATGAGAAGAATCTCCCATTGGATAATGATCTAAGGACTTATGGAGAGGCGATGTCCAACATCGACTCGGGAAGATGGCAAGAAGTTATGCAATCCGAGATGGACTCATGTACTCTAATTGGGTATGGACCTTGGTGGACCTACCACAGGGAATAGTTCCTATTGGCTGCAAATAGGTCTACAAGTGGAAGCTTGGAGTAAATGGAGAGGTAGCGACGTACAAAGCATGACTAGTCACGAAAGGTTATACTCAGAAGTAAGGAATTGATTATGAGAAAAAAAATTCACTAGTAGCTTAAATCCATTCAGATACTACTAGCCATATCAGTGTATTATGACTACGAAATATGGCAGATGGATGTGAAGATCGCTTTTCTTAATGGAAACATTAAGGAAGAGATCTATATAAGGTAACTAGAAGGCTTCATATCTAGATGGAGTGAGCAAAAGGTTTGCAAACTTCAGAGATCTATTTATGGACTCAAGCAGGCTTCCCAAAGGTGGAACATCCAGTTCGATGAGGCAATCAAATCATTTAATTTCCACAAATATCCGAATGAACTTTGTGTCTATAAGAAAGTTAGTGAGAACACAGTGACATTTATTGTGCTATATGTTAATGACATCCTACTCATTGGGAATGATGTAGGGATGTTGCAGTCAACTAAGACTTAGTTATCTAACCAGTTCTCCATGAAGGATTTGGGAGAAACATCATTTATTCTTGGAATAAAGATCTATGGAGATAGGTCAAGAAGAATGATCGGATTATCCAAGTCCACATACATAGATAGAATGCTAAAGAGGTTTAGCATGGAGGAATCCAAGCAAGAATTCTTGCTAATAAGTCATGGCGTCTCTCTCTCAAGAGCTATGTCTCCTGAGACTCCTAAGAATAGAAAAAGGATGACCCGCATACCTTATACATCTATCATAGAAAACATAATGTATAGTATATATGTATAAGGCCTAATGCCGCATATGCTCTGAGTGTCGCAAGCAGGTATCAGTCTAATCCAAGTGAGGAACACTAGAAGGCCGTAAAGGTGATCCTGAAGTACTTGAGAAAGACTAAGGATATCTTTCTTATATACGGCTCTAGAGAACTGAAACTAGAAGGCTATACTGATTTTAGTTTTCAGTCCGATATAGATGATCAAAGTCAATGTCCAAATACGTATAGTGCGATCAGCTGGAAGAGTTTCAAGCAAAAGACGATAGTTGATTCTACCATCGAGGCTGAATACATTGCTGCATGTGATGCAGCAAAGAAGCTGCTTGGATAAGGAGCTTCATCTAAGAGTTGGGTATGGTTCCATCCGTTGTTGTCTGTATTGATATACTGTGATAACAATGGAGCTATTGTGCAATCAAAAGAGCTAAAATCTCCTCAAAGATACAAGCACATTATGAGGAGACACTATCTGATCAGACAGATCATTAGAAGAGGCAATGTCGTAGTAGATATAGCCGCTTCAGCAAAAAATATAGCAGACCCACTGACCAAACCTCTAGCGCAAAAGGTATTCCCTAGACCAAACTTAGCTATGGGGTATGGTCACGCATTTGATAGTGATCATGGAATATGCCTCTATGGCTTTGGTCTTAAATTAGTTTCGAGTTAAGAGTTTTTTGAGAAGGGACATTGAATAGCCTAATAGACTTGCGCATATGATGCATGCATGTATCGCTCCATGGACATTGGCGTAGTGATGCTAGTACATATATACGGATGCTTGTTAGCGAATAAGTACACTGAACAGGCTTATTGAAATTTCTTAATTAGAAACTTATTTGTCGAAATAAGAAATTTCATATTACGATAGTACACGATTAGTCTTTTGACTTGAGCCACAATGGTAGCCTTATGCATGTCGTGTTTCATTTTGATGTATCTTCTGATTGTTTGATAATTACAAAGGGAAAGTTAATGAGTAGTCAATAAAGGACCCGTCACTTACCTAGTAGAATAAGTGAATTTTCTATATTTTTATAGTTCATGACTCAGAAGTCCTTACCCAAGGCAGAACAAATTTTAGACAGGGGTTTTCTAACGATTGGGGTTTTCTAACGATTAGTCATGAGTCATTGAAACTTAAAATTGAATCATAATTAATGAGCAACTAGAGTTTCGACTATTGATCCATGCCCTAGACTCAGTCGAGAGATTAATTGACAAAAAGACCTTACATGTACAATACTCATAATTAAAATAGGTTCACTCGCTATTTCACCTAAGTGCAAGTAGTCATGATACCCTTGTAATGTATTTTGCATGACTTGTGAGGTTCTTAAAATTAAGGAGTTAATTTTAAACGGACTAATTAATTGGATTAATTAATCAAAATAATTATTATTCATAAGTTACAAAAGTTGCAAATCCACTGTTAGCTTAGTTGTGAATCTAAAAGGTCACACACAATTTGAGATGGAACATTTTTAATTTAGGAATTGATCCAAAGGGTTGGATCCAATTACTTAATAAAGATTAATTAATTGAGGGCTTAAATTAATTCAAGAAGTTGAATTAATTATCCAATTAAATAATTGAATTATTTAATTGGACCTAATAAGATTAATGAACCCAATTGGAATGAAATAATTATTTAATTGGATCAAATTAATTGTGCAGTCCATAAATTAATTTAATTATTAAGTTAATTTACTTAATTAAATAATTTTATTATTTAATTGAGTTTAATTTGATTAGATAAGGTAGATGGAATTAATTAATTTGGGTAAGATAATTAATTAGATTAATTATAGGATTTATTTTTAAGTCAAAACCCAATTTACTAAGACCTATTAGGAAAACCCCATGAAAAAGGATGAAAAGTTGAGATTTTGGAATTTTTGGGTAATCTTAAATATCTTTGCAAGATATAAAAGAGATAAAATTGGAAGAAGTTTGGATGAACCAAAATATTTTCCAACCAATCAAAATGAGATAGAAAATACCAAGAGTATGACTCTTGAAATTTTTTGTCCCCTATAAATATATGGTGGCTGAAAATTTAAGGGTGAATAACCATCCCTATAATTTTCGGCCATATAGAAATTAAGAGAAGAAAATTATTTTTTACGTCCATCCTTTTTTTCTAAAAAAATTCATCTTTAAGTGTTAATTCTTTATTACAAGTTGATAACATGAATTAATATTTTCTATTCACACTCCATAAACTAAATTAGAAAAAAAATCAGAATTGTTAGCGGAATTCTGATTTTGTGTTTTTGTTCAAAGTGTGGACTACTTTAGAAGGGAGACATTTGGATTCCTGTGAACCAAATTCAAAAAATGGGCTAGCAATTGATTGTTTCATACCCTACAATAATCGGAGTGCAAAGAAATGTTTAAATCAATATTTTTATTATTTTATTACAGTTATTGAAAATTGCGAAATCGTTAAAAATTATATCGAATTCAGGGTATTACTATAATTGTTATAGTTTAATATTTTTAAAAATTTTATTTTTCATTGTGTATACCCTGGATAAAACCAACAATAATATGCATATATGGCTAGCAATATTTGAACGGACTTGAACATCTGCACTAGTAAGAAGATATTTTCATAGTCAACTCCTTATATTTGAGTGTAACCCTTCGCTACCAATCATATCTTATAGGTCACCACCTCCCCATTTATTCTAATATTGCATTTGTAGATCTATTTGCAACCAATGAGAATAATTCCTTTTGGAGAGTACACCAAAGTCCATACTTTGTTAGAATATATGAAGTTAATCCTAGATTGAATGGCCTCTTGCCATCTCTCCAAATCAATATCAGACATCATATTATTGCAATACTAGATTCTAGAGTGATACACTTATAATAATCAATTAAAATATAGTTAATGGTTATACTTAAGATAATTCATATAAAATTAGATTAATTAATAATCTTCGACTAATCAAATAAAAATTCAATTCAAAATCTTAGAATAATAAACTTAGAATAATCAAATAAAAAATTAAAATCAAAGTTAAGATAATTCAAAAAATTAAAATATAATTTAAAATAATCAAATATAAACTCAGACCCAATCTTAGCTAAATTATTCAGTTGGAAAGTGGGGGATACAAGGCCCAGCCTATAAGACCCAGCCCAGCAAGCCGAGTCCAAACCCGGAACTGGCCCACTAGCAGTCGGCAGAGCTAGGCAGGAATTATTCAGCCCAATTCAGCCCAGGCCTAAAAGCTGAATTGGCCCGCCAATTAGGTAGGTCTAGATGGGCCTGGGCTGGTCCAGCCCGACCGGCCCAGTTGACATCCTGATGCACAACTTATAGTATAAAACAAACAGAGCGCTGTTTTCGAAAAAATACAACGTGGACGAGTCGGTTTCGATTCCCACTAAAATCACTGACCTTCACGTGCTCTAGCGCTGTTGTTTTCTGCCTTTGGGTACAGTCTCTTTTTCTTCTTTGAAAGAAAATCCTATCCAACTTTAACGACTGAATTTTCAGTGTGCTGTGACTGTACCACATTCATACAATAATCAACTGTGAGCAAAGAAAAGAAGAGGGGTGTCATAATAATGGAAAACAAGAAGCGAGTGGGCTCATCTTCTTTACCTTCATCATTCACCAACGATCTTTTTGGTGCCAAACATTCATCCCCAACCTCAGCTTTAAATGGGAGTTTCTCCTCAATATTTCCAGCCCCATCCAAGGTTTGGTTTAGTCTTTGTTGCTTCGTTTGGCGGGCTGTGATTAGTGTTTGTGATCTTTTCGTCAAAATCGTGCTTAAAGGTGCTTTATTGCTCTATATAATCGGCTATTATGATGTGTTTTTCCCATTAAAATGCTGTTGACGCTTTGGGGAGGATAAAAAGCTTCAAAGGTTGCGTCATTATGATGGGTTATACACATTAAAATACTGTTGACGCTTTGGGGAGGATAAAAAGCTTCAGAGGTTGCGTCTTCTACTTTTGCTTTGTCGATAAGACTAATGAAAATATGAAGTTGAATGAAGGCTAGAAATCTAATGTATTAAGTGAATTTTGGCCATATCTATCAAAGAAAAAGCAAAAAGTAAACTTTGACCAAATTTTATTTTATTTTCCCCATCAACCGTAGGAAGGTCGAGTTGAATATTTAGGAAGCTAAACTTGAAGACTTAAGGATACTTACAAATTTCATTCACATGTGATAATGTGCTCTTGCTTGCTTCATAAGATGATTGTTATTGAGATGGAATGATTGCAGGAATCTGAAAGTGTACTGAGTTTCTTAATTTATTTGGCTGTTTATAGTGGTTTCTCTCTTTTTCTGCGCGATTACTTCTGATGTCTGTTGCTTCCTATAGAGGTCAGAAACTATTTTGTTAAGTATTTCTATCATGACAAATAGTACATGGAATATGCATCATGCGGCTGTATGCTTTTGTGCAACTTCATTTTGTGCTTTGTCTTCTGTTTCTTGTTGAAAGTTAAGGGAGTTCATTTTCATATCAATCTTCTTATTTGATTAGGTTGCAGCAAAGTACTCCAATTCTAAGCTTATTGGAGATGAGCACAAGCTGCGCAGTGGGAGTCAGTCATTGAATGCTGGAGTTCAGGGTAAGTTTATAAAAGGCTTCACCTGTTTTCTTTCCCCTCTCTAATTCTCTGCGCACGCGCGTGTGTGTGTGTGTGTGTGTGTGTGATCATGCTCATGTGTGTCTGTTGCTTTTACAACTATGTTGTCAATGATGGCAAGTAGACCTCTTTGAACAGAATTTGAATCTGTTTACTTGCAGATGGAACAGAAGAATGGCTTGTCTAACAATAATCTGCTCTTCTTTCGTAATGTATAATGAATGGAAAAGATAGAGAGAACAAATCCTATTCATCACATAGAGTTGTTTGGTTTGGGGAATTTGGGTCAGATTCAGCATTCTTGATTTTCTTTTTATAATTATCTTCTTGTCCCTATTTATCCTTGTCAGCTTTGAAACCAGCTATATGAGAATATGGTATTGTATTCTAATTCCTGTATCACCTTTGATGTGGAAGAGTGTTTATGCCAGGTGTTCTTGTAAGATGTCTGCAACAGAGTGCGTACCTTGCATGTGAATTATGCGATGTATGAACTCTGTTTCACTTTCTTTTGCAACACCGGCCAACATCTAAGGCACTGGAGAACTTTAGAGTAACTTCTTATATCTAGTTGAGACTGCCTGGTTCAGTAACCTTGTCCTCAGTGGCATGAATGCAGTTAAAACTGCTATGACTCATTCGTTTTATATCAAAGCCGAAAATCTGGCCTAGTTTTAGTGAACAGGTGACATTTATTGCTTTGCAAAAGAAAAAATGGCTTTCAATTTGAAAATTGTGATTTGAACGTAATATGTATAAGTACGATTGCAAAAAGGTGCTTCAAACACACTTTGAGAAGCTGCTGTTTCATGGCATGCCCTTACTTTTTTATGTAGTCATTTTTAATAATTCTGTGTTTTCTGTCATGTCCTGATCAATGGTTGTGTTCCCGGGGGAAGTAGCGTTACTATTATGATATTTCCATTTTGTTTTTAGTTCAAATTTTAACACTTCTAAGCTATCATTAGTTTCAGTGAGTGAGCACATGCTCTAACATTATAATGTTTCAGTTCAAATTTCATAGTATGATCTTTTTGGCTGAATTTAGATTTGAAGGATTTAATACTCTTAATATTCATCAATAACAGTTCTAGAAGGTGCAAGTTTCTTGTTTCCAGTAAAATCTGCTACCTGACATTTCAAAAACTACTAAAGAATGAGCTCATTCTATGTATGTGTGTGCCAAAGAAGCATTTTTTGCATTATTCTTTGTTTTAAGGTAGCCATAAATCCCAAATAATCCCCTTGACTCAGTTTCCATATCTGAGCTACATAATTATCAGCCATATTAAGAATAGGGAAAACATTGCATGCAAGTGTTTCATGCATCTGAAGAAGATCCTTGAAAGTTTTCTGTTCATTTGCAGGTGAAATGATTAAGGATAAGGAAGGTGAGAGCAATTTCAGTCCTAGCAAAGAAAGGAACTCAATCTTTCAGGAAAGATCTGAACCATGCCCTCTGAGTTCATCTCTTTATTATGGAGGGCAAGAGGATATGTATATCCATTCTTCAAGTCCTCGTACATCAGGATCATATACTAACGTGAGTTTTTATCTAGAAACCAATTTATATTCAGTTTGACAAATTCACATAACAAAATCATACTAATTAATGCGTCAGTACAAGAAAGATGGGGGAGTAGATGATCCCAGTGGAAACAGTTCACATGGTGCTTCTAGAGGAAACTGGTGGCAAGGTAAAATTGTTGGGAATATTGAGTTCAATTAGATAAAGCTATAGCAATTAAAAATCTGCAAACTTTCCGTATGCAGGGTCGCTTTATTATTAAGACTCTGTCGCTAAGGCCCAACGCATGTGAAAATCCTTCTCTATCTGTTTAGGTATGGTGAATGGGTCTATTCATGAACCCTTTAGATGTTTAAGTTCTATTTGTTTAGGTATGGGGAAATGGAACTATTCATGAACCCTTTGATATTCAAGCTAGTCTGCACTAATTTGTGTGTTATATATTTGATTTTCATGATCTGAAGCATCATAGGCTCAGAGTGCTGAGTTTTTTTTCTTCTTGTTTTCCCTCCCCCACCACCCCCCAATTACATCATTTTTTATTCTGAATTTACATATCTTCAATTTGATTCTGAATATGCTTGTACATATATTCAATACCTGATTGGATTCCACACGTTATTTTTAATGCTATTGTTGGTGTCATCAGTGTTTGTACTACACATTTTATTTGGGAGGTTGGGGGGTCGAGCTGTGGACAATGGATTTATTAAGTTATTTATGAGATTGAGAAATATTTAGGTGACATGCTCTCTATTATTCTTGATTGGTTTGATGATCTCTTTGCTGCATTTTAATCTTGACTTATGCAACTTTGAAAAGATAAAGAGACAAAAGGAATAATTGTTGCAACTTGTGACAGTTTGAACATGGTTTTTACCTTGAATCATCAAATTACTACATCTATTTTAGTGCTAAACCCACAAAAGTCTACTATGCATATCTTCCTTGGTCATACCTGTTTATTAGGTTGTTTTTCTGCTTTATGTCCACCTGTGAAATTAAATTGCAGGAATCCTGAAGCTTTGGAGCAGTTTGATATTATGCTATAGATATTATATAGTAGCATATGGCCTTCTGTGGCAGAACTTGGAGTTTTTGTTGTGGGTTCTTCCAATCATGTATATCTTTCTGAATTTGTGAGTTGAATCAAATTTTAAGACTGTCATGTTTCTTCTGTCCTCCTTTTAACATTATTGTACATCTGTTTATGTGCCAAAACTTCTCTGATGCATTTGTTAGCCTTGATGAGTCGTATGTTGATGTTTAGCATTCTTTTAGTTTGATTTTTGAAGTAAACTGTTTTCTGAGAGTTTTATGAAGAAACAGTGAAAAAAGCTGATTGTTTTAGGAAGACGGATATATAATTTTGGTTTGTTTTAGGAAGATGGTTGAGTACAGAGTATATACAATTAATTTTGGTGACATAAACAGAACCAGGTTGTCCTGTTCATTTCTGATGGACAGAAAGACTGTATTTGGGTACTTAAAAAAATTATAGCAATTTAAACTACCTGGTAACAAAACAACCCAGGCACTTTCCTGCTGCTATTCTTGTAAGCCTATTTCTAACTGCTCATTGCTCACCAAAAACTGAACATATATGCAAAGAAGCATAAAAAAGATTAAAGTGAACCTTGATAAATATCTTACGTAGTGCAACTTCACTACTTGCATATCTTCTGGGTTCTAAATGCTTATATATTTGTTTCTAGAGTTAAGTTTGTGATATTTCATTGGTTTCTAGTGATTCAAGCGGAAAAGGGGAAAATGAACTTAATAAAAGCATTCCTTCATTAAACTAACAAGGACAGTTCATTGAATGAAAGAGATGAAGTTCACAGGAAACAGGGAAGGCAGGAAACTTACCCTTATGGAAATATCACATATAACTGTTCTTAAATTTCGCAATTAGTGCAACACTGCTTCTGTAACTTGAAAGCAAGTCATTTTTCTCCAGAAATATTGCTAGGTTCACCCATAAGCTCAACTGCTCGAGCCTCAAATCCTCAACTCAAGGTTCTGGTATGAGGGTTGTAGCAATCTGAGGTGGTTATAAGCTTCTGGTTCAGAGCAAACTAATTTTAGGACAGATCTGCAGCTTAGGACTTCCATAATCATAACGGGCTATGACATATATAAGATCAAGTGCATGCTGTTCTGTCCTCCTTTCGGGATTCTGGGAAACATTTTTGCATCCTCAGCGTGCCTGGTCTCTCAATAATTTGTGCTTCTAATTCTTGTAAGCAGTTCAATAAAAAATTGTGTAGAACTGACCTTTTGAGATGCAAGGATCAAAGTGAACTTTACTCTTGAAACTCCAATTGAGGTTATTGGGCACCTCCCTAAGACTCGTGTGGGATTTAGCTATGCCCTCTTCAGCAAAAGGCTGATCTTTAGTCACAATCTCCCTACCAATTTTGTTTGTAAGTGCAGTAACCATTTCTACCTTCTTTATTCTCGGCAATGCACAAAAATAGCCTTTCATAAGCTGCGGCCATTTTGGTGGCAGTAAACAATTGCAAAGCCCTTTTCCTGGCCAGTTGACCTTTCTGCTCGAGAATAACTCTTCCATCTTTCCACACCTCATACAATGCTTTCTTCAATGCATCTACTGTAGGTGAAAACGTGTACCCAATATCTTGGTTGACAATCACAGAACCTGTGATGCTGGCAAGTTTTGTGGCCATCAATGGCTTACCGACAAGCATAGCTTCCAACAAGGTGTGATCCAACCCTTGAGCACGAAGTGTTGGATTTACAAAAATGTCAATTACATTGTAAAATCTTGCGAGTTGAGCTTGCTGTAATGGCCCTAAAACATGTAAATTAGATCCAAGTTCTTTGTATCTGGCACCCCAGGGGCCATCTCCTGCCACCAGAACAATGACACTATCCTGGAAAGTTGAATTTTCACTGAAGAGTTGCTTCAGTGCTTCAAAAACCAGGGGATGCCCCTTGTCCTTGACCAACCTCCCTGCCATTCCAAGAATTAGTGACTTAGAATCTTGAATACCAAATTTCAACTTGAAATCTTCACCCGGGGAAGCCGCCGGCTTGAAAATCTCCTCATCAACACCATTGAGAATAATGTGAACACGTTCTTCTGGTAACATATAGATCCTTTTAAGGATATCTCCAACATGATCACTGGTGGCAACGTGGTGAGCATAATGAGGAAAAAAATTTATTTCTTCCACAACCTTCGATGCTCTTTCCTTCAGAATAGATGACTGCGCCACTTCAGGAGCCCTCAAGAGTTCTTGAATAATGTCAGAATGTATAGATTCATACGCAATTCCGTGCCAACTAACAGCTAGGTTAGTTAGATTTCGTGATCTAGTATGCATAAGGCCTACACTTTCCGTATGAATCACATCAAAGGGTCTTCCAGTCAAGTTCTCGGCTTGAAATTGTTTCCAAACCGTGGCTTGGTCTAGATAACCGGCAGCCGTTGGTTTTGAGAGGTGAAAATACAAATTTCTCATTGAGGTTAAATTAGTTGAGGAAGAGGTGAAAACATGGAGCTCATGGCCACGTTTGGCGAGAGCAAGGTGTAGAGTCAACGCATGGCGTTCAAGCCCTCCAGCGTGATGTCTATCAGGCCATTTCTTGACAAAAAGGGCTATTTTGAGAAATCTTGGCGGTGCTTCAGAGGAGAAGTGAAGGTTATTCCAAGCTGATGGAAATGTAAGGAGGTTTAACTCTTGATTCTTTTCCTCAGTGGAGAAACGGATACCCGCATGGCAGCCAATGGAGAAATAAGACCAGTACAGAAACAGAAATGAGGAAAAGGAAGACAGGAAGAGAAGCATGTAGCAACTGCAGCGCAAACTGAAATATGATGTCTGATCCTTCGCCATTTCAGATTTTAGTATACGGAGTACACTCAAAATATGCCTATTAATGAGAAGTTGCAAAAAATGAGAGAACAGAATTGGATTTTTTTTACCTGAATGAGAAGACTTTCTGGCTGGTGTTATTTCTATCCTGATCTGATGAAACCAGCACATGGTACTTGATTTGTTTAGAGATGTATATATTTAGCAGACTTGACGAAATATTATATCGTGCTCAGATTTCAACATTTTCATTTTAAACATTGAAATACAAACAATAAACTAATAAAGTTTTCAAGCCTTGGGGTCAGTACAAGTATCTAAACTATTGCCACAATGAAAGATTGAAAAAGACTCCATTAGTTTTCTAAGCAATAGATTTATATACTAGTATTACCTAATCCCTACTCGTGCAATCAAACGGTTAGTCTCTAGTGTGGTCTGGAGATAGGAGCACGCGATTGTTAGGAGTTGATTTGATTGGGAAGTGATAGTTGTATTATTTGTTGGGTTTTGAAAGAGTAATTGAAGGGAAAGTAGAATAAGAGGTATATGAAACCCAATTTGACTTCTGTTAAAGCTGTGATGGAAATATAAAGTTCAAAAGCTTATATTTGTATTATTTATTAATTTATGGTACACTTTTTCTCTATTTCTATTTCATTGTATTTACCTTTCGCCAGCTTACTTTTATCTCTAACTAAAATAAATTGTATGTAGTTTATCTCCTCGTCCTTCTTCTAAGGCGCCATTGATTGTTGAAGAAGTTTCAAATTTATTTATATGTTGATTATCTCTAATTTAAAATTTTCCTAACAGCTTTTCTTATTGGTTACTAGCATTAAGCTAAAAAAACATTATTTGATAAAATTAAAGAAATTGATCTTTCTTTCCACTTTCTTTATGTTTTACCAAATTAGGAGAAATATTTGAAATTTTTTTTTTTACACGAAATAATTGAAAAAAATAGTATTATACTTTCCATGTATAAAATAATTTTCGCTCACTCTTCCTTTCACTGCCCTTTTCCCTTCATTTAACCAATCAATATATGAGATCTCAGACTTATGGCCTCAAAGGAGGATTCTTATCTCGAGGATTTTGAAGTGGGGCTTTGAAATTGAGGATCATGCTTACATGGGGAGCCAAACGACAACCCCAATTAATCTAACATGAAGTCCTGTAGTTCGAGCTACTTCATTTTATTTTTTGAAATTATAAATATTTCATTAAAATATTATAATTACTTTTTTAAGGTCAATCTTTATTTTATAAATATTCTCTTATTAGGTGCAATATATAAAATAAAAATAAATATTAAAGAGATATTTTACAAATTTAAATGGATTTTTTTTGTAAATAGCACAAACTTCAAAAATAATTTTTATAATTTATTTTTTGAAAAATGACAATCAAGAAAACAAACTTTTTATGGAGTAATCACTATATCAATAGTTTGCTTATGGCCTAGAATAATCTTTCACATTTAATTTATGCTTTATATTTTCAAAAAATGAAACATATCTCAAAACTTGTCTTTATTTTTCGGTCTTCAATCTCGAGGTACACGTTCAGGGTATATATGTGGACTTGGAAATGGATCTAAATCTCTCGGGTCCATTTTTTATAATGCATCATCATCCAAACCAACTAATGCACAACTTAGGGAGCAGTTGGAGTTCACACAAAATGAGTTGTTGAGCATCATGGCTAAATTACAAACGATGAAGGTCGACCATTTTGCAATGATGCAGGCTTTTGAGAGAATAGCTACCGGTCTACTATAGTTGCTCGTCCAACAGCCCCAATTCTCAACTCCGCCACCTCCACCTCCACAATTATAGTGTAGTTTAAGTGTAATGCTCAATTCTCAATTCTCTCCTACATAGTCAATAATAAGCATTTTGTATAAATATGCATCTAATCAATGTACATTATTGAATCATGGCATACAAATAGCATGATTGCACGAACATGAATAATTGTTATTATATGCTTCAGTTATGATTTAACATGCATTAGTATATGAAATATGAGATCAAACTTTCATTTTTTGATTTAACATATTCCTTAAGTGCCCTTTTTGCAGTGAAAAGCTCGGTATCTCAGTTAAGGAAGATTGATGTGTTGAATGGCCATAAAATGAATTATTTGTATTGCTCCATACAAGTTATATGCTAAAGTGATTAATTGTCTAAATATTTACTTGAAATATGTTATATTGGCTAAGAACTAAAAGTATACACAATGGTGCAATTTGATTGGTTGATTGACTAGGTTGCATAAAACCATTTTAAACCTCATTACACTTGATTATAATACCAAAGCATCAATTTTTGTCATCTCCTTAGCCCATGAACGTGGCTTTTGGCATGAGAAGACACCAAACATGATGCAACCAATCATCACCCTCCACTTACCTCTCTTTGAAAGGTCAAAGAAATCATTTTTATCCATATTTCTTGTGGAAGCACCTCAAAAACGACCAACCCTTACTCTCCTAAGTTTCTCCCAAATTTCTACACTTCATACTCATAAAATTTGAATTCAATCCATAGGAATCCATAGAACACAAGGTAGAACAAGTTTCCATCCTTTTAAGCTTGAAAACCGTTGATTTTGAAGCTTAAATCCAACTTAATCAAGGTATATTTTTTTTTCAATATTTCTTATGATGAATTTGTAGTATCTTGGATGGTTACATATTTTAGTATGCTTTTGTATGATTGAAAATTTAAGTAAATTACACTTGAAGCCAAAACCAAGCTAGTTAAGCTAATTTTTAGCAAAATTGATAGTCTTGTGAAATTGTTTAATTTACTTGTTTCTATTGATTTTGTAATGATTATATTGTGTTTGGAAGTTTCTTTGAATGATTGAAAATAATAGCAATTAGTTTGCTTAATTGAAGGTTAGAATCAATTTAAGTTAGAATCAAGTTTACGTCATTTTAATTCGGATTGTGTTCATGTTTTAGGGGCTGCCCTAATAATTATGTTTGAATTATTAGTTATTTAATGGCTGCCTTAATGTTTAATGTCTTGAATTAGTAGTAAAATATGGAGTATGCATTGTTTTTAAGGTTATGTAATTGATATGTAATTCTTTACAAAAGATTGAAAAGTGTATATAAACTTTAACTAGAATAGACTAAATGATTTATAAAAAGGATATTAAATAGTACATGATTTGATTATGTTAGGCCTTTAACACATTCTATCTTCCAAAGAGATTGGCCTTTTCACCTAGCACAAAGTGGACTTGAGGTAAGTTGAAACTTTCATTTGGTGTATCACAAGAATCATATAATGTTTGTTCATGTTTTAATGTGATTTTTGTTGTTTGTCAAATGATGTAATGTTTGATGCATTTATGGTTTATGAAGCATGACACTATTAAGAGTATAATGAGGTCTTTGAAAAGGAAGTATGATACTTGATTGATGGTCGGGTAGACAAGGGACGCGGGAGGGACCGGCAGACCCAACAAATGGTGGCAAATACTTGAGGTTGAAAAACCGATATAGGAAAGCCACAATGAATGAGATAGAATACGGCTAATACCTGAGGTTGAAAGACCAAGTATGGAAACCCCGTATTAGTTCTCTTATTGGCCAATCATTATGAACAGGTTCCGAAAACTATGGTCTATCGCTATTAGTTAGGTACCACACTTCAAGGGCCCTAAAGAATGATTTATGAATGAAAGTTATTAAATAGAATATTGCATTTAATGATTTATGAGATTTGCATATATGTTATTTGTTATTGCATCAGTTTCATCTTACTGAGCCTTTAGCTCATTAGATTCATGTGATGCAGGTGGAAATGTACAGGTTTAGAGGTTGACTGAGTCTCTAGAGCGGCCGAACAGAGATTTGTTCATATGCTATGCTTCAACCTGTTTTGTAGTTTATTTTGAAAACTCTGTTTTGTTTTTAAATAAGCCGCTCTATTATGATTTTGTAAACAGATGTACTCAATTTTGATATATGTATATGGTGTGTTTAAAATGATTCAAGTTCTTTCTCTTATAGCTAAAAATGAGAACTTTTATAAAAAAAAAAAAAAACCATAACTCTAGTAAAGATGAAAATTAACATTGCTTGACTTAACAGTATCAGCTTGTTTAGGCTCTATAGTTAGGTTAAGGGGTGTTACATTAAGTATATATAATTGTATTTTATTGTATTTTATTTATTGTGTATATTAGACATTTTATTATATATATGTTTAATGTGTTGAAGTTTAATAGTTGTTGGAAACTTAATGGTTGTATGATTGTTGTGTTTGTAGGCGTGGTTGATATTATTGTGATTGTGGTTGTGACTGTTGTGGGTTGAAAATAAGTTGCAAAAATATGAAAAAATGATCGAAATTATAAATAATATATTAAAAAAATACTTAAAATTAGCGATGAAATCAAAATATTTCGTCACTAATATTTTTTTAAAAATTATTTATTAATCCACTTAGCGACGAACAATTCACAGCTAAATTAATTTTTTTTATTTTTTTAAATAATTTAGCAACGAAAGAGGTTCAAAATTCATCATTAATTTTAACGACAAAACAATACTTCGTCGCTAATATAAAATTATTTTATTTTTTTAAAATTTTCATCATTATTTAACGACGAAATATTTTTCAAAACTTCATTGCCAAGAACACTCTTAGCGACGAAATTATTGTCTTAGTCACAAAAAAAATTCATCGCTAAGTTAACGACGAAAATCGCTAATTTTGTCATTAGGTGTTGGCGCGACGCACTTATAACGACGAACCTGGTGATGAAATTTTTTCATCACCAAAGAGCATTAGTGACGAATTTGGTGGTGTTAGCGACGAGTTTTTTCATCTCTAAAAAACTTTGCATAAAATGATATTGAAGAAACAATTTTACAAGAAAAAAAATTATAATATAATATTAAATAACAATATGAAATTGTCTCTATACATACATTAAGTGACAAGAAATTTTATTTTATCGCATTAATAAAAAATTTTAATTTAATTGTGATAAGAATTATATTTAAATCATTATTAATAATAATTAATGGCACATATTAGTGAAAAAAAAAATATTGTTAATACTTCATCAAATATGTTGATCTACTTTAGGCTTGCTGCACTTTCCGAAATTATCTCTTAGGAGCTTGTTTGCTTTTCGAAAAGTAATTGAACTCTTGTCACTTAATCATAGTATTGATCTCAAAAAAATTATGTCTCATATATAGAATAATATTATATATTGTTCATTTTCTATACTAAAATAATATTTTGTATAGGAAATATTGAATCAACTACACCTATAAGTATAAGATATGCAAATTCATAATCTGTACGATTGATTATAAGATATGCAAATTCATACTCTGTTCGGTTATATGGTGATGGACATTACAATAATTAATCCAAGTCCAACTAAATAATCCAAGGTCAGTTTATGGAAATACCCTAATCCAACATTCTCAAGCCATAAATATAATAAACTCTAATGGCGCACATGGTGCACGAATTCTGTCACACATAAATATAATCTCATTGGGAGCAAGTGTAAATACACCATCCAATTTATTTTAACGTACATTAATTCACTTGCAGTTTATAGTTTTAGCTTTGAGAGTTCTTTTTATAATTCTCTATTCAAATACTAATTTGATCATCGGAGGGTTATCGTCTAAACAATCTCAGTGCTTCTGACGATTTTTCATATCATAGGCAGGAACTCAGCATTCCAACAATCATTTGTAAAGGAGTTGATTCACACGAAGTTGAATTTCGTTAATCCAACAATTCGTATACAACATGAATTTGGCATCGTATGTGGGAAACATTACCTCTACACTTATAATGTAAACCAAATCTAAAGCTGGAGAAACCAACACCCAATGCGCACCTTAAGAGGAAGTAGTCAATGGAAATGGAGTGGACCAGCACCATCTAGAGCTTTAGCCCCCACAACCCTAGGAGCCTATGTTCCAACAAGCTCAAAAGATTGCCAAATCTAGGATCGTTGCCTGTGCGGGGGGGGAGGAGGAGGAGATTGCCCAGTACCTGCACTCTCCCAAAAGGAGATTGAGTTGAGCTGTTGCCTAGCTTGCATACTGTAGTCTTGTAAGCATGAATTACTTCCAAATTTCGCTTCTTTCCTACCATAAGCGAAAGAAATCATAAAAAAATATGTAGAAAATAATTATATAAGTAAATTATAGTGACTCATAACGAGATAGAGGTAATACCAGCAGGAAACAAAAAACAAAAATTAAACTAGCTTTTAAATAGCCCTACAACTACAAAATGCTCTAAGCCCATGATGAACCTTACAGGAAGCCGTTAAAGATAGAGAACTACTCCACTCTAGAGGAAAACCCCAACGTTTATCTCTAATGTAGAAAACCTCTCGTTTCAAATTCTCAGGGAAGAAGCACAACCAACCAAGAACGTACATTGCGCTCATGGAAAGAAGTGAAAATATGACTCACCATAACCCTCCTAACTATAAACAGATACTAGAAGCTCTCCAAAGTCAGTGGCAAACCTAACTCCTCTAGGCATTAGCGAAAACATGAAAGAGTTGAGAGTGAATTGGCGTATACAAAGGTCATATGCTTGTATAATCTCTACTAACAATGGATGATGTGGAATTGAAAGCCCACTAATGAAGAAAACAATATAGATAGTGAAGTACCCCTAAGGAGGGCTCATAATCCTCTACCCCGCTTAAGGGAAGACAAATTTATGAGAGGAAGGAAAATAGAATTTCTTATGACAAACCCTTAACTCCTCACGAGATAAGGCGCTGTCTAGATTTTCTACATCTATCATTCGACATTGTGCCCGATGATGACCCCAACAAAACAAGTACTTTCTACTTTTGGAACTAAAACCATGTTTGAGCTCTTAGACTTATGAGACTTAGACGACTCATCTAAACTACCAGATGACTCAATTTCTTCACACCTAACTAACTCAGAAGGACAGTCAGGTAAACCTAAAATACCTCAATCACTTTCGGTTTACTCTCTCCAAATACTCTGTTGAAATAGGCCTACTACTAGGGCCAAAAAGTAGACAAGCCAGAAACAGGTAGGACAGTAGCATGCGTAAGTGCAATCACCATGCCTCGTGCCAAGCAATGCGCTAAGTCTAGACTATGTGAGGCATGCCTCAGCCGAGCAAGGCCGCATAGCCTCGCCTAGGCCAGGCTGCGATGCCTTGCCCAACCAAAACTCGCCCGCCCCAATGAGACGACTCTTTGATCCTCTAAGGGGCGTGGCCGTCCCCTTGCCTCTCCCACCCATATATGCATGCGTATCTATATAATTTTAAAATAGTACTAAAATAGTAAGAATAAATTATTTAATTGTAATTCAATGAGTAAATAACATTATCTTAGTAGGCCTATGTGAGATATATGCACCATTCTTAAATAAGATAAAATATATAAATTTTAAGAATGATTGAGATAGCAAATAATATAATGTTTTTTAATACACATGTAAGTGCTTAAGCTCTAACATGTGAACCTCTTCAACAAGGTTAACTTTTGCCAATTAATGTCTTTCCAAGTAAAATAAAGGTAGTGTTAATTTGTCGTACATTACACAGTTTATATGTATCTCCATATAATTTGATCCAAACGTTTTAAAAAGATAAATATATCTTCATACAGTAATACGGAAATTACAGATTTATCATCTTTACATTAAAATTTCTACTTAATCCGCGAAGTGCGGATGCCCTAAAATCATAGATGTGACAAGGTTAAAGACAATTATTCAATTGTTTACTACTCCCTTGTATCAAATATATGGCTCTTTTAACATAGTTCTTAAAAATAAGATTTTTTTTAAATAACAATTATTTTCTATAAATTCAATCTTGAAAAAATAATTACGTAACAAAATTAACTATTAATCACTATTTTATAACAATATAATATAATAACATGAAAATATTTAAAATTTTAATCTTTTCAATTCTTATTCAAAATGTTCATTTTAAATAAAATTACATTCATAAACCTAAAAAGGACGGAGCATTATTTAATATTCCAAAGAAATTGGTATAAGAGAGTTAAACTATTCATCAAACCCTAGCTTTTTGAATTTAAACCCTAGAGTCAACTTCTTCTCTATACGCCATTAAGCAACAGCACAGGCACTACATATAGAGGGAAATAGAAGAGGGATCCCCAACCTCAAGAAGGGAAGTGGAGGGGTCCAGTCCAAAAATCTCCATCCAAATAGCATAGGCAACCACACGAGGGCAGCGGATTTATCGACTCTGACGATGCCTTTTTTAGTTTTATAGATTTATATATTATTGCCATCAAATCATCCATGAATATAATAATGATACTAGTAATAATAATTCTTTATACTTTTGCATAGGATATAGTCCTCTCCGCCTCATCTCCCATTCTTATTTTTTTTTTTATTAAATAATATCAAAATTCTTATTTTATCCCTGCCCAAAATGATATTTATATGTATTCAACCATGCATCCGTTCTTTCTTTCTTTCTTGCTTGTCTCCAAGAACAGCATGTTGAACCCCTGAAGAATTTATTTATTTATTTTTTGTTTTTATTTTATTTTTTTTGGGAATCTAGGGTTTGTTATTTGTGGTTGAATTTTACGGTTGGAACCCTAGGAATCGAAGAAAAGTAAAGGGCAGAAAGATATGGCGGCGAATGGGCAGGGAATAGAGCCTGCCTTGTTGGATGACATCATCAATCGGCTGTTGGAGTTTCGGAATGCGCGGACTGTTCGTCAGGTGCAGCTGTCGGAGAATGAGATCCGCGCTCTATGTACGACGTCCCGTGAAATCTTCCTCTCACAGCCTAATCTTCTCGAGCTCGAAGCCCCTATTAAGATCTGCGGTATTACTATTCTCTCTCCCCTCACCCCCTTCCGACCTCTTCACTATGCGAATGAATATTTGAGGTTACTGTGTTTATATGCAAACTTAAGTTGTGTATGTTTGCCTTTTTAAGGACATGTCATGATTTTGGGTTGATTTTTTTTTGAATTGATGATGAATCTAGGGTCAAAATTTGGACCTTTTTTGAGTGGGAATGTGGGCTATGAGTTTTGAAAAATTGTCATTGTTTATGGTTTGATGTGGCTCAAATTTTGGACGTGGTTATAATGCAGTACTGGGAGTGGAAAATTCTTGGGTTATGGTTTTCTTTTTCTGTTTCTGTGTGAATATGATGGCTGCGAGGTTAATTGTTTGATTGTGTGAGCAAAAGGTTAAATTGGTTTTGCTTCAGAAAAGTGGTTTCGCTGTTGGATTTCTTATACTAAGAAAATGGATCCAATAGTGATTTTAATACCAAAACAATGTATGTATTTCCTGAACTGCATTGCTTTGGAATTACTTATTTAAAAAGGAATTTTAGTTAGTACATAGTGCAATTCATTTTCTTTCAAATTTGTGTTGGCTCTTGTTTTTTTTTTCTTTGGACACACAAGAGGAAACTTTTGGCTTTGAGCCCACGTGCATCACCTAGATTTGTCGCAGATGTCACATTTGATATTACATGGTTGCCAGTTTTGAATTGTATATAGTAATCTGTGGTGGAGCGACACTTGGCTAATGAGGAAAAGCTGCTCTAGGATCCTTAGAATTAGTCTTCATATCACAGAGTGTATGTGATGAAAGCTTACTTCTTTGGGATTTCTATATTTTGCAGCTTTTTAAATGGTCTTTTAATGTACTTTTTGTCTGTCTTCTTTTAGTAATATGCGTGGTTGTAGGTTTTGATTCTTCAGAGTCAGTTTTGACATGTTTGCAATTTATTCTAGTAGTTTTTCTTGGAATGGGATTTGGAATATGATTCTCATGGGAGAATTTTTTTGTTGCCCTTGACATTCAGGAGTTGCCAGACATTAGTGCTGCCAAACACTGGCTAAAAGTGTAACAATGTTCAGAACATGTTATCTTTTCTAGTTTTTGGTTTCCCATCTAAATTTGCCACCCATGTTTAGTGAAACATTGATGGTAATACCTTAATTTGTATACATAAAATAAGTCCCCTGAGAATAATTGATATGGATATATACTTTGTGGAGGATGGCAATATGAGGGTTTTTTTTTTTATGTGACCTTTATGTTGGTTGTTTTAGTTGCTGTGTATGTTTCATGTAATTTGTAAAGCTAATTTGGATGTGCACTCTTCCTTTTTCTTCCTATACCTTATTTCTTGGTCTTGCTTTAAAAGTTTGAAATTTTTGACTTAAAATGGGGCAAACTCTATACTTAATTAAAAAAAATTGTGAGACTCTGTTGGCTGGTAAGGAGACTAGGTATTTTCTTTTCTGTCAATTTTATGTGAGTGTTACTAGATATATGAGTTTCTCCAATAATTTGGAAAGCTGTCGCAACATCATTTATTGTAATGTTTGATTATGAAGTAATCACTAGCAGATAGCCAGCTTTAAAGATTTTTTTGGGTGTTACTGGTAGTTCAACTTGCCCTTCATTACGCCTCATTAAGATGTTATTTAGCATGAAAGTCACAATTATTTTTCTAGGTGAAAAATCAAATAAATCCAGTTGTCTGGTTGCTCTGCCCCCCTGTTTTTGAATATGGAATGAAAATGCTCTTTTTCTTCTTTTTTTGTTTTTTTGCTATTTCAGTTACTGCCTTTCTAGTATAACCAGAGAAAAATGGGATTAATTTATGTCTTTTTTTGTGGTGGATTCCAGGTGACATTCATGGGCAATATGGAGATCTTTTAAGGCTATTTGAATATGGGGGGTTTCCTCCAGAAGCCAATTATTTGTTTTTAGGGGATTACGTGGACCGTGGCAAACAGAGTTTAGAAACAATATGCCTTCTTCTTGCCTACAAAATCAAATACCCTGAGAATTTCTTTCTCTTAAGAGGGAATCATGAATGCGCTTCTATTAATAGGATATATGGATTCTATGACGAATGTAAACGTCGATTCAATGTCAGACTGTGGAAAATCTTTACTGATTGTTTTAACTGCCTTCCTGTGGCAGCTCTTATAGATGATAAAATCCTCTGCATGCATGGTGGTCTCTCTCCTGACCTGACAAACTTGGACCAAATAAGAAATTTACCTCGACCAACTGATGTTCCGGACTCTGGTCTACTTTGCGATTTACTTTGGTCCGATCCCAGTAGAGAAATTAAAGGTTGGGGAATGAATGATAGAGGAGTCTCGTACACATTTGGTCCGGATAAGGTGGCCGAATTTTTAATGCAGCATGATATGGACCTTGTTTGTCGTGCTCACCAGGTATTTATTTTCTCTTGCTTTGTCTAGTTCCTTTTTATTTCTGCAGTCTGATTGGATACATTCTTGAGCAGGTTGTAGAAGATGGATATGAATTTTTTGCTGAAAGGCAGCTAGTTACAATATTTTCTGCTCCCAACTATTGTGGTGAATTTGATAATGCTGGTGCTATGATGAGTGTTGATGAGAGTTTGATGTGCTCGTTTCAGATCTTGAAACCAACTGATAGAAAGCGGTTCTTATGAAGCAAGTTTTGATAACATAGGTCTCAGTTCTCTGTGACTGCCCAGGTTAATTTATTTTCCGTCTTCTAATTTTGGAA
The DNA here is from genome assembly GCA_019321725.1 of Paulownia fortunei. NCBI lineage: Eukaryota > Viridiplantae > Streptophyta > Magnoliopsida > Lamiales > Paulowniaceae > Paulownia > Paulownia fortunei. The sequence goes on from CM033116.1 coordinate 10,639,583, forward strand.
CTTAAAGACAGACGTGCTAATTTTGTTTGCTATTGTTCTGTTTGTGTCTCGTTAGCTTTCCTTGTGGAAATTATTGAGTTATTCGTTGAATTCAGATTGGGATCCTAGTGCTCCACCCCCCACCCCCAACAAACAAAACATGAAAAACACAATTTACATGAAGTTATCTGAAGAGAGAGAAATATAACTTTTTTGTAAATCAGCCATCTGTTGTCTAAGGAAAAAACCTAATATGGTGATCTTAAAAACACATTCGACTCGCTACTTTAATCTTCTGAACCATGCCATGTATTCTTTCTGCTATTCTTGGTTATCAATTCTGGTTATCTTTCTTTTTTGCATATTATTAGTTTCTGACTTAATCATGTCTTGACGAATTCATCTGCATATGTGCTCTCAAGGCTTATAAAGTTGTTTCGATTAAAAGAAGGCTGACATGGGCGATGTTGTTCATGGTTCGCCAGGTCCTTAATGATTTCATCCCAAGTCTTTTAACATGAACATTTTATATCCATATGTGATTTTGCTGACATAACACCAAGGCTGTAGACGAGTCGAGCTCGAGTAAAGCTTTAGGAATTTTTTTGGCAAAGCTCAAAGCTCGCTTTAAAAAATTTGAACTCGAGCTCTATAAAAAAAACTGTGATACTTGAAGTAATATGAATTATATTATTTATTTAACTATTTAAAATATATGAGTCACTGGTTCCACTTTTCAATTAATCAGTCCATTTATATGATGGGCTTTCTGGTATAGGGTTTTCAAGAAGTGCTTATAGGTATTGCCTAATGTTTGGTATAAATGCACGTAATGACCATTTAGTAAAGTGCAAGAAAAAGAATTCAAAGCCACAAATAGACACTTCTCCTGAATGGACTTCTAGTGGCGATCATTCACAATTAACAACCAAATACATGACAGTTTTACAAATGGACTTCCATATCTAGAAGTCCATTTGGGATGGGTTTCCAAACACCTTCATAATTACTAGTATTATTGACTATCATTAATGTTTTTTAGCACATTATTATTATACAAAATAAACTTTAATTTAAAGTTATTAGTATGATCATTATAATATAGAATTATTATGACAATATAAATTTACATTATTATTAAGAATAATAATATTATTATTATTACAACTTTTATTGTTAATTGAATTACAGTTTTATATCATCTATAAAATATCATTAAAAAGATAAAAGATCACTAGCCAGCTTGTGAGTTTTCGAACACCTATATTTGGGCTCAAGCTTGGCTTGTGAAAAAGCTCAAGCTCGACAAGCTGAGCCAGATCAGTAGGCTCACGAACTGGCTTGACTTGTCTTGCAGCTCTACATAGTAGAAAAACTTAATACCGAGAGCTCATGAGTTTCAGCTCTCACAAATAATTTTCTTCATACTGAATTACTCCTTTTGTTTTCTTTTCTTAGCTGCACACCATATTCTCACTTCTATTTGTAAGCTCGGAATAGTTCCGTGGTTTTGAAAAATTCACCCTGACAAAAAACCTTTTACACTTTGTTTGGTTCAAGGAATTTACTGAGAAAAAGAAAAGAAAACAGAAGAGAAACTATTTTCTCTTGTTTGGTTACTAGGGAAAATAGAAATGAAAAGAAAAGGTGCTAAAACTAAAGCTAATTTGAAAAACTCGTTTTTTCTGGCCACAATGCTGAGGAAAATAGATTTGGCTCCTATCTAAAAGCCTCTCATGAGCTAGCTCCTCTCTTTCCTTCCTCCCTCCTTCCACCTTTTTGCTGTAATTCTCATTAATTAATTGTCTCTTTCATTCTGCTCTGTCAATTTCCTCATTGTTTTCCTGAACAACCAAACAAACTTGAAATTTTGAATTCTTTGATTTTGGTTTCCTTTTTTCTAACATTTTCCTTTCCTCATCATAATCTTTGAACCAAAAGTGTTAATGTGATGGTATGGTCCCATGTTGAACTCGGTGCTTTTCAAAGACTGTCTGTCTGGATGTTTGAACATAGAGATTTAGTTCTTGGGGTGGTTAATTTTTCAATCCATTCTTTTTGGTTATGCCTTCTGTTTTCTTTACTTTTTATTTTTTTACTTTTTGATACTTTCTGTTGAGCATCTGATACTGTATTTCTGTCCAATCTGGCTCTTATGCATGCCAAAGGAAAAGTTTATCATTTAACAAGATATGGAGGTAAGTATATAACATAATTTAATAAACCTTAACTGGAAACTTGACATGTGTTTGAAGTTTGAAAGGATAAATTGCTAAACTGCTAATCAATTGTGTTTGACCATACATATTTTTGCAGAGGACATTACAATCTGGTTTCTGCTTTGTCCCAGATTTTATACATCTAATTGCATATAAAAGCACAATTGTGTTTAGTCACTAATCCTGTTAATGGAATCAAGTTTTGGCATGCCAAACTTGAATATCTTAGTTTTTGAAAGTAAATAATCGTGTATGGGTAAAAAAAGGATTTGTTCCCATGGAAATTTTTGGACTTTAGTGTGTTGGATTATTCATATGCAGCCAACTGCCTAATGTCTAGTAATATTTGGAGGGGTGGCAAAATTGGTCACTACTTGTAATGGGTTTTGGTGTGTTCTGTTTGGTCACTACTTGAAGGGGAAGTGATATGGATTATAAGATGTTAATAAAATTCATTAGCAACTTGTCTTATTCATATGCTCTTTATTCTTATCAATATCAATAACTATCAAAGCTGTATGTTATTATTATTCTTTTATTACGGGTGATAGCTGTATGATTTACGAAATAGCTGTATGATTTACGAAACCATTTATTCACTGCAGTAAAGTTCCTAGAGCTTTTATTTCTGAATGATATTATTTGTTAAAGCAATTTCTCAAATTGGTACTAGTTATTGGCTATTAAATCCATTAGTTTTGGGAAGTGGAGTGAGAATGGTTCAGTAAAATTTTATCATGTACTGTAAATTGATTATTAGTCATAGTACTCTGTATATTATACTAAGTGGCTCTTGTGTGCAAGTCACTGCATTTTGTTGTCAGGACAAAGGTTGAGACAGAAAAATTATGCTGGTTATAACCTGGACTTTTTTATATTCAAAATTTCCTTTTTTGTCCCTAAATGTTACCTTCGGGATTTGTTTGAACCCGCCAAACATTGCATTAACAACCTGTTCTTGTTCTCGTGCTTTGACTTAGGTCCCAGAACTTGCTTGGGATGATTGACACACACATTACCACTTTCATGACAGTAAACATTTCCTACTTTGTACCTCAACTTTTTTGACTCACTTCTAGATGATCCCTCTCTTCTCTGTGTCCTGTTACTGCATGATGTCTGATTTCGTTTTTAAGTGCTACTGCATTAAATAATGCCTTGATTGCTGATCTTACTAACAATTGTTTCGGTTTGTTTTTTCACTTCTGTGGGGTTTTGCCACCATTGATAGACTTGCTCGATTTCACTTTCATAATCTTCTGCAGTGTATCAATAAGTGATTCTGGTATCATCAAAGCTATGTATTCATGGTACGGAAGAAAGAAGAAACAGTTAATTACAAGCTTAGAACTAGTTGATATATGAGGGATCTATAAGTCTGACTTATTGTGGTGGGATGAAGCTGGAGGGGGTCTTAAGATGTTATGACTTAATATTATGTTGTGCAATGATGATGGAAAGGGGTACATCAGTGTTCCACTGAAAACTTATTCTCTGATGAAATTGACAATTTGTTACTTGCTGCACATTATAGGGTTTCACAGGTTTTTGATTGGTTTCGTATTTCTGGCTGAGTTATGAATTGTGAGTCTTCAATGTGTTGGTAGTTTTTCCTCCTAATTTTTATTGTTCATCTTCAGATGTTCAGTCATTTGGTGTACCTCAGAAGATGCTGGCTTCTTAACTCTGTAGAACTTAGAGACGTGAACGTGTTATTGTGGTGTTATCCGATCTGAAGGAATTAGACATCTTGTTTAGTACAGTGTCCTGAGGTTGAAATCCCAAAGACTGATTTAGAGGCAATTGTGCAAACTGGCCTTAAGTTATGTATTATTTTTGTTTTTTTATTCCCGTTTTTAATATTTCTCAACACAACTTTATGATTCGACTGTGTAAATACACTTGTTCTATATATTGCGATTGCAATTGTAGATTGTTGATTTTGTGAAGTTGCCCCCTCTGGAACACTGTTCTAAATCTTAAAAAAAATGTAACTTTCATCAAGTTCTATCACATAGCTGAACAACCTGCAATTGTTGATTGCTATAATGAACTTAAATGTACATTCCTTATTTGAAAATCATTAGGTCCAAACATTTTTCTTAAATTCATTGTCTCAAGTCTTAAAACCTTATCTAGTTGTGGATTTTGTGTTCCGCTAATTTATCCATGATGAGAATGTGTCGAAGTAAAGACAAAGTAAGATTGAGTGCAATATAGCTTATCTATAAATTACTATTAGATCAAGGGAATGGGGTGGTGAAAAACACAGACTTGCTGTATTTTAATGGCTAGAACAGAGGATTGAGTATAATGTACTCGGTCCACTATTGGCTAATGTTTTCAAACTTGGACTAGAGATCGAATTGGATGAAAGGAGTGAACCGGTTTATTTGATTTCAAAAATTGGTTGACTTATGCTATGATATATATATATATATATATATATATATACTGCATATGAGTTTTAGAAATTATTTTTAATTGAGTGTTAAAAATTATATTATAATTATAACAATAAGTGTATGACATTTCAGAACATATGTATAATTGTAGTAAATTTGTCGTTAGATACTCCACTTACTACAATTTTTCATAGACAAGGTTCATTGAGAAATGAAAAAGAAAAGGAAAAAAAAAAAATCTTGAACCTTAGGGAGTGCTTGCTTGTGAAATTGTTTTGCAAAAAATCCCCTGGTGAAAAATTTCTGACGAAATGTGCGTTTGTTTGTGGAAATATTTGTGGAAACTCATGCCAACTCACTGTTTGCCATGTTTTCCAGCCACCAGTGTTTAGTCCACATTTTTTGAAAAAAGCTCATATTTCATTTGGGAAACAGAGTAACTTTTAGCTTAGAAGAACAGTACCAACACTGTGTGTGATAGGACAACACCAATTCTGTGAAATAGGTTCCTTCTTCCTTTTCGTACCCTTTTCATTTACTCACCTCTTCCGTCCCATTATCCCTTTCCTGATACCATCATCTAGTACAAAAATTGGCTTTTGCCAACACTGACAAAAGCACTGGTGGTGTGTCCCTCACCTCCGCATCACATAAAATCCGCAAGGTACCTAATGAAACCCATTTTGCCATAATTTATAAATGAAATATGTAGTGGGTTATGGTTGCTGGGATATCTGTTTGAATTGTAGTGAGGTTCCTTGTGATTAACAAAAGATTCATAGGAATAGGAACTCAATATAGTATATGCGGTGGGTTTTGATTTTGGTGGTGATTATTCACGTCTAATTGTGGTTCATATTTGGGGAGGGAAGTCTGGCTTATTAATCGGCGTGAGTTGTTTTGTTGAAGCATTACTTGCTGCTCTTCTGATTTTGTGTGTGCTTCGTCTAACTCATGTGTTGAGTGGCTTTATCCTTCGTATCGTTACCTAATTCTGGGTTGTTTTGAAAATGGTGAACTATTGTTCATATGTTGGGTTTGGATATTTTCTTCAATATAAGTCTGTAATATTGAAGTAAATATTTTTTTCATAGGTTATTCAAGTCTGTTTATTTTATGACACAAGTATTATGCTTGTAGAAATCTTTTCATGATATTTTTTCATTTGAGTTATTTATGCACATTACTTGTGAATTGTTTAAGTGTAGAAAACAACCAATTGGGTTTCCAAGTGTGTTATCACATATTGATGTTATCCACATACACCCATTTGTGAACTATATGTGACCGAGATGATACATTCAATGCCTATATGTGAAATATGTTTGTGTTTGAAGATGTAGTAGGAATTAACTTGTACTCTTCTGTTGTATAGGTTGTATCCATTTTATATTTATAAAAATATATAAGTCACAACATAGATATATTTAGAATATCATCCATATTATTACCCAAAAACTCTATTAGTAGCATTTCTGGATAAAATATTTTATAAGCAATTGCTTGGAAATATAGATGGAAGGAAGCTCCGAGAATTCAGTTCTAAGTCAAGTAGATGACGCACATTGTCCCCAAGATAATGAAATGACATTCATCATATTGATGTATGAGGAGGTCATCAAACGTAATATCGTCGGGACACAATTCACACCGTCACAATGGGACAACCTTCTGTTCAAGATGAGTGAGGCTTGTCCGGGGTATAATTTTACTACCAATCAACTTAAGGAGAAACCAGATGGTTTGAAGGAGACATAGCATAAATACCATAACTTGATTAATTCAGACCCCAGATTCGGGTTACTAGAATAGCTTGGTAACTAGGTCGGATGAGTATTAGGCACGTTGGTTAGCGGTGCTTTGTCTTACAGAGTTTATCCCCTTTAACTCTTTTGTTATGTAATTCATTTCCTTGATCTCCAAACACTGTCTTATAATAGTACTTCCTTTAATATAGGCTAATCCACAAGACGTTTCTTTACGAAGGACACAACTCCCACACTATATAGAATTGACAACAATATATGCATCCATTGTCATGATGGTTTGGATGGCGAGGTCATCCATGCAACTATCCAGACCACATGTAATTTGTAAGGATGGTGAGGGTGAGTGTGTGGGGTTTGGTAGCAATCATATTCATGGACTATGGGATGAGAGTGCGGGTAGTCAGCAATTGTTACCACGTGATACGATGTCTAGTTCTTCATTTCTTTGTCCTCCCATATGAAGATCTATCCTAACCTGGGTGTCGTCTCCCCACTTTATTCCTTCACAAGAGGAACATATGCCAAACCCACCCGCATACAATGATCCATATGTTGTCACGACTGTAGAGCTGTGTATTGAGAAACTTAGGAAGATCCCTGACTTGCCATTGCCACTCTTCTACACTCCGTGCAATAAGTTAGAAGATCCTACCCATCGTAGCATGTTCCTTGCTATGGGCCCCGAGCTAAGGCGTGGTTACATTGAGAGTATACCATGACTGGTTTTAGGATTTAAGTCATGACTGTTTCTTTGTAAAATATTTTATTTGATGAATGTAGGTTTAATTAGAAATTTGTTATTAATGTTTTCCTTGCAAACTGAGTCTTGAGTTATTCATGTACTAATGTGAATTATATTCATGTTGTTGAGTTTGAGAGTGTCAGATGATTTTTCATACACATTCCACTATTATGTTTCAACTCTTTATAGACTTTTGTTTATTAAACTTTTTGTGACTCCTTAGTTTTGGACATCCCTCATAATGTGGTAGCGAGTTTATTGTATATGTCCCTATACTGTTAATTTGTGAAAGATTAGTTGTGTAAATTATTTTGATTATTATTGTGTTGTTGCAACAACAGAAAGATTGCATTAAGGATTGCATTTACATCCCGTACATGCCATTTTTATAAGTTTTGAATATGCTGGAGTGTTCCACAGGTTTGACTCTTGTTATGATATTACTGATCTATCACCTTTCTGTACTTAAGTGTAGCTAAATGACTAACATTTGTTCTTTATATGAGTATTTTCCCATATTCATTTTCCTCATAAGTATATGTTATGTATGCAAATTTGGCAACATCATTGACTTGAAGCACATAGCGCAATAGATAGTGTGAAGGCTTACCCAACTATTTGTCCCTTTTTGTGGCACGTGTGTAGTAGGATACGTTGTTGCAGATCATGTTGAAAATAATTATTCAGTTATGACAACGGTGGTTCTCAGTTCTCAATACCACGTGACAATGCGTTTACATTAAGATTTCACATGCTTACTACATCAGTTTTGCAATCATCCTATAGGAAGAAAGGTCCTGACCCTACTGTCATCTTACCAATGCACTCATTCACACGAGCTAACGATGCTTTAGTTGGATAGAATGGCCCAAATGCCATCACGATAATTGAGATGTGCATTGATAAGCTGAACGAGATACTCGATCTGCCCTTTAGCTTGTTTTATGATGTATGTTGTAAGCTAGAGGATCCTACCCATCGTAGGATGTTTCTTGCAATGACCTCCGAGCTAAGGCGTGGCTACATTGAAAATCTGCCTCGAAATAGTTTCTTCTTGTTTCTATGTTAGGTGGCACCTATTCTCCCCTGCTAGTATAACATAGTAATATTTAGGTGAAATTTGAAAGACTAATGGTGGACCATATGCTGTTGTCTGATGTTAAAGGGTGTTGTACTCTTTGGATGCCCCTGTTTCATTTTCCGATGCTGTTATATGCACTTCAGTATGTTAACTTCCTATGGTTTCGCTATTTAACAAACTCCATCATTGTAAGCTTTTGTTCACCAATATGTGTTGGTATTTCCATGTAAGAGGAATGTGTTCATTTAAATGACAATGTTGGTATGTAACTACCAACTCCAACATGTATATGTATATATTTATACATACTAGTAAGTAACATATACGTTGCACGTGATTTATATAATTTTAGGAAATTAATTATATTATTTAATAATATATTTGAGTAAAATTAATATATTATAAGATACTTCATAAATTAAAAAACATTAAATAAAATATATTCAATAAAAATAAAATATTTCAAAATATTTCATAAACTAATTACTAATCGATATGACATTGCAACATACCAAGATACTCTTTTCCAATTCATACTTTGTAGGCGATACTTGCTCTCTAGAAATTGAAGAAATTTGATAAATTAAAAAAAATATCTAAATGTTAATCAAGATAAATAATTAATATTAAAAAATATTTATTTTACGAACATATATAAAACTACATTTAGCTATATTCTTCTTTAATGATGAATACATGTTGAACTAAGTGAAATGATTAGGGTGTAATATTAAAAATTAAGTAAAATACATATCCAATATTTAAGGATTTACATAATTATTTATCAATTTTTACATATTATTCAATGTACATATAACCTATACATAATATTATTAAACTATTTTAATTGAGTATGACTATTATAAGTGATCAAATTATTTTTTCTTTAATTACTTGTATGTTGGAATTTTCTTTATATTACATAATTGTTAGGTATCAAAATTTTGTGTTATAGTGAATCATGCTTTAATGTTGTTTTTCTTTAATAAAAATAAATTTTTTTAGTTACTACTAATAATATATAATGTATTACTTAAGGACAAAATATTTATATCTACACTCAAAACTTGTCTATACACAATATTTTTAGTCTATGTCTTCTTCTTATATTTGAGGTATCTTGTTTAATCAACTATTGGTTATAGATATTGAAGTTTCTTTGGAGGGAACAATATATAATTGGTATTGAGAAGACACCGAATGAGGCAAATAGATACAAATATTTGAAATTATTTATCTTTGAACTTTGTTGATTGTCATTACAAAGTAAAATTTTATATGAAATTGTTTACGTTTAAATTGAAATAGATAACCTTCATTTTAGCTAGCGAAAGTGACACTCTAGGTATAAAGACAATCTTTTCAGTATATTGTCCAAATACAATCTCCACATCAATTACATTATTCTTTAAGTCTTACATACTATTCTTGTATCATTACTCTATCCATTTTATGGGTTCGGATTCATGTAATGAGTTAAAAGTGCATTTTTATATAAGGTTGGGAAAATAGCCCTAATAAATCATAATTTTGAGTTTTTTTCATCGTCATACTCAATAATCATCTCTTCTGAAATTTTGATATTATATTTAGTATCACTTTGTTTCTCACATTTTCCAACTCCAAGTAAAAACTCACTGAAATTTGGATTATTCTCCGACTCATGTTTTTTGATAAAGTATTTTTTTCATTTTGGGCTACAAATATATTATTTCACCAAACTCGCAGAAATAGTTTGATAGATAGGAACAACTGCTAATATTTGTCTAAAATCTTTATAAAAAATTACCATTTTTTTACTAAAATCCTCATCATTTATCATTACGTCTTTCAATTTATAAACATTCTTGATAGCTATAGTTTTGTAATTGGTACTTCATCCCAGAAAAATAGTTGTGCTTGATGTAAAAGCTCTGCAATTCTACTTTGCTTGGATATAGTACACTGACTTGATTCAATTGCATCTATTGATATTTTAAAGCGAGAATGTGTTGTTCTATCCTTGACATTATTACAAAAGTAACTCCACATGTTGCGGTTACAAGTGCTATTTGATTTTTGAATTTATGATATGCTAACAATACATGGTATAATTTTTTTTTCAGATTCCACATGACCCATTAATAAAGAAACACTTGCCATTTTGTATGCAATATAAGATTATTAGAAAATAATTATATTGTTTAGGATTCAATTTTAGTTATGTTTTATAATGTTTTTGAAATATTTCTTTTGACATTTTATCTTGTATGTTTTTTGAAAAATTACTGTTCATGTTATCTATATCAATAGAAATGTTTGGAAAATCATATGAACTAATGTTTTTTTTTTCATGTTCTCCAAGAAAAAATTCATACTTTTCAAAATTTTGGCAACTTGTATTCAACTGAGGTTTCGGATGCTCTTTTGAAATATTTAGACATTGCTATATATACCCAAAAACTCTCATATCGTTTGTGCACAACATATACCCATGTCGACTTTAGGGTAGATTTCATCGGTCAGATATTTGACAGTAAAAGTGCATGTCGAGCTAGCAATATCATTACTCCAACCAGTAAATCTAAAATCTTATTTGATGGTTGATTGCATTTTATTTTTCAAGATTGGCATATTGATGAATATTAATAACTTCAAAATCATGAAGGTAGTGTATATAAATAATGATACTTTTAATTTTTATAATTTTATTTATTGTAATTTATTAATTAAAAGTTTACAAAAACTTGAGAAAAAGAAAATGAATGAAAATTAAAATAAAAAAATTAAATATTTAAAAAGAATATTAAATAAGGCATTACAAAAGAAAATTACAGTTGACAATGCAACAAAGTTATGAACCCTCGTTCAACTCATAATTTCTAGCAACACTTATTCCATAAAGATTAAAAAAATTGTCAAATCAAAACTGAAAATTCGGTATATACCATGTCGATAAAAAAATTTGATTTGATATTTAATTTTTTTTATAAAAATTCAATATTTAGTTTGATTTTAATTTTTTATTCCAATTTATCGAATTGTACCAAATCTCGAATTTAATTTTAAATTTTTTATAAATAATCTATTTATCTAATTGTATATATTAATTAGTTTTTTACTTTTTTTTTACTTTTAACTTACCAAACTAAAAATAATAAATTTAAAATATAATTAGATTTTGTTAAGAAATAAAAATAAAAAAGAAATTGACTTGAAAGTATGCTATATATAACTTTGTAATACTGTAATAATATATAAACATAATAAGATTTTATCACTATTAGATTACGTTAAAAGATTTTATTGTTAATATCATTTTACCTCCTATATATACTTTAAAAAATACTCAAATTTTATAAATTCTATAAATAGTTCAGTAGAACAATATGTAAAACGATCAAAAAATACACAAGTAAATGTAGTACAAAATTATTTTTTATATAACGTAATATATATATATATATTTAAAATATATATGTTGAAATGTGGTGATACAACATGAAGGTTCATACAACTTATTTTTACCATGTTTGATTCTGTTGAAAAATTTTAGGCTTTGTTTGATTTATTTTCAATCATTTTTTGAGAGTGTTCTAAAAAATGTATTTTGAAAAGTGAGTTTGGATAACGTGTATAAAATTAAAAATGTGTATGTTATGTTGAGACAAATAATATGATGTATTTTGGAAGATATTTTATAAATTATAGATATATTGCCAATATTATTTTATGTGGTTAATAAAAGATATTTTTAATTATAAATATTTGGTAATATTATTGTATTGTAATTAGTGATAGTATATGATACGTGATTATCTAAATAGGGTAATAAATAATTTGATATTTTGGGAGAATATACCATTTCTAAAAAATACAAGCGACAAACACATTTTTGAACTCAAAGAAGAAAAATAATGTTTATAAGAAAAGTAGAAAGAGAAAGCTAATAAAAAATTATAATATTCTAATTAATAATAAAATAGAATAAATAAAATTTATTAGATTAAATGATCAACCCAAAAAATCTATTTTTTTTCATGAAGTGACTCTAATAGTGATTTAACATAAATTCCCAAAGTAAAAAAAAAATTAGTAAGTCAAATATCATATGCAATTGCAATTGTGCTACTATGATTGTGATGATAAAAGATAAGTCAAATGATTAAAATAAATTTTAAATTTTGTGCATAAAATATGTGAAATATAAGTGATAACATTAGTTTTGGAATATGGTCTTATAATTAGTAAATATGATATAAAATTCAGATGTGGTTGATTTGAGAAAGTAACTATTAAATGAATCAAATACTCTATCAATTAATGTAATTATTTTTGTATAATTTTATGGTTAAGAAAAAATCAAATTTTAGTAATGAATACACTCTAAGTTTTTCTGTATTATTTTTGTTTTCTAGAAAGTGTAATAACAAAATATTATAATTATGACAGTGGAATGTGCCTTTCAATTGATATAAAAAAATAGATATTATTTTCACATTAATTTTATTGAATTTAATGAACCTGGATATAGTGAGGTATATTTTCATACAAAATTGATATTCAGTTTGATTTTGATTTTTTATTTTAATTCATATAAAATGAATTTTATAAATAGTTGTTATATTTTATTTATATTTATTAATTAATCTTACACTTTTTTCTTAATTTTAACTTACCAAACTAAAAATAATAAATTCAAATTACAATTAGGTATTGTTATTTAATTTTGAACTATTTAATTTTTTATTTTTTAACAAAATCATAGAATCGAAAATAGACAAAATATAAAACAAAAGGTAAAATATTTATAAATATAATTTTTCGACATGTTTCCAGAAGAAATTAACAAATTGGTAAATATAATAGAAAATTCATATGTAGGTGGCTTGAGAAAGCGTATATTAAAGAAATCAAATATCTCATTAACTGATATAATTATTTTTGTATCTCCCAAACACATGAAAACATACTTTAAGTCTCATAGTTTAGGAGGTTTTACAAATTTAATCACATGATTTGGAAAAGATCCAATTTTAGTGATGAATGCACTTTAATGTATATGTTTTACTCTATTCTAATTTTTAAGAAGTGGATTAACCAAAATTATTAATACAATTATAGTAGAATGTGCATTTCAATTGATATAAAAAAATAGATATTATTTGTACATTAATTTTAATAAATTTGATTATACTGGATATTTTGAGGTATATTTAGTTTATTCAAATAAGTATATTTCACAATAAAATAATTTTTATATAGTGTATTATATCTTTTTCTATCTAATTCAATGTGACTTTTTTTATATGGGTGACAACAATTTGATAAATTGCTGAAATCAAATCAAAATTGAAAATTTGGTATTTATCAAAGTCGAACAAAAAATTTAAATTTGGCATTTGATTTTTTATTTTTATAAAAAAATAGTATTCGATTCAATTTTGGTGTTTTATTTTAGTTTATCAAACCATTCCACAATATCAAAATTTAATTTTTAAAAATTTTACAAATATTTTTTTATATCTTACTTTATATTTCTTAATTAATTCAAAATAAAATAAAATTTTGTTATTTAAATTTGAACTATTTTTTTTTTTTAAAATTTATTTAATAAAATAATTGAATCAAAATATGAACACATAAATGGACAAAAAAGAAAACAAAAAGTAAAGCACTTATATATCTAATTTTCACACATATTTTTGGAATATCAAATAAATAAAAGTAGAGTTTGATTTGGACTCTTGATGTTTTTTTATTGTAATTATCCTATAACCTAATTGACTAATTTAAAAAATAAATAATATTTGTTCCAAAATTACGTAATTATTAAATTACACAACTATCATTAAAACTAATAATATCAAAATAATATTTTAGTCGGATAAAAAATTAGAAAAAATATTCACACTTTTGTATATATGAATGTACATATATGGCTACGTACATATGCACATGTATTAATATTAGTATTATTATTTCAAGTATTATTATTATTAATATTATTATTATGATTGATATTATTATTAATTTTATCACGCATTATTTTAATTATTCCCTATTATTATGAAAGTGTTCATTTTCCTGCATCCAAATTGTCAAATTATGCGAAATGACACTTTAATTACATTAAATGTAATGGCAAGTAAAGAAGCCCCAACCAGACTACAAAATACAACACAAACACCAATCGAGGCTTATTTAATGTCAAAAAAACTTTGATTAATAAAAATTTAATAAAAACACCAATCAATTTTGTTTTTCATTCAACTCAAAATAATTGACGAGAACTTCGGACCTTTATGTGCAATTTCATTCGACATAAAAAAGTAGATATTGATGAAACTTATGCAATTTCATAGAGCATGACAATAAACAAAATTAAGGTAGTAGTACAATGGACCTTGATTTTTTTAGCATGTTAAGGGGTAACATATAGAACATCATATTCAGTGTCAGTATAGATGTTATATATATGTTGAAAATGTGTTCTACTGGGATTGACTCCCAATTATCAAAAGCCCTCATATATAACCCACAACGCAATTTAGCGTTTAAGTTAAAATTTATCCAAATAAATTACAATTAATATTAATATCATATGTTACTATTAAATGGTTAAGTTAATTACTATTTATATTTTTTCAACATTGAAACTTTTTTCATGGTGAACAAATTTTGGTAAAATGTAAGAAATAAGTATCATCTTAAAGGTTTGAGCCGAAACAAAGTCCCTTTGCTTTGTTGCAGTGACAATTGCAATTTATAGTAAAGAATAATATTTTTTCTCTAAATATTTTGAGCTATTACATCAATTTATAATCTATGCAAATACTTAGTTTGTTTGAAGATAATGATATTGATCAATATGCCATGCTTGAATAGGTGAAAGCGCATTGAAACATTCAGCCTTCTGTTATTGTTTATAATATTATCCAATAACTTAACTAATTAAGTAAAACCATATGAATCAAATATACGCAGTGTCATTAAAAAATTGTTTATAAATATTACTTAATAGAAAATGATTATATATAAATTGAAATGAAAACATTCATATAATACAAAAAATAACAATTTGATAAACATTCTGGACGTTTGATGATGTGCATAGTTGCTACTTATATGAGTACAACCTTTAGTAAGCTGATTTCTGTGAATGAATGATACGTATACCATGTATCCGCAACATGGATTACACACACATAACAACATCAAAGACAATAATTTGGGTTGCAATATCACTAAAAAATTACTACACCGGAGCGAATGACATGACTCAGGACTAGACATATATGTAAATGATCTACCATGCATCTTGGGGTACCCGTAGAGCGAATGACACGTGTCAGGACTATACATCAATGTGAATAATCGTACCAATTAAATTACGTGTATATGTGACGCTTCTAGAGTGAATGATAGTGGTCGGGAATATAAAATAGGGAAAAGTTGGCACAGTTGCAATGTACTCAACCTTTCATGAGAGGCATGGACCATGTGTGCTCAATGATGGTTTCGTACTTAAAGCACAAGACTGTAAATTCGACACAATTAGGAACATACATTGTTTATGTACAAATCATGTCAAACTTATTTTGTTAAACGCGGAATACACAAACGAAATAAAGTACACTGTAAAAGTACACAACTTTTATCGGCCAAATACATTATAAATTCTCGACATGTCTGCTGTTTTGGTTGCGAAATTCGATTCTATTACATGTAGCAACTCATGAAAAAATGTAGATGATGTGGTAGGAGAAATATTACACCAAATTATTGCTGTGCTTTTTGGTTGAACTAAATGGATTATGTTCATTATATTGATCTTAAACTACACTTTAACAAATAATTATTTTCCTATTTGGCTTCTTTGTATATGCCATTTGCAGTATGTAAGTCACATTGTAGGTATGTAGTTCTACAGTAGGTAGCAGTTGTCATGCCAATAGTTACTCCATTCCCACTTGCATAAGTGTAAGCCTGAAAAGCATTACATAACCTGTCATTTATTCTAACTTTGATCAAGGATTTATAATTGCACAGTGACCTCATTTTTCAGACAGGAATCATTTTTGAAGATGGTCACAATGTTCATTTCCATTTAATCCCACACCTCTCCCTCTCAGGCGGACAGTGTCGCCCAAAAAAACAGCCCAACGCTACTTCCACGAATCGTCATCTACAACTGGTGCACCTGTTCAGCAAACGCTCTTACCATCGATGACAATACGACGAAAATTGGTCTTCCTCCTTGCTTTAATACTTTCTTCGAATTGCATTACCGACTGAAGAGTTATCTTCAAAAAGGTGAGCTCATTTTGTTTACCAATGTTTATAACTGAAAATGCTTCCCACACTTCCTCAATTTAGCACACATAAATGTTGGCCCCATTGCCCATCTTCGGATACAGTTGTGTGCGAAAATTGCAGTTGGGTATGCATACTTAGAAGGTATATGTGTACATAGTAAAATGTGAAATTGCTAGGGATTTAATATAATGAGTTGGAATTAATTTTTTGTCGATGGATGCAGGGTTGTGCGGTGTGTAGCCAATCTGTGTTTGGGATGACCATTAACAAGCTGCAGCAATGTTGGGGAATTAATGCTGAAAATGGCTGCATTTGTCAAGTAAAACCCACATTGCTTTCTTTTCTAAAAATCTTGTAATTATTGGTTAGGTTCTCCACCTGATTCATGTGCACATATATGTGTATAAAAATATTTGATAAGTTAAATGTAAAAAAATGTACAAACCAAATCACTTGACTGGACACACATTTTCCATAAGATGTTTCATTACAACGTGATGAATGGTATATGCAGAATTCACACTTAAATAATGCTTCTTATTTCTTAATTTTTTTAGTGTTTGAACAAACTCATTATGTAATTTAGTGTGCTGCATTTTATTTTGCAATTCCACATTTGTGCTACAACTTCATGTAATTAGGATAATTGAGGATGTATTCATGGAATGAGTATCGGTCAAACGTGCGTGTTTAATTGTAATGCCTTAATAGTTATCACATTTACGTACATACAGGAGTTGTAGGTATGAATCACATGAATGTTATGTTCTTCCAATGTAATGACCTGAATGAGGAATAGCCTCCCGAAGTAGAGAAATCATTTTGTTCAATACTAATACAATTCTTCGTGACCACACCGCTGAATGATGACAATGCCAGACATTACACGGGCTCTATGGGAAAATTATGATCACGACTTTACCATATCAGAGATTCGAAAATAGTTTTTCGTGTCGAAAGAGCGTTATAAGGCATTCAAATTTATGTTTGAGCAGCCAAACGTGGTGTACGATAATTTTACCAACACCATGTATGTGCCTCCACACATTCAATATAGACTGAGATAGGTTTGCACTTGAATTATAAGCTCATATGTCTCTAAGGTCTTTTCATATATATATACAATCTCACATATATAAATATATTTATATCATACTAATAGGTAGGTTGTAGTCATACATACATTGTCAAAAAACTTGAATTAAACACATCTACTCACCAACACGTGATACAAACATAGCCTCTTGCCCATATTATTTTTATTTTGGGGAGACTCAAATGGGATGTGATGAAGGAGATTTTTGGTGAGGATGATATTCAACCGCTGTCCCAAGGACATGGCAATTTTCAAAGAGAGAATGTAAATGACAATGGGGGAATTGACAACCCCATAGTAATCTCATATTCAGATTCTCATTGGGACCACTGGAGATAGTGAATGGGATATAATATGATGGTAGGCAAGCGCGTCATCGCATATTATTATTTCATCACAACAAACAACAAATAGTTCAACAAATTGATACAGCTACCGAAAATATGGCCAACCACAGCGAGGCTGTAGATTTGTTATCATTTGTGAGCGATGTGGATTTATGGGGAGAAATGATTCGATCTATACGACGCTCGAAGCTGGCAAATTCCACAACCACATTTGAGAGCAGCATGGCAAACTCTAGGCCTCGATCACATCATCGTAATTAGTCACTGCTCAAATTTGAATGTACATTTGCTACATTCATTGGAAAAAATTGTTGTAATTAACGTACTATATGCTGTTTTACACTTCTATTTACATTGTGGTATTTGATTATGTTGTTTAAGGGATGACAAGTTGTTTGGAATGTGAATATACGGGGATGTAATGCTTGTTCCAATTATTGCAGTATGTATGTAGTGTACCAGTTTGTCATATACATTTGGTTTGCTTACAATTTCCCCTAGAATACAATTTCACCTTGACATGGTAGTTTGTTCATTGAAGATAACGGCACAATGCATTGCAATATATGTCTGGTACTTTTATGATAATGGTCGAATATAGCCCACATCCTATATGTCCATCGAATTTTTGTCAACTATTCTTAAAATTATTTAAGTGTAGAAGGTCAATTTCTAAAACATGATTTTTTTTTACCTGAAATAAAAAAATGAAAAAAAATAATAGTACCAAAAATCGAAATTTAGTTTTCATACATTACTTGAAGTATAAATGTGTGTAGCTTTTTATGGTTCTTATATTCATAACTTTAAAATTAGTACTAGATCAGGGTGAATCATAAAATTTGGGTACAAAATTTCATTGTTATTTTTTTTTTTTTATTAAAGTATTTGTGTCAATTACTTTTGGGTGTGGTTGAATTATTTGATGTATTGGGCATTAGATTATGCTTTGTATTTGTGTTACCCTATCACACATTAGTTCAAAAGTTATAATTTAATATTATTAAATTAACACGTTGGTTACACTTATATTTTAGGGGCTTGTTTGCTAGCAAGGATTAGGCCTGGATAGATGGATAATCCCATGTAATTCATTATTTGATTCAAAAATGTTGAGCCCATGAAATGAGTTTGCACATTATGTAATCAAGCTCCTTTTTGGATTATGGATCTCACCTCTTAGGTGTGATGTGTAATCCAAATAAAAACTCCAACCCATATTAACTTATACATAGATAAAAATACCCCTTACATTTATAATTATATTTATTTGTTATATATTCATATTTAGAAATATAAATATATCTATTTATTGTACTATTACAAATATACATTATGAATAATGTATATAAAAACACATATTTATAAATATTTAAAATATATATTTGTAATACAACTATATGTTATATACATATTGATGTATGATATCAATATTTATAATAATAATGGTATAGTGTATATATTATTAGTAATATAAATATCAATAATATACATATAATGTAAAAATATAAATATATATTTAAATAAATATTTCAATAAATAGTATAAATTGTATATTGTTACATTTATATGTTTAGATTTATCATATAAATCACATAAATACTATTAATAATATATATTAACATGTTTACAATATTAATATTAATATTATATCATAAATAATAATTTATAATTATATTTATGTTATAAGTAATATATTTATATAAATATATTAAATATATGTTTATATACATAGTTGTATATGATGTTAATACAAATATTATTAATAAAATAATATATACATTAATAGTAATATAAATATCAGTAATATACATAAATGTATAAATACAAATATTTAAATAAATAATATAAATAGCATAATCTTATAAATATATGTTCATATTTATACTATGAATAATATAAAATATGTATAATTCAAAATATTTATTTGTATTTATATATTTTTATAATATATATTTATATTATTCAAAATATATAAATAATTATATAATACATTATATACTTTACATAATATAAGTAATATAATATATATTAACTTGTTTACAACATTAATATTAATGTTACATTAAAAATAATATACATCTATATTATAAATAATATTTATATAAATAATAATAAATATTTGTTTACATATATATTTATATAGATATTGTGAACATATTTATATATATTGTAAATATATTTAATTATATTTATTTAAATATTTGCATATATAAATAATATGTATGTTAATAATAATATTAGTAACATAAATATCACTAATACATCATAAAATAATATAAATACTACTAATATAGATATAAATAATATTTATGGAAATATTTATTTATAATTAACTTAAAAAATATATACTTAGAAATATATATTGATATTAATAACATAATTTATATAATTTTAAAAAATAAATATTATAATTCTATATTATATAATATATATAAATAATTACAGAAATATACATAATTATATATAAATAATAACAATGTTTGCTCATATTTATAAATATATTTTAATACATGTTTAATTTTTAAGGGTCAAATTGACTTTTGATAATGTATGCTACACAATCTCTATGTCAAATCAAACAATACTTATTCATTATCTGTTGAATATCAAGCTCAAATGAAACTGACACATTATCTTCACAACACATCCTATTTCTATTCTATTGCTTCTTGTACCATTAAACCTAGCAAACAAGCTCTAGAAAGACATAAAAAATGGTTGTAATTTAAAATTTGCATAGTAAGTATAAATAAATGGGTCTATTTTCTTAACACACCAGCACTAATGAACACTACGTATTCACCCATTGATTTATGGTCAAAGTTAATGGTTTTGTGTTAACTTCATTTAGAAATCATATTTTATACACTAATGCAAGTCCTGTGTTTGTAAATATTCAAACAAATATAACAAATATCAAAATGTATGCGTACTTATCATAACAACTTTGTTACTGAATTTGTCTTATAATAATTAATTAACAATAACTGTCCAGGAATCAAAGTTACATTTTAAAAAAAAAACAACAAATGAATATATTAGAAATAAATGATGGTTCATTGTAATTACTTATTTAATCTAGCATAATACATATTATCTATTGCACTCATAAATCATTGAAAAGGCTACCTTATAGAGTATTGTTCAGGATTAGTGGTGGCATGCATTTTTATATTGTTGTCTGCATAGATTCTCCTAGTGTATCAGCACTTCTGTTGACTTGTTCTATCAACTGTCCCCTTCACTCCATTCATTGCCCTAGATTCCCCACGTCTGCTCACTTCCCTATCTTCACGCCACAGTTTGGAGTAGACAATCCAGAAATAAGGTATTTCTAACTTCATACAATAGCTGTTTCATAGTATTCATGATTCACCATCCACGTCTACATGGGTGCTGCATCGTAAACTGAGTTGGGGTATTTTATATGACATTATCATGACTGTTCGTTTTTTGGATGGATATTGATTGTATTCAACATTTTTATGGTTGGTATTTGGAATTGAATGTTTTTCAACTCTACACAACTGAACTCCACATTTGTCCTATCTGCGTTTGTGATTTTTTTTGAAAGAAAAATTATTGTTCCGTGATATATATTTGCTCCCTATCTGTACGCCATTATGATGTTAGGGCATTTGTCAAGGGTTTCATTTTCTTACTTGTATGTATGTGTTAAAGTGTCTCATTTGTCTGCACTAATTTAGAACTCTATCATCACACTATGTTGAGGATATTGTTAGGAATTGATTAGAATCGGATGTATGTATTTCTTGGAAAACTAAAATAAAAGCTCAACAAATGTATATAAGTGTATGTGATCCATTTGCAATCTGTATTTTAGATTTGTTATTTCAAGTATTTGGATGTATGAATATCTAAATACCTATTGTTTTGGTATGACCAAGTACTTGTAATTATAGGGCATAGCAAGTTGACATTCAAAGGTAATATATTAGTTCATTGAAATAACTTCATAAATTGCTACTCAATTACCATGCTGAAAGGAGGTGGCATTCATAAATATAGTAGTGTAATGAATAAAAATTGTATAACCCTGCCAAACACTAATTGGTAACTCATTTCATTATTCCCACTTCACTGTCATCATAACAAATTCATGTAATGAATATCTTATTAGTATTATCATATTATTACGTGACAGTACTGTCCAATTACATTCATTGTCGGAAAATATATTGATTTTACATATGGTGATGGTGTGATATGAAATGTTTGTAGAGTAACTTATTTACTTGATTGAGTTTGTCTGGAAAAAATACACATGTCCCCAGTATTTTGCATTGTCTGTACAACAACTGTGTAGTAAATAACATGTTCATTGTACTATCTTTGTTATTACATCATCAATTTATTTCACAAAGTGAGTCATGCCTCGCACTCGCAATCAACTAATTTAGGCTGCATTCCGAGGGCCTGGGTGATGCGTTCATGAGGAGAGGTTTTTGTACCGCAAGTTGCATAACTCCGTCCAGACATCATCTGTTTGACCGAAAAGTTTGGAATAATCTGTTAGCCAATATAGCTGAAGACTTATCAGAGGCCTTTAATAGAGAATTTGCCTTGTTGAAAGTTCAACCTCCGGGTGTATCTTACGATATCAATCGGAACATTGTCCAAGTGGATGGCTCCTACTGGAGCCATATTGGATGGCTAACAATAGCACTCAATTTTTATTTTTGTATTGTTTAACACAAACTATAATCCTCTTGGAATAAATATGACCGTGTAATTGTGCACTTTGGATATAGTGTTTGCAGGAAACAACGGAGCAGAGGTTCTTTAGAACCAATAGGTTTCCGCAATGTGAAACTAGATTTTATTTTTCAATGTGGAGAATGAAACAGAGATTGACTTTGATAATGAGGTTGGCCACAATGTTAATGCTCCTGTCATCATCACAAAAGAATCAAATTCAGAAGATGAGGAAGATACATCGGATGAGGATGATGATAGTTCATAACATGTGGATGGGCTAGATGAGGAAGACGAGCCAGTGGTTCATGGGGGACAGATGATGAAGCCCAGTCCGGTG
The DNA here is from genome assembly GCA_019321725.1 of Paulownia fortunei. Taxonomy (NCBI): domain Eukaryota; kingdom Viridiplantae; phylum Streptophyta; class Magnoliopsida; order Lamiales; family Paulowniaceae; genus Paulownia; species Paulownia fortunei. The sequence continues at coordinate 10,662,578 of CM033116.1, forward strand.
TTGAAGACAATTGAGAGTGTAGGGACAAAGGGTTGGGGATGTTGGTGAGGAATGACATTTACTCTAAAACAAATGAAAACTGCTTATGTATATATTTTATGTTTTGATGTGTGTGTGGATTTTGTATGGGTTGTTTCTGGTTGTTGCCAGTGTTGATGTGGTATGACGTTGAGAGTTCTATTTTGTGGTATGATGTTGGGGCATCTATTTTGTGTTATGTATAATCGACCTTATATGTTACTAGTATGCATGAACCCCTTCTTTCATCATTGTCAATGGCTAAAAATTGTAGTGTTATTATATTATAACTATATTAACATTTATACTTATGATACCTTGTCTATGTGTTATACCTTAAATATTACCACAATTCAATTTAACATACTTCCTAGTGTCCAAAAAATTGAAGAAAGAAGCCATAAAATGTGTTATTTTATAAAATCCATAGTTGAATTGAAAAAAAAAAGAATTACTTTTATTTACAAACATTTCAGATATGTACAACAAAGATGAACAGGTATAGCAATTTGTATATCAACTATGTTCTTATTGTGGATAAAGCAAATTGATTGTAAGAATAAGAGATATCTGGATTAAGAAAGGGTTGCAGCAATTAAATTCTATAGGGTGGAATAAAAGTTTAAAAAAAAAGAGTGTTGGGAAAAATATTTTGATGTGCATTAATGGAAAAATATTTTTTTATACACACATATCTAACCAACCGTAAATTTATCATAGTTATTATTTCTCCTATATATATGTAAAATTTATTTTTAATTGAGGAAATAAATCAAACATATCATGATTGAAAATATATTATTTATTGTATATTTAATTATTAAATCGATCTTATTACCGATCAGGGATTCAATTGATTAGAGCGATTCAACCGTCAGCCAGACCGATCTAATGAAAATTGACTATATTTTTTTATTATATTATATAAAATAGTAATGTAATAGATTAACTGTTATTTACAAGGTAAAAAAGAAAAAACAACCAACTAAAAAATACATTTAATAGAGCCCAAAATTCAAGTAACCACATATATATAACCAAATACAAAGTTTAAATTCCTAAAAAAACAAAACAAAATAAAAAAAGGGTTTAATCGATTTCTTGGCCGGTTTGATCTATTTTGACCAATTTGACCACATTTTTTATTTTTTGCACCCAAACAGACCCTACCCATCGCTGATTCGCGGTTAGATGGTCGAATCGGCTGGTCCAGTTCGATTTTAAAAATATTTTTCTCCACTATTTCCATAACTATTTTATCCATTGCCTCGACAACTCCATCTCCACCTGCAAAACCACCACGACATCCTTCATTTTCTCCCTCTACATTCCACTTGCATCTCCTCTCAATCACCACAATCAGTATGGATGAAAAAGAAGAAGGAAGAGGATTGAAATTATAATTGGGAGTCATTCGGTTCATTCGACTCTACTAGGTCTGCCAATTTTTGTTGGTAGTAATGGGCCAGAAGACGACATATTTTATAGCATAATCAAACAAACCTCGTGGCTAATTCATGATTTAATCGATTGAACCGGTCAGTTCGATCCGTGTTGAAAACATTACTATTGACTCGGTGGATTTTATTGATAATCCCATCTGAAAGTTATTATTGAAATACACACATACACATATATTCACATAACTGTGTGCTCATGATAATAGAAGACTTGTGTTTTAGCTGATGATTGAGAATTTGTGAGAGATTTTAGGATTGTGGATGAGCATTCTTTTTCAATTATGATTTCCATTGAGTTCCACTTAAGTGGAAAAATTATTCCATAGTTTTCTCACTTTTAGTATCTGTCATTTGAATATTTAATCTCACTGAGTTATTTTTACCAAATAAGACACAAAAATGAAAAACTGAGACAGGCTTTAGAGAGGGGTGATATTATGATCCAACTATGTTTACTTTGTTGAGTATCTAATTACCATGAACACTTTCCACCATGAAATTTAAAGAAGAGCTTGAAGAAAAATAGAATTGAGAGAGAGGACAAAAGAAAGAATGAAGAAGATAGAAATGATTTTGAGAAGTCTGAGCTTGTATTTCCAAAACTACGAAAGATTTTTAAGAATGTTTATTTATACAACTAATGGTTAACTATAAGGTTAGTTGCTAACTAAATCTGTTATTTTGTTATTAACCAGCCAAGTGGCTTGAGCCTATTGGTTGTTTCCTTTTAATTTGTTCAAAACTGACTATCTAACCTTAATTGCTCGTCTAACTCGAATATGTCATTATCCTACTAACTCATGTTTCTTCTACAACTCGTCTTTCATTTCCATGTAGTTTTCTTATTTTTTCTTTTCATAATATTGCTCCCTCCTTTAGAAGTCTTGTCCCCAACACTCCAACTGAGAAAATTGTGTGGTGATGGCTTGATGATCTTTCCATGTGGCTTCAGCTTCAGGTAAGTGGTCTCATTGGATTAGGAGTTGGGGAACAACTGCATTATTTCTCTTTATTAGTCAATGTGCTAGAATCTTGATTTGTTGAACAATTATTCTGCCTTCCTGATCAAAATGTAGTAGTGATTGTTGTTTATAGGGTCGAAGCTTGAGAGAGACCCAATCTCCAATGGCTAATGATCTATCACTGTGGTTGTGGTCTGTTGAGCTTGTTTCAAGTGGTGCTTTAGGTGTTGTTAGATGGAAGTTCTATGATGGATCAATTCCTCTATTCTTATAATAAATGTTGGATGATGAGGGCCTAATATGAGATGTGAAGGTTTGTTAGAGAGCTTCAAAGGGTGTCATGGCTATGGCTTTGTGGTATTTTTTATTATACCACCACTCAGCCAAATAAATCTATTGAGTCTGCTATCTTGGTGAAGAGCTACTTATGCACCTCAAGTAACTTTCGAGGACTAATTGACTATTTTTGTTTTGCACATCTATTTGAGGATGGTATGTTGTGCTAAGATGTTGTTGAATCCCTAAGGCCTGTAAGAGTTACTACCAATATTTGCTGAAAAAGACCTTGTCCCATCTAAAGTAATGGATGTTGGAAGACTATGTAACCTGTAAACCTAATCAAGAAAAAGCAAGTGCTAAACTAGAGGCTATGTAAGAATGATGTAAAGGAAATAAATGAGAGTCTGTGTCCATAATCACCCAAATAGTGTCATTTCCTTTAGATTTGGGGAGTTGTTCTATGAAGTCCTTAGTCTAATACTTGTAAAGGATGGAGAAACCTGGGGTCTTACAATGCTCCTACTTACAAAGCTGGCAAGTAGTAGTGCACTGTGACACCTTCTCTTGCACTGATTTTTTTGATTCCAGGCTATAATAAGGTGGCAATTACCTTTTGTAAAATTCCTTAGATGCCTAAATGTGCCCCTGTGTTTGATGCATGCATAAAATCTAACTCCCATAGGGTAGTGTTTGGTACCCACATGAAGTTCGCCCTTGTATCTATTTAATCCATCAGTGTATGTGAACAAGGAGAGATTATATGGAAACATGATATAGTTAGAAATGGTCTCTTGTGCTACCTCATCCCCTTCATAGCTTTCTTGATTTTCAAAGATCCATAAAGTCTTAAATGTAGTGATTGCAGTTCATTGTCCTTCATTATATCTCTTCTGGGAAGAGCATCAGCTACCTTGTTCTCTACCCCTCTCTTGTATTCTTTAGTGTAGTTGTAACCAAGTAGTTTAGTGAGGTACTTGTGTTGTAAATGGGTCTTCTGTTCTAACAATCTTAATTATGCTGGTCAGTCCTTATGATGAAAGGATTTTAAAAGTCTAGTAGCTAGGAGGTCATTGCTTCCTTCAATATTTGAAATGCATAGTTCCTTATTGACTTTAACGGAATTAACTGAATCCACATTAATTTCTATTAGCTCAGAGCTTTGAGCCTCACTAATTTTGGTATTAATAAACTCAGTTTTGAAAACAATCGACGCCCAAACCCTTTGGCTCTTGCCTCTATTTGACTGCAAGTCAAAACCCTTCTTAGCTTTTGAAGATTTCTAAGAAATTTCACCAACTAGAAGCTCAATTTCAAAATGAACAATCTCATAATTTTGAATAATGAAATCTTCAATAATAGAATCAACACTCACATTATTTTTATCACTCAGTTTCTCAATAATTGGATCATAAAATAGGACCTTTTCCAGAATTGGAGTAGAGGGGAATTCTACACCATCTTGGGGCCGAGACTGTTGGGTTCACTATAATCGTAGGGCCATGTGCAGCAGAAAATTTAAAATTTTATAAAACATAAATTTATCAAATAAATTAATCTCCTCGATTCGAAAGCAATTCTAACGATCGCGCTTATTCAAGTGAAAATATAAACAAATATATTAAATTTGGATTACAGCTTTCAAGCACTCCGGTTGATATAGAGAATGAAACAATCAATTGCTATGTTCCTTGCTTATTAGAACTCGCAGGGATCCACGTGTCTCCCCTCTATCAGGTCCACAATATGAAGAACAATACCAATTAAAAGAATTCGCTAGTATTCCTAAAATCATTTTCTATTATAGATCTGGAGTAATGTTTGCCCTTTAATTCAATTGATGGATCAAGAACAACCTTTCTAGAACAATAAAGATTAATTTTTTAAGTTTTTGAAATTTTGAAGTGAAGAGAATATCAAAAAACCTATTTTCTTTAAAGAATAAGAAAAATAAAGATTTTCAAGAAAACACCTTTTATTTTCTTTCTTTTCTTTTCTTTTCTTTTCTTGGAGAGAAAAGTAGAAGACAAAACAAAATAATTTTTCTAAAAAACACTATGCAATTTTCGGCCCTCCCTATATATGTAGGGGCCGAAAATTCTTTCCCTCTCCAACTCTTAGAGAGTTTATTAATTTTGAACCACTTTAAAGTTTAATTCTGGTAGGATTCTAAATCTTCCAACAATTCTCCTTTTTTTTTCTCCAATATATGTGGACTTATTTGAGACTACATTAGTCATTAAGAATAGTCCACATACATGCTTGATATTAATTTGAATTCTTCAAATAATATCAAGATATATATATATATATATATATATATCAAATATATATAAAAAATATATTTATATAAAATAAACACCTAGTGGCCGATTTTTATCTCATAAAAATCGATCATATTATATTTAATTATATAAATATATTAATTAAATAAATCATATTTATTTTAATTATCATCTTCATCTTTTAGTGGGCTTTTTAAGTGATTCATTTTAATTTTTGGACTTGAACTTAAAAAATCCAAGAATCAATCCAATTGATTTAAACCCATATTAATTAATCAAATTGATTAATAATAATTTTACTCCGATTGGACTTTCTAATCAAATTAGGTCCAATTAAATAATCTAATTATTTAATTGAATAATTTAATTTAACCATTAAATTAAATAGAATCCCTAATTAATTAATTAATCAATATTAACTAATTAATTTTCAACCATTGAAAAAATTCCAAAATAGAAATGTTGTTTTCCATAAAGATGTGTGACCCTTTTATGTTCACTACTAAGTTAGTAGCGGGTTTACAACATTTGCAACTTATAAATAATAATTATTTTGATTAATTAATCTAATTAATTAATTAATCCACCTGGAATTAAGTTCTTAATTTCAAGAACCTCACTATCCATGAAAATATATAGCAAGTAATCATGACAAACTAGTCTTAGGTAAAATAGCGAGTAAACATATTTCAGTTGTGAGTATCATACACGTACGGTCCTTTCAACAACTAATTTCTCGATTGAATTTAGGACATGGATTATAAGTCGAAACCCTAAATGATTCAATAACTGTAATTTCATTTCAAGTTTCAATGATTCCTGATGAATCAAGATTCATCCTGCCTTGACCAAGATTTTTAAATTATGAACTATGAAAACATAAGAGATTCTCTTATTAAATAAAAGACAAGTGTCAAATTCTATGTTGGCCACTAACAAACCTCCATGCACACCAGTACAACACCCAGCATACCCCTTTTGTGATTGTCAAGCAATCAGAAGATATATCAAAGTGTTGTAGGATGCATACAAGGCTACAATCGTGCCTCAAGTTCGAGGACTAGCCGTGCACTATCGCAACACATAAATTCTTATTTCAATAGGCAAAGCCTCCAATTAAGAATTTCTTGCACGCTATGTTCAGTGTACTTGTTCTCTAACAAGCACCCACATACATGCACTTATGTCTCTACGCTACTGCCAATGAAATGTGACATCCTCATCTTACGAGCATGTATCATATGCGGGAGTCTTACTAGGCTATTTGATGTCCCATCTCAAAAAACCCTCGAATCGAAACTTATTTAAGACTAAATCTTTAGAGGCATGTTCCATGATCGCCATCATATACGTGACCATGCCCCATAGCTAAATTTGGTCTAAGGACTTTATCTAATGTGCAGAAAAAAATGCAAGACATAAGATAAATAAAATGTCTTTTTATTAATATGACTTCCAATAAAAATTTCTTACAAAAGAAAATAATACAAAACACTCAAACTAATTGGGGCATCGGACATCCTACTCTAATAGAGGCTTCTCCACCCAAACTGCCTTTTGTGAAGAAGAAACTGGATTGTCCTACATAACAACTTATTTTCCTCGCTTGATCTCAGTACACTCCAAGGCTTCTACAGATTTTTTTGCATCCTTAGATGCAGGAAGAATAGGGCGACAATAATCCACTCATTTAGAAACCTCATCAATATGCCCTAAATGCTTGCAACGAGTACAATATTGAGGAACCTTTTCATACAACACCTTCTATGTAATCATAGAGTCCCCTAAACTAATGGTTATCACATCATCATGAGGATTTAACAAATCTATCTCAACACAACCTCAGGCCATGCTTGGTTTGGTTCTATTTGGAGTAGGTTCATCCATTTTTGAAATCTTGCCAATCAAAGATGCTATTCCATATAAGTCAGGTTCATCCATTTTAAAGCTTTCCAATCAAAGATGCTATTCTATATAAGCCTTGTTTGTGGAACAAATGCACCGGCAATCCAATCCAAATAGGAACTATTGATGATTCAATCTTTGTATTAACTTTCGAAGTCCATTTAAATAATCACATGGGAAACCCATCTAGAAGCAAAATTTGTTTCATCCAAATACGCTGGAAATCTTCTTCACTAGTAAGTCTCTTACTATATAAGAACACTCAATGTTAATCGCACCAACATGATATGCACCGTGCAGCCCCAGTCCTAAAAGCCTAGTCTGAATATCCTTGATGCATGGGCTACCTCGCAAGAATTTTCCTATCAACATATACTTAAATGGACTAGCCAATACTTCATTATCCTCATAACATACTAAATAAAACTTCTTTCCTCTATAAGAAAATGCTTGGCCGATAGCTTTTCCATCAAAATCAGTGATTATCTTCTTCGAAGTACAATTTATTTTCACTGAAGGATATTCTATCGTCGTCAAAGAAAAAAGAATGACCGCAAAAAAATGATTTCTAGTAGGATTCAGTTGCTAGGGAAAATTAAGGTTAAGATTCAAAAAGGGAAGAGCGCTCTCAGAGGTTGTCATTACGTGCAACCTTTTATTCGTCATGACTTGGAATAGAATCACAGTTATTAAGTTTGATAGGATTTCAACAAATAATTCATATCCTCGACTTAATCAAGAGATTATTAGACAAAGTGACCGTATTTGCATGGTACTCGTAGTACAAAATAGGTTCTCTAATTCGCCTATAACTAGGTAGTCATAATGTACGCTAGATTTTCATGACTTGTGGGTTTTGGAATTAATACCTTAACTCCAAAAGGATGAATCGATTAATTAATCAAAATAATTTAATTATTCAATTAAGTTTTAGGAGTTGTGAGCCCACTACTAGATATTGTTGGACCTAAGGGGTTACATACAAAGTTGGATAAGTCCACTTCTATTTAGAAAATAATCCAAAGAGTTAGATTGAATTAATTAATGATGATTAACTAATTGGGACTTAGATAATTTAATTAAATAATATAATTATTTAAATGGACCTATTAGGATTATGTAGCTCAAGTGGAACTAATTAATTAATTAAGAGAATCAATTAATTAAGTTGAGCCTATATAAATTATTTGATAAATTAAATCAACTGACAGGATCAATTGAATTGAACTTATTTTATTAATCAAAGTCCACTCCCAAGGAATTAGTGGACTTGTAGGAAGCCCATTAAGAGATTTACTTAGTGAATTAAAATCTTCTAATTAAAAGATGGAAACTTAGTGTGAACACTAGGTAAAAAGATAAGGAATGAGACAAATAAATCCTACTAGGGTTAGGATTGAAGGAGCCTTTAAAAAGGCACCCAAGGGCCGATTTTCACATTCTCTTACATGTAAAAAAACCCCTTAGCTCCAAAATGCCGACCCCTTTGCTCTCTCTTATCCTATTGTTCTATCAAAAAGCTTCCACCTTTTTTTTATTAAATTTTAATTCTCTCTTCACTAGTTGAATTGGGAATTAAAGTTCACTCATATATTCTATAAAATAGCCATTTGAGTTTACTAGCATAAACTTCAAAAGTGCTTCCAACATGCAGATACCATTTGAGCTGTGATGTGTGGAACCGTAAAGGCGAGTTTGAATTCCTATGTATTTTATACTACTAATAATTTGTTTAATAAAGTAATTTAAATGCTAATCGATCAACCGCAAGAGTTTAGAGATATAAGTATTGCATATCTTAAATGTTTTACTTATATTTTTTAATTTTTTAATTTCAGCTGTGATTAGTATCTCAAAACATGTGAACCCCAACACTAATATGGCTAGAGACATTGATGGCAACAAGAATACTATTGGGTAGGTGGGTTTCAAAATTGCTAAAGATGCTCTTTCCAATTGAGGTAGAGTATGTAATGTTGTATATTGATGTATTTACCCGCATTGATTGTTGTGTTGCATTCTTGCATCCCACATTGAGAGAATCATTTTTAGCTAGACACACATATTCATACACTTATCCCACATTGTCTTTACATTGAACTTTGGAGCTCTTTTAGGTGTATAAATAAGTCCAAGTTTGAAAAGTTGAATCAAGCTTGTGGAGATTTCTCCTCATTATGGAGGAATCACCAAAATAGCTTCATAGTTTTAAATTTGTATATATATATATATATATATATAATATACCTTTCGATGCAATATTTGGGAGTTTATAAATATTTTTTTTATTTTGCAGAAAGGAGTTAACTAAAAATATAATTTCCCTTTGAGTTTTTCTTTCTTCCTTTCTTTCTGTAACTTTTTAGTTTATAAAACACTTGTGATTTCTGCTCCAGAAAAATTCTAAGAAGTGTAACTTTGGGATTTTTGAGAAATAAGCTTTTTATCATGGAGGTTAATTGTTTGAGAACTATTTACACCATAATGTAAGGAATTAATACCTTAAAGATAACATCTTTATAGGTGTGCCTAGCCTATATGAATTTCTGATTTTGCTTTGTAAGACATTCTCCATTAACCACTTTACATACACGCAGTCAACAATTTTAAGGTATTAAGCATCCTATAATGGAGTTTGTTTTGGTGAAAGCACAATTGCATGACGGAGACAAACTGGAACGATTGAACGGGATAAAATATAAGCGCTGGTGTTTGAAGATAGAATACCTACTAACAATTGCTAAAGTATTCTACGTGGTGTTTCAACAATTTTCTGTGGAGTTAACTGATCTGGAGGCATCAGATGAACAAAAGGTAGAGGCTACAGAAAAGGTCAGGAAATGGAAGGATGATGATTTTATCTGGCGATTCACCATTCTACAATCCTTGGACAACACTCTCTTCAACGTCTTCCCTATCCACAAAACTGCTGCAGAAATTTGGAATGTTACAAAAAGGAGGTACGTTAATGAAGATTCCGATAATAAGTTACTTTTGGTTAATAAGTACATTGAGTACAAAATGGTGGAAACTAAACTTTTGATTGATCAAGTGAATGAGTTGAATGATATAGCAACAGAATGTACTGATGTGGGTGAATCCATTTCTAAGACTTTCCAAGTTTCTACCATTATTGGTAAACTTCCACCTTCATGGAAAGATTACCAAAAGAAACTGAAACATAAGAAGAAATCCATTTTGTTGGATGAACTTCTTCGAGGCATCCAAATTGACACTGGAAATCTTAAAAGGGATGGTTCAATTTCTTTGTTGAATGATGGTGTGAATCAAGTGGAAGAAAAGAACCTTCAAGGAACTTCCAAGGGAAACCAAGGAAAATCCAAGAAGAGAAAAAATTCTGCCAAGAATGATGAAAATGGGAATTCCAAGAAGCAGAAGAAGAAGGGACCTTGCTATGTTTGTGGCAAACCCAGTCATTTGGCTAGGGAATGTCATCATCGCAAGGGACAAAAGAAAACTGATGAAACGAACTTGGTGGAGAGTGATCTTGTTGCTGTCCTTACCGAAATCTGCATTGTTAATGACATAGATTTTGCTTGGTGGGTGGATTCGGGAGCAACTTATCATGTCACTCCAAATAGAAACTTGTTCAAGACATATGAGGAGTTGAAAGAAGCAAAAACGGGCAACTCTTCAACCAGTGAGGTTTTTGGCAAAGGAACCATGCTTTTTCCTCTTACTTTGGGCAAAATTTTAACTTTGAAAAATGTGTATCATATCCCCTCTATGAGGAAGAACCTTGTATCAGTCCACAAGTTGGACGAAAATGGCTTTAAAGTAGCATTTGAATCCCAAAAAGTAATCATAACTAAGAATGAATCATTTGTTGGGACATGCTACATTAAATACAATATGTACTTATTGAGCATTAATAATAATATTGCTAGTTCTTATTATTTTGTTGATTCTTTGAATAATGTTGAGCATGAGAAGCATGATTTATGGCATTATAGATTAGGGCATATTGGTATGAATGCTATAAATCGTATGATGTGTGATTTTATTCCCAAGTTTTCAAATACTTTATTTATGAATACTTGTGAATGTTGTGCACAATCTAAGTTGACTAAAACTTCTTTTAAAAGTGTAGTTAGATCAACTGGTCTACTTGAACTTATTCATACTAATATAGGTGATAATAAAGAGCATGTAACTAGAGGTGGAAAACGTTACTTTATCATATTTATTGATGACTTTTCTAAATTTACTTTTGTGTATTTATTAAGAACCAAGGATAAGGCCTTTGATAAGTCCAAAATTTTCAAACAAGAAGATGAAAATAAAACCAATTTATGGATCAAGAGGTTAAGATCAGATAAATGTGGTGAATATTTATCTAATGAGTTTATATCATTTTGTTTACAAAATGGTATAGTTAGAAAATTTTCAACACCTTTCCACCACAAAATGGAGTAGCCGAAAGGAAAAATAGATCCTTAATGGAAATGGTTAGTGCTATGCTAATACACTCTAAATTACCAATGAGTTATTGGGGAGAGGCACTATTAAATTCTTGTTACATTAGTAACAGAATAGTGAACAAGAAACATATGAAAACTCCATATGAGTTGTTGGTTGGGCATAAGCCTAACATTAAACATTTGAAGGTATGGGGTTGTATTGCATATGTTTTAGATGCAACTTTGAAGAGACCAAAACTTGGTAGTAAAGCTGTGAAGTCTGTATTTATTGGTTATTCTTTAATTAGTAAAGCATATAGATTTCTTAAGCTTAGTGATAATAGTGTTTTGAAGCTACAGATGCTATATTTTATGAAAATTTGACTATTAAAGATGTTGATAAAATAGAAATTGATAATGACTTGTTAAATGAGACTGACTTACAAAATGCATCTAGTTCAGGCGTGCAAGTTAGAACATCTATAAATGATGAACATTTAAATCAGGATGAAAATGATAAATCTGTTGAGTTGAGAAGGAGTAAGAGACGTAGGATTGAAAAGAATTTTGGTCCTGATATGTTAACTTATATGTTAGAAGAGGATCCTAAATCTTTTCAAGAAACTATGTCTTTATCAGATTCGAACATGTGGAAAAGAGCCATGGATGATGAAATTAAGTCAGTTCTTGATAATCAAACATGCCATGGATGATGAAATTAAGTCAATTCTTGATAATCAAACATGGACTCTTGTGGATCCTCCTCCCAACACTAAACCTATTAGCTGTAAGTAGGTTTTGAAAAAGAAACTCAAACCTGATGGTACTATTAATAAGTACAAAGCAAGATTAGTAGCCAAAGGTTATTGTTAAAAAGAAGAAATTGACTATTTTGAGATATTTTCTCCTGTTACTAAATTTACATCCATCAGAACAATATTTGTAATTGCTTCTATTTATAACTTAGATGTTCATCAAATGAATGTGAAAATTGCTTTCTTAAATGGTGATTTAGAAGAAGAAATTTACATACACTAACCTGAAGGGTGTGTTGTTAAAGGTAAAGAACATAAAGTATGTAAATTGAATAAATCGTTGTATGGTCTTAAACAAGCACCTAGACAATAGTACAAGAAATTTAGAAAAAAATTAAGAAGTTTGGTTTTAGGAGTAGCAAGGTAGAAAATTGTATTTTTACTAAAGTTACTATTGAGTATAAAGTGTTTTTGACTTTATATGTTGATGATTTGCTTATTTTTGGTTCAAATATGACATGTGTTAATGAACCAAAAATTACTTGAAACGAGTATTTGACATGAAGAACTTAGGTCCAGTAGATGTCATTTTGGGGGTCAAAATTATTAAAAGAGATGGAACTTTTATATTAACATAGTCTCATTACATAGAGAAAGTGTTGATGAAATTTAATCACTTGATTCTCATGTGAAACTAGTTACTAACAACGGAGAAGCTACAAATCAAGAAAAATATGCCAAAATAATTGGTAGCATCATGTATGTGGTGAATCACACAAGACCCGATCTTGCGTGCTCAATTGGCATATTAAGTAGATTTACTTGCAATCTTAGTGAAGAACACTAGAAGGAACTTAAGAGAGTACTTAGATACTTGAAGTTCACTATGAACTACGGCTTATACTATAAATGTAGTTCATCTACACTTGAATGTTATAGTGATGCAAATTGGGCAGCTGATACGGTTGACTCTAAGTCGACTAGTGGTTGGTTGTTCACTATTGATGGTGTCATAGTCGCTTAGGCTTCTAAGAGGCAAACTTATGTTGCTTTATCTTCTATGAAATCTAAGTATATAACAATGTCTACTGTGAGCAAAAATATTATATGGTTTAGAAGATTCCTTAGAATGATTCCTTTCATAGATCCTAAAAAGGGTCCTACTACTTTGTATTATGATAACCAAACTGCTATCTATAATACAAAGAATGAGAGAATATTAAGCCATAGCAAAAATATTTCTATGAGATATAATCATATTAGAAATATGGTTAAGAAATGAAAGATTGTACTCAAGTATCTATCTATGAGTCAAATGTTAGCTGATCTACTAACTAAATCCTTATCCGGAGAAAAGATCACAAAGATCATGAGAGATATGGGATTCTTACCAGTCAAAACAATGTCTTGATTGAAACCAACTTTATCTTAAGGTACAAGTTACAGATTTGTCACCTTATGTATGAGAGTTAAAAAGGTATTCAATATTAGACATTGGCAAAATAAAAACTGAGATACATTTCAAGTGCATATCTTAAAATAGTGGGGGTGATACTATTTTGAAAGTCTCATATCTGATATATGCACTTCATTTACCATAACAAGAGTATGTTGGATTTACAACCTTAATAGACTTATAGCATTTGTGGAATGCGTTATGGACATTTTTGATAGGTCTACTTATACAAGTAGAGAAATGAGAGGCCGCTTCTTATGGAATACACGGTAAAATCCTGAAGTACTTGTGAAAATCAGAATTCAACACAAGACCCATTTACAAAGGTGTTGCCAAGAACAAAAGGAGCATGAAATTGTACATAGTGAGAATATGTCTCTCTAGTGTTACATATTCAACCATAAGTTGAAGGCTTGTCCACTTCATGGCTATTCACTATGTAAAACAAGTTGTATTTATTTTTATTATTATATGTAAATAAGTGGGGGATTGTTGTATATTGATATATTTACATATAATAATATTGTCTCACATTAATTGTTGTGCTGCATTCTTGCATCCCACATTGAGAGCATCATTTTTAGCTAGACACATATTCATACACTTATCCCACATTATTTTTGTATTGAACTTTGAAACTCTTTTAGGTGTATAAATAAGTCTAAGTTTGAAAAGTTGGATCAAGCTTGTGGAGCTTTTTTCTCATTATGGAGGAAATACCAAAATAGCTTCATAGTTTTAAATATGTATATATATATATATATTATAAGAAAGAAAGACATAAATAAATAAATGCTAGTTTCCAATTGGCAGATTTTATCAACTGCCACCTTAATAGTTAAATCAGTTTAAGTTTTGAACAAGCGATATGTTTTGTGAAAATACATCCCTTTTTAGAGTTGCGACCTTTCCATGCAATGTTCGAGAGTCTGTAAATACTTCTTTTTATTCTACAGAAAGGAGTTAACTAAAAATATAATTTCCCTTCAAGTTTTTCTCTTTTCCTTTCTTTCTGTAACTTTCTAGTTTATAAAACACTTGTGATTTCTGCTTCAATTTTTTTTTAAGAAGTGTAACTTTGGGATTTTTGAGAAATAGGCTTTGTATCCTGAGGTTAATTCTTTGAGAACTATTTATATCATAATGCAAGGGATTAATACCTTAAAAATAGCATCTTTACATGTGTGCCTAGTTTATACGAATTTATAATTTTGCTTTGTAAAACATTATCCATTAACCACTTTATATACACTCAATCAATAATTTTAAAGTATTAACCATCCTGCAATGGAGTCTGTTCTGCTGAAAGCACAATTACATGACGGAGACAAACTGGAACGAATGAACAGATTGAACTACAAGCGCTGGTGTTTGAAAATAGAATACCTGCTGATAATTGCCAAGGTATTCTATGTGGTGTTTCAACAATGTCCTGCACAGTTAAATAAGGTATCATATGAACAAAAGATAGAAACAACAGAAAAGGTCAAGAAATGAAAGAATGATGATTTCATCCGTAGGTTCACCATTGAACTAAACTTCAATTGGACTTCTTTTTTGAGGCATAAGAAGTCGGAGGTCAATGATTAGTCTCCAAATAGGAGATTATTGAGAAGGAGCGCAATCAATGAAAAAGAAGAAGAAACCAAAAAATAAATAATTAAATAAAAGGAAAAGGGGTGATGGTCAGCCGACAAAGGCCCAAGGACTGCGGGACTCAAGAGGGCAACGCCTAGGCATTGCGGATCAGGATGGTCATCCCTAAGGTGCTGCAGAGGCATCCCAAACACATTTTTTTGGGTTGTTTTACTTGGAGGATCCGTATATAAATATTATTCATTGTACTGGTTTTGAGAGAATACAATGTTTCTAGGATTGAGAGTGCGTTGTAAACTTTTCTATAATTTATAATTTTTTTTCACTATAGTGAAATCTACAGTAGTAAAATAATGAAAATCTACGTTAGTAAAACACAGAGCAGTCATACATTGGATATAGTCACATATTGTCGTGAATTTGACATCTTTTGCATTTATTTTTCTTTCATAATTTTTTTCATTCTCCGTAGTTTATTATTATGGTAATTTATTGAATTAGGCGGCAGCTAATTATTTACAAAAACTAACATAAAATATTATATTACTTAAACTTAGAAGGAAGACGATACCTATTAAAATTATTTCTCTTCATATATAACATCTCAGTTGTTGGAAACACAGCAAAGTCCAAGCTAGTTGATACGATAAATTTGCATTACATAGGTAAAATACAGCAGTGTTCCACCTCTATTATCTGGAAACTAAACTATGTAGGTATCGACTCCGCTTGACTATTTTCGCAGTGATAAAAAAAGACCAAAGCTTTCACGTTTTCATTATGCATTAAGGAGCATATGGTGATGGCTGTTGGGGTGTCATTGGCTCGTAGTATGGCGGTGGTAGGGGCTTGTATTTTGGTGGTGAACGGCGATGAGATGGCTTTGAAGGTGGGCCTGTCCATGACGAGGAGGAGGTGAATAAGTTGGTGGTGGTGGCGGCGGCGCCTGTCCATACCGAGGAGGAGGTGAATAAGTTGGTGGTGGCTGGGCATGAGGAGGTGTGTACAATGGTGGCGGTGGAGACGAGTAAGCTAGAGGCGGCGGCGGCAATGAGTACGTTGGTGGCGGTGGCTGCGGCTGTCCATAGGAAGGAGAAGGTGGCGTGGGATACTTTGGAGCTGGTGGGGGATGCCTGTGATGGGGTGGCGGATGCTTATGAGTGGGTGGTGGGTGCCGGTGACTTGGTGGTGCATGGCCATGCCCAGGAGGTGGTGGATGATATTGGCTCAGCGGGGGATGATGGTGAACGGGTGGTTGATGTCCATGAGTTGGAGGTGGATGTTTGTGAGTAGGTGGTGGGTGATGGTGAGATGGTGGTGCATAGCTACGAGGTGGAGGGGCATACTTGGGAGAAGGCCTCGGGTGGCGGTGACGAGGCGGAGGAGCATACTTTGGAGAAGGTGCCGGGTGGCCGTAATAAGGCGGAGGAGCACACTTTGGAGAAGGTGTCGGGTGGCAGTGATGAGGCGGAGAATACTTGGGAGTTGATGGTGCGTGTCCATGATGGGGTGGTGGAGTGTGCTTTGGAGACGGAGGAGGGTGGTGGCGAGCAGGCGGAGTGTGCTTGCGAGGGGTGGGCGGTGGGTAGTGTCTACGAGTGGGAGGTGGGGTTAGAGGTGGCTGATAGCCTTGGGGTGGTGGCGGAGAGTAAGAATACGGTGGATATTGATCATTTCTTTGAGCAGCAGTGCTCTTTGCTGCTGCTGCAAACAGCAGCGGAATGAGGAGACATGGGAACTTCATTTCTCATGTGCTGGAGATATCCGGGTCTTTAGTAACACAATATCAAGATATGTGTTTATATAATGAAGAGAAATAAAGGTTACTTGTTTGGTGGATGTGAAAATAAATCAGCAAATAAATGCTACTGTTATTAGAAGGTGCAGTATGCAGAGGCTCCACGTCTAATTCGAGAAGTTTGAACGTGTCAGAGTTCGATTGAACAATTAATATATTAGTAAAAAAGAGACATTTGAGAAAATAGATATAAAAACTCATAGTGAGATTGGATTTAGTCGAACCCAATTAACAATTAAATTACAGAAAATACTATATGTAGTATTGAAAAATTCTTGTATAAATCAGGTGGTCAAGGTTGTGATAGTGCTATTTAATGCATTTTAAAAAGGTGATATTAGTATAATGATATAGAGGTGTTTGGCTAAGTATTTAAAAAAAATTATAAATTTCTCTATTTTATAAATTTTTTTTAAAAATAAGTTGTTGAAAGATTTTAATAACATAAATTTTGTTAGTAATAATAATTTTATAATTAAAACTGTCAAATTTACTGAATTCAATATAAAATAATATTGTTTTGTAATATTCAATTGATCAATTGGTCAAAACTATTAAATGTATGTACAAAATAATTTCATAAATAGATGGTGAATAAATTATATTTATTATGTATTAAATATCCAATAAAATATAAGATTTTATCATATAATTAATTAAATTTGATGAAACCAATCTAAATAAGAATTGTTGTTATAATTTCTTATTTCATTTTATAATCCATATCACTAATATATGCCAATTCCAAGATATAAATAACCCATTCCAAGTACCGAATCCAGCACAACACTTGTTAGTTGGTCAGGGCGGTCTTGCGATGAGAAGGAAACTCAAAGGTCATTTTCATTGGAGGTGGATATGAAGTCACGATCACATTCCCCATGCAAACTAGCACGAATATCGATTGACTTCGGGTCAGGCCTTTATTCTGGAGCAAAAAAGGGCTCTGTTTTTGGAAGCTGGCGGAAATGACATGATGTGGCCCGTTACAAACCAACCTCAATTCCCGCCTGCATTTCCTTCCCCCGCACAAGACACACTAACAATAAGATAAACATCACAAGTATTTACCATCGAAAAACCAAGTTTTTCTAATTTTATATTCCAAATGAATAGTTTGACTCTAATTTTAATTAAAATTATTTTCTTAATGATTTATCGTATTTAGTGCACCAAAACAACCGCCTTCAGAATAAGTGAAGATGATAAATTAGTGATATGTTACTTGACAGTGGCATTGTCTAGAAGAGCTTAAGAAAAGTGGATTTTAGAATCAAAATAAAGACCTCATTTGGTTGAGAATTTTTATTTTCAAATATTTTAACTGGAGTTTTACTTTTTGTGTGAAAGTGAAAATATATTTAAATAACTATTTTTAGATAAAAAAAATTAGAATTGAGAATGAAATTATATTCGATTAATTATTTTTAATGAAATTATTTTTAAAATATGTGTATAATATAAATAATTTGCTAATAGTGGAGTCCATAATTATTATTTTATTTGAGGTAGATATTTAAGTAAAATAAATTTTAAGTGGTGGTTCACAGTAACAATGTAATTGATAATAAAAATATATTAAAAAAAATTAAAATATAGTTATGGGTCTCATATTTATAATATAAATGATAATAAATATATTAATAAAAATTAATAGATAATTATGGATCAACATATTAATAATATAGATAATAATCAAAATATATAAATAAGAGTTAATGGGTAATTGTAGGTCTTTATTGTGTAGGATTACGGCAACATGAGTTGATTAAAAATGAAATTGACTTACATTTTGTAAATGTAAGTTTGAAAACAATGGGAATAGAGTTGGGAATTATTTTGAATGGAAAAATAAAAAGGTAAATGAATTATTTCTAATTAAATTGAGTAAACAAATATTATTTACGCATTTAAAATAATAAAAATTGAGAAAAATCCTAATAAGATGAAAAACAAATGAAGCCAAAGTGTTCTGTTTTGGTGCTTTTATTTTTTATCTATAAAATTAAGCTAGAAGCATACGATGGGTTGCTTTAGGGATATGTGCATGTGATTTTTTCATACATACCTCTAAAGTTTTCATTATGATAATATATTCAAATATGTATTGATCATATCTACTCTATATAATATTTCTATATTAACCACACATAAATATATACACTATGTACATGCAGGTAAATGAATGCATATAGGCAATAGAAGTATGTTCAAACACGCACACATATACAGACACATATATATATATATATATATATATATATGCATTCATATATTATAGTACAATTGAGTACCAACATATATCTATATATATTTACGAGTTATACATACGTGCATTAGAATATGCATACATATATTACACATACTCACATTATATTATACTTCTTATGTATGAAGTTTGTCGTAGATCTATATATATTGTAGTGTATAGATTATATATCTATATATACCACACATGTATCTTTATATTCTCAAATACATAATTATAGAATACTAATATAGGTACTTTAATTTATAGATAATTATACAATTAGAAATATGTAAAAGCATAAACATCTATATTCATAAATTTGTACATTACATGTATATAAACATACTTAAACACATGAATATATTATATACATGTATATATACCACATACATATATATATATACACACACACACCACATATATTATGTGTATTTATATGAACATATATCCTTTTATGATTAAATATATGAACTTTATATCGAATACACATAATGTTTATTAGTATTACTATTACTATAATAAAACACTTGTAAAATAATATGTTTATTACAATAAATAAATATGCATACATATGGGTGTTTATACACATTTGTAAATGTGTCGGTACATGTCTATGTACATATGTATAATAAAAATAAAAAATTTAGTTAATACACACTTCCCATTTTTGTAACTAATTAACAAGCACCCTTTCTTAACTTGAAATTCCTACTTTTAATTTATAGTTGATGCCTGACGATATGAAGTTCCAATCTGAAGATATGCCTAACTCTACAACTTCAGATGGATCTGTATATACCCTTCCACCTTCATCCTCCTCCTATTATATAGTAAAAACTAAAAGTATCAAGATGTAGTAGACAAGGCAGTTCCAAGACCTTTTTTTAAGGATAATAATTTTCTCTCCTTGGTGCAGAAAATTGATTTAGGAAATTCTAACCCCATAATACAATGACTAAGAGAAGAAATAAGACTGTACTCTTGAATATTATCTAAATCAGAACCTATTAAATATTTCAAATTAAAAAATAAAAGGGCAAAATATCAAGTTTTCTATGCTTTTTAACGTAAAGAAGAAGCAGACAGTTTTTGTATATCTTTAAAACTGCTCGTGTGCTATTTAATAGGTAGTGAATAGACATAAGACTCTTTCATAAAAGATGCAATCTTTCTAAACATTAACTCTATATATTGAATAGTTACAACTTTTCTTGAATTTTATTGTTAGCTTTCATTTATTTATTTTATTACTAGAGTAAATAAATATTAATAGAAAATATAATATACAACAATCCCCTACTTATTCTATAATAATAAGATAGTTCCAATAGTACATCAATATAGCACATGGAAAAGTACTTGCTTATATATAATGTATATCTAAAGGTTGCCAAGGCTTAAACTAATAGGCTGAATATGATCATAAAGAATCATATTCACAATATACACGGATTCATAGTTTCTCAATTTTACAATTTTAGTGAAATTGTTATTTTATAACAAAAATATAGATGTAGATAATAATAAAAAGATGTAGATAAATGTAGATGTAGATGTAGAAATATTTTGGGAAAATGTATTTTGGGTAGTGGGATTGATAAATATGTATTTTTGTATCAATCCCACTACCCAATAGTATTTTAATCCCAAAAAGATGTAGATGTAGAAATATACCCCAGTGCCTTTCAGAAACTTACTGGATTTGGATTTAAGTGGTAAAGATGTTAGGTCCTCCACAATGTGGATAATTTCTTTCTTTCTTTGATTAACAAGAGTGTTTCTAAAACGAGCTTCATTTTTAATTTGAATATGCTGAATCAGTTCATCCAAATTCAAAGACTTTTTCTTGTGTTTTAAACGCATTTGATAGTCTTTCCACTAGTAAGGTAATTTTCCTATAGCTGTAGAAACTTGAAAAGACTCTGGAATTGGTTCACCGGCATTAACACATTCAGTAGCAATATTATTTAATTTATTAACTTGATCAATCACAGATTTAGCATCATCCATTTTATACTCAACATACTTGTTAACAAGGAAAGACTTATGCCAGCATCTTCATTAATTAACATGCCTGCGATGAAGAGCAGACTACAATTCTGAGGTTGTTGAGTGTTAGTGAAATACATTGAAGAGTGAATTCGACATTGCTTGCAGCATAGTGAGTCTGCAAACATAATCATCTTCAAGCCATTTGCTATGTTTTCAGATAACTCTCCATCTGCAGATTGGTCATATGGATATGGCAGTGGCAACACATGAGCAACTTTGATGATGATAAGTTGGCAATAAATCTTCATGCTCCGACACCTGAAATTGAGCCATTGAATTTTTCCAGCCTCTCCACATCTTGAACTTGCAGTTTGATTGAATCAGATTCCATTGGGATGAACTTACCATCCTTAAATTGTTATGTAGTAAAAACTAAAAGTATCAAGATGTAGTAGGCAAGGCACTACCAGGAATTTTTCTAAAGGATAGTAATTTCCCCTCCTTGGTACAAAAAACATGATTTAGGAAATTCTAACCCAGGATACAATGTCTAATAAAAGAAACAAGACTGCGCTCTTCAATATTCTCTAAACGAGAATCCACCAAGTATTTCAGAAAGTTAAAAAAAGGGCTGAATATTAAATTTTCTATATTTTTTAACGTAAAAAAGAAGAAGATAGTTTTTGCATATTCTTTAAAACTGCTCGCGTGGTATTTAATAGGTAGTTAACAAGACTCTTTCATAAAAGATGCAACCCTTCTGAAAGTTGACTCTTTATATTGAAAAGTTGACTCTGTATATTGAAAAGTGACAATTTTCTTGAATTATACCGTTTGCTTTTATTTTTTTATATTATTGCTAGAGTAAATAAATATTATTAAAAATTATAATATACAACACCTTCTGTCATGGCCACATATATGTGATCTTTTATTGGAATGTTCAAAAGGCGTGCCAATTATTTTATTAAATCATTGACATGTCAAAATTCAGAAAGACAGTGAAGTTAGGCTGAAGAGAATCGGAACTCGAGTTGATGCTACAGAAATCGTATTTGCTCTGGCTTCATACACTGCTGGCACATGTCAAAAGATACTTTAATTTTCTCTTTTGTTTAGCATAACATGTTGATTTTTTTCTTGGTTCCGCGACTAAAGTTGTATCAGTATTTTGAAGAAAATTGCATGTTTAGACCCACAATCATAGGTTTTTGTCAAACTTACTCCGGCAGCTATATCAGCTCAACAAAATAATTAGGCAGTCAAATCCTAGTAAGGTTAGGTTATCAATACGAAGAGGAATATGAACCTTATTCATATGATTATCTATGTTCGTAAAATATTATGTCTTATGAGTACTTACCTACTTAAGATTCTTGCTGATTCTTTAACGAGGAATAGAGTAGCTCGAGGGAGAGGTTTATTGATCTTAAGATAATAAAAAGATATTCCGCATATATTTTTGACAGAATTATATTTTTAAACTTTGACATAATTATAAAAAAATCTAATTGTTCAAATTAACAAACATCCCCTTCTAATTAGTGGAATTCTGATAAAATTATCGGAATTGACGAATACTCAAAATTATCTCGGTAAAAAAAATAAAAAAAAAGATGAAATTTAAAAAATATGAAGAGACAACTTTACCAGGGGCATAGCTCAATTGATGAAATAATTGATTTGGACTTGTTTCCAGGAGAAATGTGGGGGTTCGAATTTTAGTGGAAACTTGCGGATGCATTTCAGTATGGAGCAATCATTGTCCTGCAGTGGGACCTTGCGATTGAGGTGTCTCAAGCGATTACTGTGGATTGGGCTCCTTGTACACAAAAATGTACAGTTCTTGTTGGAACCTGAGTGTTGGTTGAGGCATATCTCGCGATTTACCCCTCCTAGGTGGTAGGGATAGGTGTCTAGGAGGTCATAACTAGTCTGGTGAAGTCGGAAATGTGGGTTATCAAAATGAATGAATAAATAAATAAATAAAGGGTAAACTATAAAAACTATTTCTAATATTTAGCCTAATTGCAAAAAAAAAAATTAGTTATTTTTTAAAATTACAAATTCTTCCTTAAGTTTTATCTTTATTTTATAATTTCCCCCCTTAGTAGGAGCAATTTGTAAAATATAAATAAATATCAATGAGTATTTATAATTTACAAATTTAGATGATTTTTTTTTGTAAATAACATAAACATCAAAAGTAGTTTTTGTAATTCACCCCAAAATAAATATCAATTGGCGGGCAGGAGGGGATTATGTCGAGGTGGAAGGGGGAAGATGGGGTTGGCGATCGGGGGAGGGGCGTGATGAAGAATATAAATAGTAATTTTTTTTTTTTTCTTTTTAATTTTCTAATTTTTTTTATATTTTATATTTTTTATCACTTTTAAAAATAATTTATAAATATTATCTAAATTATTTCTTGTTTAATTATCAAAATTATGTTTTTCAATTTACCTTTTTTTATTTATTAATTTGTTTTGTGCATATATATATATATATTTTAAAAATTTGAATGTAAATATATATTCTAGTGTTTAAATATGAAATTAAATTAATATTTAAAAATTATCTAGTTTATGATATTTAATAAGCAAACTTTAAGCCTTAAACTTTGCTCAAATTATTAATATTTAAATATTAGTGAAAAATAAAAATAATAAAAATATACTAAAAGAAGTTTTCAACAATAAAATAAGTATGCTTTGATTAAAAAAAAGATAAGAAAAATTAAGAAAATATGCAAAAAAAATTAAAATGTTACTCAAATTTTAATATTTAATGAATATAAAATTATAACAATTATATTCCTGTAAAATATAGAATATTACAAATAGCCAAGGGCATTTTGTCCCAACAAACTTGGTGAACAGTATTTTAAGGGCAAGCTTGAATGATGTCAATAATTTTCATTAAGTCGAGTGATGGTTGGTGCAAAATGTAAGACGGGTGCAAATCTTAATAATAATTTTTATAAAATTAAAATTTAATTAAATTTTTTTATAATTATATTAAATATTAGAGATATTTTTTGTAATTCAGCTTATATTTTTCATAATTGTTGCGTTGCCTTTGTGTCATTTTCAACTCTTTCGTCTTCCTGCATCCCTACTTCCAGACCCTCCGCCTCCATTTGCTAAGTTGCTCTTTCAAGGCTGTTGTGCTGTCTATTCACTTTGTACTTTTTCCGAAAATTAATATATGAAAGTACAATCTTCTCTGTAATGTCCACAACAATATGAGTGACCTGAACTAAACAGGCAGGCTTATGAGAGTGAAACTGCATTAGTTGCATTAGTTTAGTTGTATCCTGTTCTTATGAGTTAATCCGTTCTAGGTTTAACTTGATCTGTTTCCATGTGTAGAGTTTTCTTGGATGTATGCCATTATTTGTACAGCATATCCATCTGTGTTCTTTGATCTCCATAACCCACAGGCTCTAATATTTTGCTTTCTTTTGCAGTGCTGCATTGGCACCTCGTACACCATATATTGAAATTACAGTTATACCCCTAAAATATTACTAAAATGTTAAAAATATTAAAAAATCCGCGCACTTTTACCTGATATCCGACTCGACCTATTTGAGAGTTCGGATCGGACCGAGCTCTACTCTGTCGATAGAGCTGACTGATGGGACGTGCCAGTTGATTGGATCATGATATCTGGACCCTAACTTGTACGACTTACTAGAATCGATTAGTATAAATAACCAATGTACAGTTTTTATAAGATAATTTTTACGTCATTTACTCACTTTGCACATCAGTTCCTCTTGACCTCAAGGCCCAACTAACTTAAGCATTGGAGGGTTTTAGTTGGGGGCCACCCTAGCGAGCCTAATGTATGTTACCTTTTCAAGTCATCCTAAACTCAAATACCCAAGCTCAGATCACCTCGACCCAAATTCAGGTACGCTGATTTTACCTCTAAATCAACTGGCGCCATCTGTGGGAAACTTGAGATGGAAGTAGGTATGATGGATACACCTAAGAAGACAATGGAGCCACCCTAGCATACACTATCACCCTCTCATTCCCTTCAATTTCGTGACAATCAACATAAAGGAGACGAACCAATGATCCACATGAGAGCTAGTGATTTTGAAAAACTGGTAACATATATTAGTAAGCGAATCTAGGATGAGAGGGAGAGAAAAGGCAAAGGCCAAATGACTTCTCCTTCTAGAGAAACTCCTCAGAAAGAAGTAGCTGAGGCAGACAAAAAGGCTCGAAGGATTCGACTGGATAAAAAAGAAGCCGAGGAGGTAGCGAGCCAGACCATGAGGCTAAGAATAAGGCCTCATGAGAGAGTTCCAGAAGAGCCAAAGAATAGAGCTCACAGAGATGAAGTACAATCAAGAGTGGATATAAATGAGCTTAGCGATCAGATTGAGCAAGCCACACACAAGCAGTCACATCCGCTATGTAAAAGCGAGGATCCCCTTTCTCTTTGGATATCTTAGCAGAAGTTGTCACAACCAATTTTAAGTTGCCAGATCTCCCCAAGTGTGATGGAAGCAGATATCCACAAGAACACTTGACCGCTTTTGACCATATTATGCAGCTGTATGGCTAATCTAAGACCATGAATGCATGATTTTTATCATTATGTCGATGGGAAGAGCTCAAGAATGGTTCATGGGATTACCTATGGGGACCATGGTATTGTATGAACAACTGACATGAAAATTTCTATATCACTTCATAAGCCAAAAATGAGCCTGGAGGTTTGCTACATATCATTTTACCATCAGACAAAAAGAAGAAGAGCCCTTTCGGGACTTCATTAATAGATTCAATAATGAGGCCTTGGAGGTGTAAGATATGAGGATTGATATGATGACCAACATCTTTATCCATGGGCTAAGGAAAGGATCTCTTACTTCGTCCCTAGCTTGAGACCCACCACCTAATAAGGAACACTTGATGGAAATGACCCAGCGTTGCATATATAAAGAGGAGATGAATGCCTTGAAGAATGAAGAGCGAGCTCAGGTGAATCAGGGAGGAAAAGACGGGAGGGATCCTAGAGAGGGACCTCGATTTAGATCTAAAAAAGATCGAGATTGGGACCGAGATCAAGATCATCCTCAGTTGGCAAGAGTTAATTACTACACTTTATTAAACGCACCCAGAGTGTATGCGTTGATGTCGATAGAGAACTCCAATATGTTACAGTAGCTAAAAAAGATGAGAATAACTTTGGGAATGAGGGATACCAAAAAATATTATCGCTTCCACAAGAACCATAGCCATGATACGGAGGATTGCATCTAATTGAAAGATGAGATCGAAAGGCTGATTCAACAAGGATGCTTGTAGAATTTTGTCATGTGGGATGAGCCGTGAGATAAAGAGAGGGGCTAACTTCATAAGTCCCTTCCCACCCAGCGATCTTGAAGCAGGTCAAGAGGTCGTAGGTCAAGAAGGACAAAAGATGGCACCCATGAGAGTGCTCCCATGCCAGATAGGATCCTTTTGGGGATAACCTACCTAGAAGGGGAATGATCCAGATGATAGCAGTTAGACCTAGCGGAGGAGATTCACACAATGCTCGAAAGAAGTATTTCAGGTCTTTAACAACTAGTATAAAAATGAGAGGTCATGAAGTGATGAACATACAGAGTTCAACCTCCATCGTCTTTGATGATGGTGACCTAGCGGGGATAAAAGCAGGTCAAAACAATCCTATGGTAATCATAATGGACATAACCAATTTTGCAGTGCAAAAGGTATTAGTTGATAATGGAAGCTCGACAGATGTAATCTTTTTATATGTATTGAGAAAGATAGAATTAGATATCATAACAATCTGCCTTATCAATACTTCACCCACAAGTTTTGGAGGGAGTGAGGTCGTCTTATTGGGCCCAATCGACTAGCTAACTTCACTAGGGGAAGAGCCCTATAGAAAGACAGTGATAGTGAAGTACTTAGTGGTCGATGCACCATTCGCTTATAATATGATCTTAGGAATGCGGAGACTGAACTAATTTCAGGAAATAGTATTGACCTACTATCTCAAGATGAAATTCCCAACAAGAGCTGGTGTAGGTGAAGTCAGATGTGATCAGAAAAGTGCTCAAGAGTGCTACGATCTTTCTTTGAAAAATAGAGAACCCAAGATGGTAGAAAATCAAATGAGGCAAGCCCCCTAGATTGAGTTCAGAATGACCTTGAGAGAGGCCCCAAATAAGAAGTCGAGATTAGAAGAGTTTAGAATTAAACCTTCTAAGCAGTACAAAGTGATAGAATTGGAACTAGGCAACTCGAACAAGTTTACACGGATCGGATCCCATATGAACCCGAGGTTCGAGCTTATGGTCGTTCAGTTTTTGAAGGAAAACATAGATGTATTTACATGGAAACCCTCATATTTCCAAGGGATAGACTCAAAAGTCATAGTGTACCAATTGAATGTGGATCCATCTATCAAGTCGGTAAAATAAAAGAATCAGATCTTTGGAGTGGAAAGGAACCGAATCATTGAGGAAGAGGTGAATAAGCTCTTAGATGCATGGTATGTAGTGGAAATCCAGTTTATAGATTGGCTATCAAATATGGTGGTTGTGACAAAGATAGCTGGGAAGTGGATGATGTGCATTGATCTCACTGACTTGAATAAAGCATGTCACAAGGACCCCTATCCACTATCTCGAGTCGACCTCTTAGTAGACTTTACAACAGGATGTGTATTGCTAAACATGATGGACGCCTACCAAGGCTATCACAAAATTTTCATGGTAGAATAGGATCGAGCTAAAACATCATTTGTAACTGAAAAAAGGGTCTACTGCTATAGGGTGCTGCCATTTAGGTTGAAGAATACCGGTGCAACTTACCAAAGATTGGTGAACCTCATATTCAAAGATCATATCGGTAAGACCATGGAAGTATATGTTGATGATATGTTGGTAAAAAGTATAAGGGAGGAAGATCATCTTGAATATCTTGAATTAGCCTTTTCAATTATGAGAGCTTATGGCATGAAATTAAATCTAACCAAGTGCATGTTCGGAGTTTGAGGGGGCAAGTTCTTAGGGTTCATGGTTAATGAAAGAGATATTGAGGATAATCCAGAAAAGATCAATGTCATCCTCAAAATGAACTCACCCAGGTCGATTAAAGAGGTCCAGTAGCTCATAGGGAAGGTTAGCAGATAGAAACCTTCCATTTTTCGTGATCTTGAGAAATACTAAAAACTTCCAATGGACAGATGAATGTGAGCAAGCCTTCCAAGATCTTAAATAGTACTTGACGTCTCCACTTTTGTTGTCAAAACCAGAAAAAAGTGAACCTCTTTTATTATATTTGGCAGTATCTGCTTGGGCTGTCAGTTCAGTACTAGTAAAAGAGCAGAAGAGAGTTTATAGACCGGTTTATTATGTCAACAAACTATTACAAGGAGTTGAGGAGAGGTATTGTAATACTCAATTATCTCTTACATAGCCAATAATAAATATTTTTCATGAATATGCATCTAACAAATATGCATTATCGGATTATGACATACAAATAACATGATTGCACGAACATGAATAATTGTTACTATATGCTCCAATTATGCCTTAACATGTATTAGTACATGAAATATGAGATCAAACTTTTATTTCTTGATGTAACATATTCCTTAAGTGCCTTTTTGCAGTGAAAAACTCGGTATCTCGATTAAGAAAATTAATGTGTTCAATGGCTATAAAATAAATTATTTATATTGCTCCGTACTTGTTATATTATAAAGGGATTATTTTTCTAAATATTTACTTTAAATATGTCACATATGGCTAAGAATTAAAAGTATGTAAAATAATGCAATTTGATTTGTAGGTTGACTACGTTGCATGAAATTATTCTAAACCGTATTGCACTTGATTATAACACCAAAACATCAATTTTTGTTATCTTCCTAGCCCATAAACGTGGCTTTTGGCATGAGAACACACCAAACATGATGCAACCAATCATCACTCTCTACTTACCTCTATTTGAAATGTCAAAAAAGTTATTTTTAGCTATATTTTCTTGTGGAAGCTCCTAAAAACTAACCAGCCTTCTTCTCCAAAGTTTCTCCCAAATTTCTACACCCTCATACTCACAAAAAATTGAATCTAATCCATAGGAATCAATCCATATAATACAAACTAGAACAAGTTTCCACAATTTTAAACTTGAAAATCATTTATTTTGGAGTTTAATTCAAATCTAATCAAGGTATATTATTTTTTAATATTTCTTATGATGAATTTATGGTATTTTCGATGTTTACATATTTTAGTATCTTTTTGTATGATTGAAAACTCAAGTGGGATAGACTTAAAGCCAAAACCAAGGTAATTAAGTTAGTTTCTAGAAAAAATGATAGCCATATGAAATATGCTCAATTTACTTGTTTCTACTAATCTTGTAATGCTTATATTATGTTTGGAAGTGCCTATGAATGATTGTGAACAATAGCAAATAGTTTACTTAATTGATGGTTAGGATCAATTTAAGTTAGAATCGAGTTTATGTCATGTTAATTAGATTGTATTCATGTTTTGGGGGCTGCCCTAAAATTTATGTTTGAATTATTAGTGATTTAATAGCTGCTCTAATGTTTAATGTCTTGAATTAGTAGTAAATATGGAGTATGCATTATTTTTGAGGTCATATAATTGATATGAAATTGTTTACAAATGATTAAAAATTGTATATGATTTAAATTAGAATAAATTATGTGATTTATTAAAAGGATATTGAAAGTTATATGATTTGATTATCTTAACCCTTTAACACATCCTATCTTCCAAAGAGATTGATCTTTTCACTTAATACAAAGCGGACTTGAGGTAAATTAAAACTTTTATTTGCTGTATCACAAGAATCATATAATATAATGTTTTAATGTGATTGTCATTACTTGTCAAATGATGTAATGTTTGATGCATTCATGGTTCATGAAGCATGATACTATTAAGAATGTAATGAAATTTTTGAAAATAAAGTATGATACTTGATTGATGGTCGGGTAGGCAAGGGACGTTGGAGGGACCGGTGGACCCAATAAATGGTGGCAAATACTTGAGGTTGAAAAATTGGTATAGGAAAGCCATAGTGAATGAATTAGAATACAGCTAAACTTGAGATTGAAATATCAAGTATGGATATCCCATATTATTTCTCTTATTGGCCAATTATTATGAACAAGTTTTGAAAACCACTGTCTATCGCTATTAGTTAGGTACCACACTTCAAGGGTCCTAAATAATGATTTATGGAAGAAATTTATTGAATTGAATAATTCATTTAATTATTTATGAGATATGCATGTATTATATTAGTTATTGCATCAGTCTCACCTTACTGAGCCTTTAGCTCAGTAGATTCATATGATGCAGGTAAAAATGTACAGGTTTAGAGGTTGACTGAGTCTCCAAAGTGGCCGGACAAAGATTTGTTCATATGCCATACTTCGAGCTATTTTTGTAGCCTATTTTGAAAACTCTATTTTGTTTTTAAATAAGCCGCTCTGTTATGATTTTGTAAACAGATGTATTACTATAGATGAGATAATAGCATTATGTATTCAATTTTGATTTATGTAAATGGTGTGCTTAAAATGAAATGAAAGAACAAATGAATTAGGTTCTTTTCTTTTATAACCAAAAAGGAAAACTTTTATTAAAACCATAACTTTAGTATTGATGAAAAGTTAACATTTATTGACTTAACTGTATCAGCTTGTTTAGGTTCCACAGTTAGGTTAAGGGGTGTTACAGGTATCTAGAGGTAGAGAAACTAGCTTTGGCTCTTTTAGTTGCAGCAAGAAAATTGAGGTCGCATGACGAATCAGCCTTTGAAATAGATCTTGGGACGACCAAAGGTCTCAGTTAGGTTAGTGAAATAGTTAGTTGAGCTTGGGGAGTTTGACATCAAATATCATAGTAGAACCTTAGTGAAGGCTCAGGTCTTGATAGTGATAGAACTAGCTCCTCAAGAGAAAGAGACATGGTTATTTAATGTTGATGGGTCAGCCACCTCGGAAGGAGGTGGTTCAAGAATTTTGTTGCAAGGCCCCGACTTTTTCGAGGTTGAGGTCACTTTGAAGTTGGAGTTTGAGATCACAAACAATAAAACAGAATATGAAGCCCTAATTGTAGGACTGAAAATGGCCCAAAAATACAGTGTAAGACATCTCGTTGCTTACACTGATTCTCAATTAGTTGCTATGCAAGATCCTATGAAGCGAAGGATAAATCTATGATGGAGTATTTGGGAAAGGTAAAATA
Source organism: Paulownia fortunei (assembly GCA_019321725.1). Taxonomy (NCBI): domain Eukaryota; kingdom Viridiplantae; phylum Streptophyta; class Magnoliopsida; order Lamiales; family Paulowniaceae; genus Paulownia; species Paulownia fortunei. Next base: position 10,694,029 of record CM033116.1, read on the forward strand.
TTTAATGGGGTACTTTGAATATTTCCAACTGCAACAAATCCCGTGTATGGAGAACGAGAGAGCAGATGCTCTGGCAAGGTTTGCAAGCATAATATCATGATTAATTCAAGGAAGGTGATCGTTTTAGTAGCCAAGCAATCAGGGGTTGGAGTTGAAAGAGGTCCAGTAGAACTGTATCCCTAGGAGGGTCTAATCCTTAAAATATCAACCCTAACAAATTAGATGGATGGATTGAAGGAGTACTTGAGGTCGGGAGCTCTGCCAGCAGATCCTGTTGGAGCAGATGCATGTTGGCAAGGGCATCCTGGTTCCAAATGATAGATGACGAAGTGTATAAGAGATCATTTGGAGGACCACTACTAAAATGCCTTAGTCCCGATAGAGGACTCTATGTGAAGAGAGAAATCTATGAAAGGAGCTGTGGAAATCATTCAGAAGGTCGATCATTAGCCCATAAATTTTATGCCAAGGTTATTTTTGGCCAACTCTAGCCAAGGATACTTTAGAGTTCGCCAAGATGTGCGAGAAGTACCAATTATACGCAAACTTAACTCACCAACCACAACCTTAATGGAAACTATACCGATCTCATTATATCCTGGGCCTTTCCTTCTAGCTAGAGCTCAGAAAAAATTCATCATCATGGCAGTAGAATATTTCTTAAAGTGGATAGAGGTTGAGGTAGTAGCTAAAATAACTAAAAATGAGGTCATGAGTTTTTTTATGGAAAATATTGTGTACCGGTTCGGGGCTCCAAGAGTTCTAATATCTGATAATTCAACAAATGAAAATTCAACAAAACTTCAAAGCCATGGGAAATCTATAAGCAAATGAGCAGATAGAAGTCGCGAATAGGATATACTACAACATTTGAAAGCACGCTTAGAAGGGGTGAAATCCTATTGGGTGGAAGTGTTGGGTTCGCTATAATCGTAGGGGTATACGTAACGGAAAATTAAATTTTTTATCAAATATAAATTTAACCCATTTAATTCGAAAGCGATTTTAACGATCGCGCTTATTCAAGTAAATATATAAATAAATATTAAATTTGGATTATACCTTTCGTGCACTCTGGGTGTTGTAGAGAATGAAACAATCAATTGCTTATCCTGGATTATTAGAACTCGTAGGGATTCAAGTGTCTTCCCTCTATCAGGTCCATAATATGGAAGAACAACACCAATCAAAAGGATTTGCAAATATTCTTTTAATTGTTTACTAATCTAGAATTAGAGTAAATTTTCAAGAACAATAAAGATTGATTCTTTAAGTTCTTGAAACAATAATATGAAAAGAATACAAGAAACTGATTTTCTTTTTCTTTCTTTTCTTTTTTTGGAGAGTAAAGTAGAAGACTTTAAACAAAATAATTTTTGCTCAAATTTTCTGAATTGATTATGTAATTTTCATCCCTCATATATATAGGGTTGAAAATTTTAATCCCTTTCCAACTCTTGGAAAGTTTTTTAATTTTGAACTACTTCAAAATCTTATTTTGGAAGGATTCCAAATCTTCCAAGAACTCTTCTCTTTTCTCTCTCCTATTGTATGTGGACTAATTTGAAATTACATTAATCATCAAAATTATCTATATACATTGTTGATATTAATTTGAACTCTTCAAATAATATCAAGATAAATATATATCATATATATACTATAATTATATTTATACATAAATTAAATCTTTGTGGCCAATTTTATCCCATAAAATTGGTCACTATATTTATTTATCTATAAATATGTTAATTAAATAAATTATATTTATTTAATTTATTCTATTCATATTTTAGTAGACATCTTAAGTGATCCACATTAATTTTGGACTTGCACTCAAAAATCACCAAATCAATTCAATTAATTCAATCCCAATTTAATCAATCCAATTAATTAATTTAATTTACTCCATTGGGCTTCCTAATCAAATTAGGTTCAATTAAATAATCTAATTACTTAATTGAATAATTTAATTTAATTATTAAATTAAATAAAACCCTTAATTAATTAATTAATCAATATTAATTAATTAATTTCCAACCATTGGATAAAATTTAAAATTAAAAATGTTACTTTCCATAAAGATGTGTGACCCTTTTAGGTTCACACTAAGCTAGTAGTGGGCTTACAATATTTGCAACTTATGAATAACAATTATTTCAATTAATTAATGCAATTAATTAATCCACTTGGAATCAACTCCTTAATTTCAAGAACCTCACTATCCATGAAAACACCTAACAAGTAATCATGACAAACTAGTTTTAGATGAAATAGTGAGTAAACCTATTTCAATTGCGAGTAGCATACACGTACGATCCTTTCGACAACTAATCTCCCGAATGAATCTAGGGCATGAATTATAATTAAAACCCTAAATGATTCAATAACTATGATTCCATTTTAAGTTTCAATGATTCTTGATGAATCATGATTCATCCTACCTTGGCCAAGGTCTTTGAATCACGAACTATGAAAATACAGGAGATTCTATTATTTAAAAAGACAAGTGTCGAATTCTATGTTGGTCACAGACAAACGTCCATGCACATTAGTGCAGCACCCAACATACCCCATTTGTGATTGTCAAGCAATCAGAAGATATATAAAGTATTGCAGGATGCACACAAGGCTACCATCGTACCTCAAGTCTGAGGACTAGTCGTGTATTATCGCAACACAGAAATTCTTGTTTCGATAGGCTAAACCTCTAACTAAGAATTTCTTACGGGCCATGTTTGGTGTACTAGTTTTCTAAAAGCACTCACATACATGTACTTACGTCTCTACGCTAATGCCAATGGAATGTGATATCCTCATCTCACGAGTATGCATCATATGTGTGAGTCTTACTGACCTATTTGATGTTCCATCTCAAAACTGTCGACTCGGAACTTATTTAAGACCAAAGCCTTAGAGGCATGTTTCATGATCTCCAATATATGCACGACCATGTCCCATGACTAAATTTAGTCCAAGGACTTTATCTAATGTGCAGAAATAAAATATGCAAGACATAAGATAAAGAAAATGCCTTTTTATTAATATGATTCCCAATAAGATTATCTTTACAAAAGCAAAAGAGTAATACACACCCATCCAATTGGGGCATTGAGCATCCTACTCTAACAATCTCCCACTTGCCCTAGCTCCAATTACCCATGTATCTAAGGCCCATTTTCTCAAGATATCCATCGAATATCTTCTATACTAAAGGCTTAGTAAGTGGGTCTGCTATATTTTTTGCTGAGGCAACTCGATCCACAATGACGTCGCCTCTACTAATGATCTCTCTGCTCTAGTGATATCGTCTCATTATGTGCTTGGATTTTTGATGAGATCTTGGCTCTTTTGCTTGTGCAATGGCTCCATTATTATCACAGTAAATTATAACTGGATCAACAACAGATAGAATTACACCCAACACTTGGATGAAGTTTCTAATCCAAATAGTTTCTTTTGCTACATTTGATGCAACAATATATTCAGTTTTGGTGGTAAAGTCTTACAGTTGTCTCTTGCTTGGAACTCTTCCAATTGATCGCACCACCATTCAGGGTGAATATGTATCCGGACATGGACTTTGAGTCATCTATATCAGACTGAAAACTAGAGTCTATATATCCCTACAATTTTAGTTCTCCATTATTGTATATCAAAAAGATATCCTTAGTCCTTCTCAAGTACTTGAGGATCATCTTAACGGTTTTCCCTGTTTCTTTCCCTGGATTGGACTGATATATGCTTGTGACACTCAAAGCATGTGCTATATCAGGCCTTGTACATAGCATTGCATACATTATGCTCCCAATTGAAGAAGCATAACGTATGTGAGCCATCTTTTGTCTCTCTTCAGGTGTTGTTGGAGACATAACCTTAGAAAGTGAAGCCCTATAACTCATATGTAGGAATCCTCTCTCTTCAGGTGTCTTAGATTCCTCCATGCTAAACCTTTTTAGCACTTTGTGTATGTACATGGACTAGGATAGTCCGATCATCCTTCTGGATCTATCTCTATAGATCTTTATCCTTAGGATAAAAAGATGCATCTCCCAAGTCCTTTATGGAAAACTGATTAGATAACCAAGTCCTTATTGACTGCAACATCCCTACATCATTCCCAATTAGTAGGATGTCATCAACGTAGAGCACAACAAATGTAACTGCACTCCCACTAACCTTTTTATAGATATATGGTTCATTCGAGTTCTTATGAAAGTCAAATGTTTTGATCGTTTCATCAAACTAGATGTTCTAACTTCTCGAAGCTTGTTTGAGTCCATAAATGGATCTCTGGAGCTTGCAAACCTTGTGCTTGCTCTTGCTGGATATGAAGCCTTCTGGCTACTTCATATAGATCTATTCCTTAATGTTTCCATTAAGGAAAGCGGTCTTCACATCTATTTTTTATATCTTATAGTCATAATATGCAGATATGGCTAGCAGTATCCGTATGGATTTAAGCATCGCTACTGGTGAAAAAGTTTTCTCATAATCAATTCATTGCTTCTGAGTATAACCTTTTGCTACTAATTGTGCCTTATAGGTTGCTACCTCTCCATCTACTCCAAGCTTCCACTTGTAGACCCATTTGCAGCCAATGGGAACAATTCCCTATGGTGGGTCCACCAAAGTCCATACCTTGTTGGAGTACAAAGAGTCTATTTTGGACTGCATAGCTTCTTGCTACTTCTTCGAGTCGATGTCAGACATCACATCTCCATGGCTTCTTAGATCATTATCCAAGGGGAGTCTCTCTTCTTTGTTCTCTAACAACAAGTTGTACCTCTTAGGTACCCTTGTGACCTTTTTGGATCTTCGAAGAGGTTGTGATTCAGAGGGTCCAGCATCAGCTGGTGTACTATTTACTGCATCTGCTAGGGTATTTTGTGGTTCTTGAGCCTATTCAAGTTCTACAACATTGCCACTTCCATCTGAAAGAAATTCTTCTTCAACGAAGGTAGCATTCCTTGAAACAAACACCCTTTGTTCCGTGGCATCATAGAAATAATATCCAATAGACTCCTTTGGATACCTCACAAACTTGCATAAGCTAGATCTCATATTTAACTTATCTCCTACTAGCTACTTCACATAAGCAGCACACCCCTATATCCTAAGGTATTTATAGAAATGTGTCTTTCCACACCACATCTTATATGGTGTTTTGGGCACGACTTTAGATGGTACCCTATTTAATAGGTATGCCACCGTTTCTAAGGCATAGCCCCAGAATGAAAGAGGTAATGAAGTGAAAAACATCATAGATTGAATCATGTCCAACAAGGTTTGATTCCTGCATTCTGCAACTCCGTTGAGTTGGGGAATAGAAAGAGGAGTCCACTATGAGAGAATCCCATTCTCTTTAAGATAATCTAAAAATTCAGTGCTTAAGTATTCATCTCCTCGATTAGATCGAAGAGTTTTTATACTTAATCCAGTTTGTTTCTCTACTTCAGTTCTGAATTTTTTGAACTTTTCAAATACTTCAGACTTGTACCTTAAAAGGTACACATAAACATACGTAGAGAAATCATCGGTAATGGTTAAGAAGTAGTTATAGTTCCCACGGGCATTAACATTTAGTGGTTCGCATACATCTGTATGGATCAAATCCAATAGATGTTTAGCTCGCTCCACTTGTCTAAGAAATGAAGATTTGGTCATCTTTCCTTTGAGGCAGGATTCACATGTTAACAATTCTTGCTTTTTCTTTAGATCAAGCAATTGTGCCAATTTGTTAATCATTTTCTTAGAAATATGTCCTAATCTTGCATGCCACAGGCTCATGGAACTATTATTATATAATTTTCTTTTATTTTGTTGAATTGTGAAAATGGGGTTATGGGGAGTAACATTATATAAACAATTCGTCAAAAAACCAAAATAGATAAAATTAGAACGTTTGAAAATGGAACAATTTTCATTCTCAATGGTAAACCTAAAACCTTCTCTATCCAAAACTGGAATAGAGATAATGTTCTTAATAATATCCGGAACAAAAAAATAATTATTTAAAACTATTACATAGCCATTCTCTAAAGCTAGATTAACGGTCCCTATTGCTAATGTAGCAACTCTTGCTCCATTCCTCATTCTAATGACTGTTTCTCCTCCATCCAACTTCCTACTTCTTACCATCATTTGCAAATCATTGCAGATATGTGAGCTACAACCGATATCTAATACCCAAGAAGTATTGTTAACTGACAAGTTAACTTCAACAAAATATATACCTGAACTCTTCAGGCTTGCAAGATACTCCTTGCAATTCCTCTTCTAGTGCCCTGGTTTGCTGCAGTAATGACACTTGTCATTGGCTTGAAAAGAAACTTTTTGACACCACCCTTAGCTTTCAGCTTGTTGGGTTTAGAAGAATCTTTTCCTTTTTTTTTTCCTTTCTTAGGCTTTTTAGCCTTTGATCCGGAAGAAGATCTAATAAGCAGAACCAGCTTGTCCTTTTCCATGGTGAACTCAGCCGTCTTTAATATATTCACAAGCTTAGCGAGACTAGTCTCCATGTTATGCATGTTAAAGTTGACAACAAAGGTATCAAATAATGGAGGCAGAGACTGTAGCAGAAGGTCCGTATAGAGTTCGTTCTCCATAAGGACTCTAAGGAATGCCAACCTTTCAATAAGGGCTATCATCTTCAATCCATGATCATGGACTGAAGAGCCCTCAGTCATACGATATCTGAAAAGCTCTTTTGAGATCTAATATCTCGTCTGCCGAGTTATTTCACCATACAACTCTTGTAGGTAAATAAGGATCCCATAAGTAGTATCTTGATCCTCGTTCTGCCTCTGCAACTCATTTGACATTGATGCCAGCATGTAGCATCGAGCCTGTAGATTATCATCAACATAACGTAAGTAATCTGCCTAATCCTCTGAAGTAATATCCTCCGATGGAACCGAAGGAGGGGCAGTGTCAAGGACATATGCCATCTTCTCCGACTAAAGAACTATCTTCAGGTTTCTTAACCAATCAACAAAGTTTAGGTCCAGTTAATTTGTTTTGTTCAAGGATTGTTGTAAGTGGATTCTTAGCCATTTTAGTAGAATAATCTACAAAACATGCACGAAACAGAAAATGAGTAAACTATGGAAAAAATATATTTATTTAATATAAGGTCTTTAATACTAAATGTCTCACACTATTTTCTTCGAATTCCATCACCTCTAATGGAATTTCGAGAAATCAAATTTCCTAATGAGCTTGAGGTCCAATGGACATATTTCACACCCTAATCTTATGAGCCCATAAAATATTTCTATCGGTAGTCAACTCTTTGACGATTGTATCACTATATAACCTCAAGTTTGTTTTGCCTCACCTCTTTCCATATATTCTAATTTTATGAGCCTATATGGTACTAAGTGTCAAACAATACCCATCAAACATTCATGTAGATAGAGCATCAAGATGTCCCACGACTTATGGCCAACAAAATGACGATTCCATCCCACGAGCATCTCAATGCTTGGTAGAGATCACAACTTTCCAACACAAGACCACCTTACGACTCATGGTCAGTGATCAAGTGCGGTAGCGATCGTCACGTCTCTATCTTTGATGGTAGGCATGGAATGATAGGTCCTACCTAACTTGTCCATTTTTGTTTGAAATCCAATTTTCAAAAAATTCTTTTACTTAATTTTAGTAAATTAAGTGGGGTTTAATTTTATCCAAGACCTCAATCTAATTTAAATTAGGTTGGTTATTTAATACATAATATCATAATATCATTTCACAAGCATAAAAGCATTAAATAAAATCCTAAGCATGCATCTAATACATACTTAAATAAATGGATGATTATGAACCAGTCCTATGCGGTCCATTTGAGCCAAAAATGGACCCAAGGTCAGTTTAAGGGTAATAAAATGGAATAGAATCTATTCTATTACATAATTGTATCCCATACAAACATGGGTCTTCTTTGGAACCTACTTTTTGATTCTCCTTTGTCTTCCAAAGAAAAAGAAAAACCTCACCATATATTCTACTCTCTTTACAGAAAATAAAATAACTTACATAGATGAAATAAGAGGCTCGTAGGCCCTATTTTAAAACCCAAAACCATTAAATAAAACCAATCACATTGGTCCAATGGCTCATGATCATCCCATACATGCTCATAATTAATATTATATGTAAATATCAAAACATGTAAATTTACCAAATTGTTAAACGCAATTATTTTTTAACTTGGTATAATTTTTAATTGCTTGAAAAATAATTTTTCTTTGAAAAATAATTTTTAAGAAATAATTAAAATTAACATTTAATTTTAATATTCCAAAAAATAAACTAACGAAAAAAAAGACCCAGAATGACATAATGAGTAGCGCCACTGCTGCCCGTCGGGCGCGCACCGGGAGCCCGTTGCTGGGTGCCCAGCGCCCGCTGTTAGGTGATGGGCACCCACTATCGGGCACCCGCTGTCGAGTGCCTGCGCATGCAGCCGTCGGGTGTCTAACACCCGATGCCCTTTTCATCAATTTTTTTTAATTTTCATATTTAAATAATTTAAATAAGCAATTAAAATTTATTCCACTTAAAAATTTCTAAAAATATGCAAAATCGAATTTCACATAATTAACATGAATTTAAATAATTTAAAAATATGCATTCATAAATCTGAAATTCACTGAATAAGCGAAACCTAGCTCTCATACCACTGTTGGTTTTGCTATAATCGCAGGAATATATGCAACGAAAAATTAAAATTTTTATCAAACATAAATTTAACCCCTTTGATTCGAAAGCTATTTTAACGATCGTGGTTATTCAAGTGAATATATAAATAAATATTAAATTTGGATTATACCTTTCGTGCACTCCGATTGTTGTAAGGAATGAACCAATCAATTGCTTATTCTAGACTATCAAAACTCGTGGGGATCCAAATGTCTCCCCTTTATCAGGTCCACAATATGGAAGAGCAACACCAATCAAAAGGATTCGCTAATATCCTTTTAATTGTTTACTAATCTAGAACCAGAATAAATTTTCAAGAACAATAAAGATTGATTTTTTAATTTCTTAAAACAATAATATGAAGAGAATAACAAGAAACGGATTTTTTTTTCTTTTTTTTCTTTTCTTGGTAAGTAAAATAGAAGATTTTAAGCAAAATAATTTTTGCTCAAATTTTCTGAATTGATTATGTAATTTTCATCCCTCACATATATATATGGCTGAAAATTTTAATCCCTTTCCAACTCTTGGAAAGTTTTTTAATTTTTAAGTATTTCAAAACCTTATCTTGGAAGAATTTCAAATTTTCCAAGAACTCTTCTCTTTTTTCTCTCCTATTGTATGTAAACTAATTTGAGACTACATTAATCATCAAAATTGTCTACATACATTGTTGATATTAATTTGAACTCTTCAAATAATATCAAGATAGTTATATATCATATATATACTATAATTATATTTATACATAAATTAAATCTTAGTGGCCGATTTTATCCCATAAAATCGGTCACTATATTTATTTATCTATAAATATGTTAATTAAATAAATCATATTTATTTAATTTATTCTCTTCATATTTTAGTGGGTTTCTTAAGTGATCTACATTAATTTTGGCTTGGACTCAAAAATCACCAAATCAATTCAATTGATTCATTCCCAATTTAATCAATCCAATTGATTAATTTAATTTACTCCAATTGGGCTTCCTAATCAAATTAGGTTCAATTAAATAATCTAATTACTTAATTAAATAATTTAATTTAACCATTAAATTAAATAAAATCCTTAATTAATTAATTATTCAGTATTAATTAATTAATTTTCAACCATTGGATAAAATCTAAAATTAGAAATATTACTTTCTATAAAGATGTGTGACCCTCTTAGGTTCACAACTAAGCTAGTAGTGGGCTTACAACACTTATGATTAATAATTATTTTAATTAATTAATCCAATTAATTAATCCACTTGGAATTAACTCCTTAATTCCAAAAACCTCACTATCCATGAAAACACCTAGCAAGTAATCATAGCAAACTAGTGTTAGGTGAAATAGCAAGTAAACCTATTTCAATTGTGAGTACCATACCCGTACAATTCTTTCGACAACTAATCTCTCGATTGAATATAGGGCATGAATTATAAGTCAAAACCTTTAATGATTCAATAACTGTGATTCCATTTCAAGTTCCAATGATTGCCTTAGCCAAGGTCTTTGAATCACGAACTATGAAAACACAGGAGATTCTCTTGTTTAAAAAGACAAGTGTCAAATTCTATATTGATCACAGACAAACCTTCATGCACATTAGTGCAACACCCAACATACCCATTTGGTGATTATCAAGCAATCAGAAGATATATCAAAGTGCTGCAGGATCCAAACAAGGCTACCATCGTACCTTAAGTCTGAGGACTAGTCGTGTACTATCGCAACACAGAAATTCTTGTTTCGATAGGCAAAGCCTCCAACTAAGAATTTCTTGCGGGCCATGTTTGGTGTACTTGTTCTTTAACAAGCACCTACATACATGTACTTATGTCTCTATGCTAATACCAATAGAATGTGACATTCTCGTCTCACGAGCATGCATCATTTGTGCAAGTCTTACTAAGCTATTTGATGTCCCATCTCAAAAAGCTCTCGACTGGAAACTTATTTAAGACCAAAGCCTTAGAGACATATTTCATGATCGTCATCATATGCGCGACTATGTCCTGTAACTAAATTTGGTCAAGAACTTTATCTAATGTGCAAAAATAAAAAATGCAAGATATAAGATAAAGAAAATACCTTTTTATTAATATGATTCCCAATAAGATTGTCTTTACAAAAGCAAAAGAGTATAATACACCCAATCTAATTGGGGCGTTGACCATCCTACTCTAACAAGAAGAACTGCTAGGGGTCTTGAGGGCATACCACATGACCTCCCAAGAACTATAATAGGGGAAACTTCTTTCGGCTTAGTATATGGCTGAGAAGTAGTGATCCTAGTGGAGATCGAGGAGACCTCACATAGAATCTCGCAGTATGATCAAAAAGTAAACTGCTTGTCATGAGAACTTGATTTGGAACTCATAGATGGCAAGAGGGATCAAGATTTTGTCCAGATCCAAGTAGCTAATATTCGGATGCAGAATGCATACAACAAAAGAGTGCAAGATAGACATTTTCATCTCAATAACTTGATATTGAAAAAAGTGGAAGTTTCATAGCATGTAGGAAAGTTAGACTCGAACTAGGAAGGTCCTTTCAAAGTGATAAAAATCTTGAAGAGATAAATCTACAAGCTGCAGGATATGCAAGGTAAAGATCTCCCATGACCTTGGAACATTCATAACCTAAGGAGGTTTTATGCATAAGCTTGATAATATTATACATGGTTCTCTTTCATATTGATCATATTTTATGTACATACTAATCTTATATTGAATGAAAAAATTGGCTATTTCCATATACTCTTGTCTTATTAGTCCACATGACCAAGTAAATGATATAAGCAACACCATGAAGAGGCAAGACAGCCTAAAAAAATCCTTTGGTTCAATAGAATCTTACAAAGATCGTAAGTGAGGAGATCAAAATAATCTAAAAAAGATTGTGACCACAAAGAAAATACAATCTCACAAAGATTGTAAGCGAGGAGGTCAAAACAATCGGAAAAAGATTATGGCCATGAAGATAATACGATCTCACGAAAATTGTAAGCCAAGAGGCCAAAACGATCTAAAATTTATCGTGGCCATGAAGATAATATAATCTCACAAAGATTGTAAGTGACGAAGCCAAAATGATCTGAAAAAGATCATGGCCATAAGGAAAATACGATCTTATGGAGATTGTAAGCACAAAAACCAAAACAATCAAAAAAAGATTTTGGCAAAAGAATTGGAAGCAGTTTGAGGAAGATCATTATTGATTTACTTTATTAACCATTAAATTAAAAAGTTCACCACTTATCAGTTGATTAGCTGGAGATTGCAAAGAAGCTATGCATTATCTAATATATGATGTATTGGGGTCAATAAAAGCAAAATAATTATGTATGAAATCAAACTGATTGCCTTGTACTTCAAAAGTAGAAAATAATCAAGTCTTAGACTTCAAAAAGAAGAAAGAGATGGTAAATTCAAAATCATCCAACAAAAGTTCAGCAGATCACAACTGCCCTAAACCCTAACATATACAAGGTCATGTACAAAAGAATACCCTAGCTAACATAGACCTTGAAGTCAAAAATAAAAAAATGAGAGTTCACCAGTTCTTGCCCTAGGTCGCCTTTGCCACTGCATTATCTTTATCATCAAATTTGAGTTCTGTAGCAGCATCCTCACCTTGACTTGTAGTCCCTGCCTCGCCAGTACCCCTGAGCTCAATGATAAAGTGGGCAAACTCATCCGCTTCAACCTTTTTTTCCTCATCCTCGAACTCAGGCTCTTTGAGGTTTTCATTCTTGAAGGGATCGAGATGAGTGGGATCAAACCTTTCTACAAAGGCCCCTAATTTAGAAGCTTGAGCTTGGCACTTTGTGAACCCAGTGAACTCATACACAACAACTTTCTAAGCCATGATAGTTGCAAAAGAGTTTGAGTTCATGAAAGCCCGAACACCTTCCAGGCGTACTTTCTATAGGAGTGGATTGATATTCATCAAAGATTATGTATGCCTGATGACCTGCCATATGACCTGAGTTAAAGAACTCTTGGTGCTCATGAATAAGGGCTGATTCCACCTCTTTAGCTCGAGCCTTGGTCTCCTTGATGACTTCATGCAGTTCTTAATTCTTGAGTTGGGCACCCTCCAAGTCTCGCTTCAACTTGGCGATCTTCTCACCGAGCTTAGTTCGAATCTTCTCATTTGCTTTACATTTCTCCTCCTCAGAAGTTCAAAGCTTCTCCATGGCATCTTTGATCCTGTCCTCACAAGAAAGCCACTCATGTCTCCAATGAATAGCTCACAAGGTCAGCTGGTAGATAATAGCATTATTTTACAAAAAAGAGGGAAGAAAATAATAGAATGTGTTAGATCAATTATGGGAACTCAAACACTTGGGCAAGATTGGAGGAAGAAGGACTTACCACCATGGAATCATGAGCAGTTGTTGCTCCAAAAGAGCTATGGGAAGGCTCACAAGGCTGAACTGGTCAATAGAAAGTAGAGTATGTTTATACAACTCAAATGAGCCCCCCTAGCTCAGGACTTCAACACAAAGCTATCCACTGTAATGTTCCAAGAAGGAATGACCCGAGGAGCGGTGTGGCTGGTAGATTATTTAGAAGGTGAAGACTGCTCCTCCCCGCGTATCTGGATTAACAGTTGCTCTCCTTTCTCCAGCCATAATAACATCTATTCGACTTCAAATGAACTAAGCCCGTCTTCACAGCGAGTGCATCTGCTAGATCTACTATTATAAGAGTCTTGATCTCTCGAGCTCTTACCTCTGCTCTTAGAGCTCTTGTGCTTCCTACCTTCGTCCATTGGTTCCTTTCCCATGGAGGCACGAGCACTACTTCCCAACCCCTTGTCCTTGCCTTTATCATTCTTCAAATGTCTAGAAGAACCAAAGGGCTTATCAATAGGCTATTAGCCAGCACCTCAGTAGGTGACTCACAAACTTGGGTAGGAGCCAAAGTGATGGGAACAATCTCGGTAGAGCTTGAAGGGACATGCGCAGACACAGGTACCTCAGGTCCTGGCACGGGCAATGGAGGAATGATATGGCGAGCTTAAGCTAAGAGAGATTCCCTTTGCTCCCGCATAGCTTTAGCAACCATCGATGCATGAACTGCCATTTTTGAAACATGGTAAATAAATACAGATTAGAAAATTGAGTTCGAGTTCGGGGGAAAGAAAGTGAAAGAGAATTATCAAGAGTTCGAGCTGCTTAGATAGGGCAGGGCTAAGATCAACCAAGACATAGACTCCATTAGTAAGAAGGTCAGGAGCTTCATACCAAGTTCTTATGAGTTGATTATGTAGGAAGTCATCATCCTAGAAAACAGGGCCTAAATTTTAGGGTTGAGGTCGAGAGACTCTCGATTGATAAGGAACCCTTCATGGTCTATTTTTAGGGGCCTTAAGGTAAATAAATTTATCCTTCTAAGGGCCTAAGGAAGAAGGCAAATGATGCAACATCTTACGATTGGGCTTTGGAGTTAAGTAAAAAAATATTTTTTCTCTAGTTTTAAGGGAAGAGTTAATATAATGTAAATGACGAAAATGTGTGAATGAAGGCTTCTTGGCAAAAATAATGCATTAAAATAATAAAGCCTAGTATGTGTCGAAAAGAGTTCAGCAGGAGCTGAGTCGGGCATATTATTACTTTTCTGGCTTGTTTGATCCAGCTAGTTGGGTGTTATGTTATTTATTGGGTCGTCGTTCTTATAATTCTATTAACATTTTTCAGATGCCGACACTTAGTAGCTTGGAAGAATAACCTTTGGAGTATGAGAAAGGCTATGGAAGGAGTTCGAAGTTGTTATTTCATTATTTTAGAATCATTTGATATGATGAATTTTAATATTGAAAACGTATTATCTCCACGTGACTCATAAAATGATTTTAAATACAATTATGTTTATATTTAGGGATACTTACAAGATTATTATTATTTTTTTATTAGGTGGACTGTTGTTAAACTATTAATTTATTTAGTTAATGGATTACATTGATTTATAAATTTTCTTAATGATTTGAGGGTATGATGCTCTATAACAATGATTTTGTTGGATTAAATAGAAGTTATTAGGTTAGCCTTGCAGGCTTTTGGGATGTTCTTGAAAGCTTTGGGACATGAAAATTTTTATGTTGTATATGATGGTCTTCTATTAGTATCAAGTCATAATATTTACTAACAATCTGCCTTGGCATTAAATAGTATAATGATATAGATATTCTATGTTTAATTTCATGCCATTTGCTTTCAGAATATGATCTTTCTAAAATAAAAATATTCTCACTAAGTGAATTTAAGTTTGCATTTGGCTAGTATTTTTAAGAGAACTTTTTTAGTAACTCTAATTAGAACAAGAAAATAGAACATGATTTGCCATTTTTTGATGGGATGATAATATTAAGATAAAGAACATAGTTTGAATGTTTGATTACAAAGGATCCAAATAAATAAAAATTGGAGTACCCATGCATTAATAAATTATCTTCAAATATGTGTATGAATTCAATTCAAGACTAAAAAATCAATAAATAAATAGAGTACCGATGCATATATAAATATTAAACCTACTAGGATTAGCTTGGGAGGTGTGATATCCAAGCCTCTTACTACTCATATGTCCATATATAATTCATACATTACATGTTAATTACGTGTTATTTGCATTGGTATGACATCATATAATTCATTTTATTTTATACGGTGTTGTTAACCATTAAACTAAATTTTGAAACTCTCGCACAGTATTGATTATCGAATCCCCTAACCTAAGTGGTTGATTTTGTATTGAGACAAGAAGAAATTTAGGTATCAATATAGTGAATAGTGCTAGGTTACACGTGGTAACCTTAGGAGTTCGAAAGGTGTCATCAAAAAGTTTAAAGAAAGGGAGTCGGTTCGATCATGAATTTTAATATTATATATATATTTAAATCATACAATTGGGACAAATAGATATACAATACTATAATTTAAATATTATATAACTAGGTTCATAGGCTTGTAACACTATTGGTGCACAAACTTATCAATCGGGAATGAATGGTGATGAAGATAGGTTGCAACCAAATAAGAATATGTGAGACACACAAGATTAGGGCTGCAAGATAAGGAGAAAATCAGATTATACCACTACATGCCACCTCAAGCTTATGCCACCTCATGCTTAGACTTATCAAGCTAGCACCTCAACCTATTCTTCACTCTTAAGTTAACAGCCATGACTTGAACCTTATTCTGAACCATTTCAGCTTCTAAATACATGAAAAAAGATCTCTAAATAGGTCCTAAGTGATTCCAACTAAAAAAGGAGCCAAAACAAGCAAAGGGAAGGAGAAATAACCAAGTTCAAGTAGAAAACTGTGCAAGGTGAGCTTAACCTACGGGTTTGGCATGACTTTCAGATTTATTTTGAGGTTTATTGAATTATTAAGCTTTGAATATTATTTATAAATGTGTTAGGATGTTATTAGATAGGCTTTGATGCATAAAGAAATGGTTTGTGGTTGGAAATATTCGATAGAAAACACTTGTGCTAGAAACTGTCACTTTACTGTATACTTGTGTTTTAGGCTTCAAAAGTGAATGGTATGTTGAATAAAACCTATAATTATCATCATATACATGTTTATATATGAGTTAAGAGTATTGAAATGAATTTTTATTGGTTAGAAATTGAAATAGAGAATGATATTGGAGAAACACTCAAACTGCCAAAGTAGCAAAATCTGTTTTGGTGTGCTGTGAAGGAGACTCAATTAGGGGAGCTAAATCCATTAGTTTTGGAAATAATATAACCTTTTTGTCTCTGTGTATATGTTATATAAATGTGGTAAAAATTTGGGAGAGATTGAATATACGTAAGGGTGCCAAAACTATTAATGTCATAAAGTGTGCAAAACTGTCACGGTAGGAAAATAATCTGTTTCAGTATGTTGTGAAGAGAGCTGAACTTGGGAAGCTATATCCATGATTTTTAGCAATTATATGATATGGTTACATTTATATACATGTTATTTAAGTGTGGTAAAAATTTGGGAGTGATTGGATATGTTTAGGGATGTCAAAATTATCATACAACTAAATTGGACAGCAAGTAAATATGAAAATGTGAATCTGTCCCATTTGATAACTTAGCATATTTCAACCTAGACATGTTGCGGTTGAGTATTAACAATTAGGTACATGATATTAGAGTTATAATACTTCAATTATATGATTTTTATATGTATCTAAGATGAGAAATTAAGGTATTGGAGGGACTAGATTGGGTTCTAGTTTGTAAAACCTAGATAGCTTGGTGTTTAAGGTCTTAGTATGATATTTTATGCTTTCAACTTGCCAAATTGGGAATGGTGCTTGAGGTTGGTAATATTACAGACTATTTTACATCTAAGATTGGAGGGGAATAATAAACAAATCTAGACTAAGCCACCAACCAAGTGAAAGGTAAGTAAAGATTCATTTGCAACTACAATGCATAGACATAGTAGATGTGTCAATTATATGTAATATCATAAATAATATGTGCATAGTAGAGGGCTCTCCATTGAGCATACATATATGGCATTGTTATTGGCATGTGCATGCATCATATACGCGCATTGTGATAAATCTTGCATTGCACGGCATGATTGTGAGAAAGAAAAATATTTTGCTGACCACTACTAGTGCACCGAAGCATGCATGGATTTACATGGTTTTATGCATGGATTTGCAGGTTCGCATGTATGGATTTGCATGCGTATGAGTATGCATGGATTTGCATGCTTATATGATTATTGGCCATTGGATTATAGCGGTGTACAAATCTTTTTTCCGGTGCATGGGATAGAAGCGTTGGTCAGGGGCCCAAGAAATAAATAATTTTGTAAGAAATATTTTGATGCATAAAATTGCATTGTGGGTATAACATGTTGAGATGCATGACTTGATATTGTGGATTATTCTTTGACATGCATAATCATTACTTGTTGAGCATTAGCTCATATAGTTTATGCATTGTAGGTGAGTAAGGCGATGCTTGAACTATCTTTTATTGGCTGGGCGACGATTGGAGCTCATGTAGGTGTCTGAGAGAGTGTGTACATGGATGACGACCTATTGGGCTATTTTGTCGGCTTGTTATATTTTGAGTCTGTTATATTATATTTTTAGATTGGTACTATATTTCGCTTTTAAAACTTTACTATAAATAAGTATGTAAATATTGGGTCATTGTGGGTGTTGTGTTTTTATATAAATACTGATCCTGCTATATACTTAACATGTGTTAGAAAGTATTTTAAATAGGGTTGTGCATGTAATAAGTGATTTATCTTTTCTTAAAGTGCTACAAAAAAAAAATATTCCATGCATGCACACAGGTTCTCATATCAAATTATACTGTATATCTAGTTGTATTGTAATGGGGGTGTTACAGGAGGTTAGGTCGAACTCTCCAGTAGTAAGGTAGGATGGTTTTGACTAATTGTTGATGGCAAAGGCTTATGGTTAAAGCTAGGATTGGGATGAGTTATCGCTGTTTATAAGGAAGGCCCAATTAATAATCTTATATTAGTGAGCCCAGACCTCCATAGGAAGGCCGAGCCACCCAGGATTGGAATATTGGATTTATGATTATCGCAGGATTGTATTCAAATCCAACATGATAATATTGGTGTCTTGCATAGGGAAGTAAGCTATATTTTTCCTATAAATAGGTCTTCACATACTAACAAAGGTACACATTCAAAGGACCACATATCTTTCTTGATATTCCTGCTTTTAGACTGATTTTTACTTAACTACAGAGATTTTTAATTGGATCCAGCCCCAGTGCCCTCTAACCTTAGTTTTGCAAGAATTCCAAGAATGTATTCAAATTATCGGCAAGAAAAATTGATTGTTCTTTGGTGCTGTGAATTTGCTAAGTATCTGTTAGAGTAGTGTCCAACGAGCCAATTGATATAGCCTTTCTTATACTCTTCTGAATCATTCTTATTCATATTAATATCATCTAAATGATAATTTCATCTTAAATTCATTATAAAAGTTAGATGAAGTCCTTATATTACACATAACTATGGGGCGTGGTCGTGTATATGAGGCGATCGTAGAAACGTTCCAAGTCAATGATCAATGAAATGGAATATCATTGATCTCAGTGAGACTTGCGCATATGATATAGACTATAAAAGAGGATGCCTCGTTCCATAGGCCTTGGTGTGGAGACACTAGTGTTGTATGCGGGTGCTTATTGGGGAACAAGTACATGAACTACCCCGTTTGAAAATTCCTAATTAGAAATATTTTATTTTCGAATGGGAATTTCCTCATTATAATAGTGCAAGAATTAGTCCTTGGACTTGAGGAACTATGATAACCTTGTGCATGACATATTGCACTTTGATGTATTTTCGGATTGGATTAGGGAGCCCAAATTAATTGATTGAATCATTTAATTAAAATGAGTCTAATTAGATAGATGAATTAATTTAATTGATTGGATCAATTAAACTATGACCTAATTGATTAATTAGGCATAGGCCCATTATGTGTTAGCTTGTAAGAAGCCCATTAGGAAATTAGACTGGAAATCCAATTCCTAAAGAAAGTTGGATTGAGAATTTAATTCTTAAGAGGTAATAAGAAAAAAGGCAAGTCCATAAGATAAGAAAACTTTCTAAAATAATTGGAGATAAGAAAGGAAGAAGAGTTGTACATGGAAAGGACTTATGGTAGCCTTTATTGGCAAATTTCTTGAACATTTGTTGGGGACTTTTACTGCAGATGTTTTTGCTAGAAAATGTGGAAAACAACTCTCTCTCTTGAAGAAAAATGATTTTCTTCGTCTATAAAACTTCATCCAAATCTCCGAAAGTTTTCAAATCTTTTACCTAGTTTAATTGTTGAATTAAAAGTTAAATAAAACACCTAAAACACTAATTGTTAATGTGTCGTTTTTTCAAACAAAATCGTTCTAGTATAGAATTATCAAATCGAAAACTATTAGCATAGGATTTGCTTGCAATTGAGCATCTAAGGTATGAATACCTTTAGAGGGATAAAATTTAGGATCCTAGAAGCGAATCAGTTTTCAATCAAAAGGATTTGAATTGAAGAACTTGAAGATTCATTCATGTTGGGATAATGATTTGAATCGTTTTAATCCCAGCCAAATACAAATCAAGGTAAGGGTTTTTGAAACCTTCTCGCTTTAAGTATCAGAAAACGTACAAATAAGTAAATACAAAAGGGTTTTGGAATTCGTTTTTAATTACATGTGATATAATATTTAT
The DNA here is from genome assembly GCA_019321725.1 of Paulownia fortunei. NCBI lineage: Eukaryota > Viridiplantae > Streptophyta > Magnoliopsida > Lamiales > Paulowniaceae > Paulownia > Paulownia fortunei. Next base: position 10,713,976 of record CM033116.1, read on the forward strand.
TTTATTTTTAAAAAATTTTAAATTCCGTTGCTCATACGTTTCCCAAGGTCGCACGAATCCAACAGTATCAATATGTTCAGAAAGATATATAAGAATTGAAGACTAGTAAAATATATGTAAATAATTCTAGATCCATATTGTTCAAGTTCTAATTTGAACTTATTTGTTATATGGAATTTTGGGGAAGTACTAGTTATTTCAAGTTGTTTTTGTAAGAAAGAAATTTTCTTAAACAATATAAAGTATTGATTCTAATGTTGTAAGTGGGACACAGAAAGAGAGAGTTTGTAATAACGATGAAAATAAGGATAACAATATTATTTAATTGAAGAAAAACTAAAAATAAAGTGCATGAAATAAAACGTGAAGCTTCACTATCCCTATGCATTCTATTAAATATGATAGAGTTCTTATTAGTTCTTGTTAGTTCAAGTCCTTGTCGTGTTTTTGGACATTTCGTGCATTATTCATTTTTTTCTCCCTATTTTCTCAAATTTGACTCCCCTTGTCAGTAGTGAATGTTTTATACCATTATAGATTCAATAAATATTTGCGCACGCATTTTAGGTGAAATTTTTGAATGAACTAAATACCTGGCCCATTTTATTTTGTTGGATGAAAAGAAATATAGGTGGTGAAACTAATCTAAAAATCATTATGTACCAATCCACTGGCCACTAGTGCAGAATGTTAAAAAATTCAATTGGCATTTTTTATACTAATTTTTTTGTATGTTATTTGGAGCAATACCAAAAGGAAAGTAAAGTTATTAAAGATAGTTGCACTTGAAAAGCCCTTTAATAACTCCAAACATTTTAAAATACGAAAAATATATAAAAAAATTAAAATAAAATTTTCTATTCTAAAAAATTATGAAAATATTTTTCAATCTGAAACCACAAATTTTTTATACCCAACTTGCTAAAATTTTATATCACCAATAGTAAAAAATAAATTAATTATAGGCTCAATTATCATCGGAGATGAACATTAGGAACTTGAGTTTTCTTTGGGTTATTCAAATCAATAAATGATATGAATGATGATTCCATTTGTTTTCAAGATAATCAAATTTAGTTGTACTAAATTTTTCAAGAACCAAGTAAATAATATTACTACATATTCGATACAATAAATTAGAAATGAATAAAATAAAACGTTTATGAAATTTTAGTTATGATAGCGCGGTGACAACTCTAATCTTTCTAATAAATTTCACTAAAAGTTCCGATTGTTAGAATAGTGCCCGATGAACTAATTAATGATCAGCTTTTATACTCTTGTAAAATAGTCTTACCCATAATGTTCATTAATAAAAGATATTTTCTTTATATTTAATTATCTTATCAATTAGATAAAATCCTTAAATTACATATGGCTATGGGGCATAGTCACGCATATGATGGCGATCATGAAATATAATTCTATAATTTTGATCTTAAACTTGTTCTGAGTCGAGGTTTATTAAGGCGACATCGATAAACTCAATAGACTCGCACACAAGATACATGCTCAAAAAGAAGATGTTTCATTCCATAGACATTGACATGATGATGCTAGTGCATGTGTGTGGATGCTTATTAGAGAACAAATACACCGAACTGGCCTATGGAAAGTTCTCAATTGGAAATATTATTTGTCGAATGAGAATTATCTAATTACGATAGTGCATTAACTAGTCATTCTTTGACTTGAGGCACTATAGTAGCCTTGTGTACGACATCATACACTTTTATGTATTTCTAGATTGCATTATAATTACAAGGAGTTTACAGTGAGTGTAGAATCTTTGTAAATGGAGGCTAATGAATGGTCAACAAAGGATCCGTCACCTATCTAGTAGAATAGGTAAATCTCATATGTTTTTATAATCCTTGATTCCAAATACCTTGGCCAAGGCAGGATGAATATTAGACGCAGGGTTCTAATGATTCATCATAGGATCAATGTCACTTGAAATAAAATCATAGTTATTAAGTCTAAATAGTGTTTCAACTAATAATCCATGTCCCACACTTAATCATGAGATTAGCCGACGAATGGACCGTATTTGCAAGATACTCGTAATCGAAATAGGTTCACTTGCTATCACCTAAGACTAGGTGATCAAGATGTATTGTTAGGTGTTTCTCTTAACTTGTGAGGTTTTTAGAATTAAGAAATTAATTCCAAATGAATTTATTAATCAGAATATTAATATATTCATAAGTTATAAAAGTCGTAAGCTCAATGCTAACTTAGTTGTGAACCTAAGGGGTTACACACAAAACAAGATAGTCCATTTCTATTATATATTATTGATTCAAGGTGTTAGATTGAGTTAAGTAATGGTGATTAGTTAACTTGAGCTTATTTAATTAATTTATCTAATTATTTAATAAATTATTTAATTAGACCTAATTGAGATTTTGAGTTTATGGGAGTGAATTAATTAATTGATTGAATCCATTAATTAGCTAGACTTAAATTAATGTAAAATGTTAAATTAATTTAATCAATTAAAAAATGAGATTATTTTAATCAGGTCTAATTCGATTAAGTGGCCTTTTATAGAATTAATTAATTAATTGATTAGATCAATTAATTGAAGTGGGCTTTATTAATTGATAAAGATCAATTACTTGGATTTTGATTTATTTATAATCTAAGTTCATGATCCAACTAAGAGTCTTGGAAAGTAAAAAAAGGGATCCTAATCTTGCATGGAAAAGAATATGGATAACAATGGAAAGAGGGAGAGTCATAATGGAGTTAGGGTAAGACTCAAGTTGAGGGGCCAAAAATTACAAGAAAAAAAGTGGAAAAATTTGGGCCCCCTCTCCCTTACTTTCTCTATTATTTTGTTCTCTCCATTGAAGGTTCCAAACCTTTGCGTCAATTTTATTCTTCTAACACAAGTTGATTTGAGAATAAGATTGAACTCTCAAAGCTTAGATTAGAAAAGGGGGTTTTGATTCATTAGCAAGGACCAATCATTCATGGATATATCCGGTGTTTGGATATACTTAGAGTTAAGATAATTGGATTCCTCATGAACCAGTTTCAAGTTCAAGCTTAGGAATTTTGATTCCTCCACTCCCTTCATCAATCTGAGTGTTCTTAGGTATAAACTTGCAAAAACATTATTTATTTATTGTTAAATAAAATATATTACATGTAATCGATTAAGTCTTATCAATTCCCATAATGCATATTTATATACATATTTTTAAAAACTATAATTTTTCGCTGCGTTACCCATCCTAGGATATACGAAACCCAACATCGAAACAGACCTTGCACACATCTACGTGTACCTATTCCTTTAGTGTGTGTGTGTCACGGATCCCCCATGTAGGGGTGGGCATGGGGTTGTTTTTTAGGTCCTAACACGATCCAATCCAGTTCTAATCGATTGAGTTGGCTTTCTAAAAAAAATTTAAATTTTACTTATCCAAAACCTAACTTTTAAACTTTAGATCAATTATCATTATAGTATTCTACTACTCGATTACCCAATCAAGTACCCTTTTTTCAAAAAAAGAGATAAAAAAATGAAATAGGGGCTAGGGCTTCGAGTTCTTTCACATTTATAGGCACCCAACTCCAAGCAGTAAAGGTGCAAAATTTTTCCTATTTTTGTATTTTCCTTCTTCATTTTCATTTTCATTTTACAAATTTCAACTCCGAGCCCAAGCTCTTTTGTTCAAGAAGAAGAAGAAAAAGAGAAGAAAAGGCAAGAGTCCTGCTGGCCGTGGGCTGCGATTACCGATGATGGGTTGCAGTTACAGATGAAGAGAAAAGATAAAGAAAGAGAGAAAGAAATAGGAGAGTGGAAGAGAGAAAGAAATAGAAAGAGGAAGAAAATAAAGAAGAAAAGAGTTTGCCTTTTGTTCTCCATCTCTCAATCAATCAAAAAAAAAAAAAAAAAGAAAAAAACTCAAAACCCTACATATCGGGTACTTGAATATATTAGATTGGTGTCGGATAGCAAAATATGCTATCCGACATGTTAGGTACCCAATCTAAACTATTCGAGCTGATGCGCACCCCTACCCAAGTTCTATATAAGATTTTTTTCCACCTATAAATTCTACTCCTTCCTTACACTACAAGAAATTTGTATTTTAGCGACAAAAAAAATCATCGCTAAAACCTATATTTTCGTCGCTAAAATTTATTAGCGATGAAAAATTTCTATCACTAAAGTTGCCGCAATAAGACTGCCATAAAATTTTTTAGCAAAGAAAATTCAGCTAATGTCGCAATGTTTAGTGATGACAATTTTTGTCACAAAAATCCACAAGTTCGTCGCAAAATATTCACTTAGCGACGCAATCCGCAAGAACTTTTGTCGCTAAAATATATAAAAATATTTAAATATTTAATTATTAGTGATGAAATTTTCACCATTCATTGATAAACTTACGGACGAAAAACTGTATTTCGTTGCTAAATTAATAATATTTTTAAAAAATATGAAAATATTTTAGCTAAGAAATTTGGTCTTTCATCGCTAACCTTTGCGATGAGTTATTATTTTTCGTCACTAAATTAATAAGATTTTCAAAAAGAAAAATTTTTAGTGGTGAATTCTGAAAATTCGTTGCTAAAATTAGTTTTTTTTTTAATTATTTTGTTTATTTCGATCTCTTTATCATGTTTTAAACAAAAAATCCACAACATGTTTATCACAACCATTCACAAATATTCAACAACCCCCATAACTA